>VDFB02105785.1:503141692-503744427 GCA_007258455.2 Sequoia sempervirens | reverse complement strand
GAAGTTAAAGACAGATTTAAAGTTCAGTTCTACTTTTCACCCACAAATTGATGGAAAAACAAAGGTAGTAAACATGAGTTTGGGGAATTTGCTAAGATGTTTGGTTGGAGAGAAGACTGAAAGTTGGGATTTAGTCCTTGCACAAGCAAATTCTTCCTACAATAATTCAATGAATAGGAGTACTAGAAAGACACCTTTTGAGATTGTTATTTGAGTTCATCCTAGAGGTATATCAGAGTTGTGAGACATCAGTAAGGAAGACAAAAGGAGTGCAAAAGTAGAGGAATTTTTAGAACATATGGAGAAAGTGCATAATAAAGTAAAACAACAATTGGAAGATATGAACCGAAAATATAAGGAGCGAGAAAATGAAAAGAGGAAGCATAAGGAGTTCAAAGTTGGAGATGAAGTGATGGTGAATTTGAGGAAGGAAATATTTCCAGTTGGCACATACAATAAGCTCAAGATGAGGAAGTTTTGACCTTATAATATTTTGAAGAAATTTGATTTAGGAATGCATATGAAGTAGAGTTACCAGATGGCATGGGTATATCACCTATATTCAACATTGTAGATCTACATTAGTACCATGAAGCAAAATTCAGTGAAGACAATAAAGAAAAATTGGAGAACCAGTTTCCAAAACAACAATCAGATGATATAGAAGAGATTTTGGATACCAAAGATGGGAGGAAAACACATGGAAGACAACACAAAGAATATCTTGTGAAGTGGAAAGGCAAGCCAGTGAAGGATTCTTCTTGGATTTCCCACACTAAGGTAGAATGTATTAGTTTTCCTTTAGCCCCAACAAAGTGAGGGAATCACTTTTAATAAACTTGGTTTTTTGATGCAGGAGCATCCTTGGTTCTTAGCAATCCTGCATCAACCAAGAAAAAAATCATTTAGTTTTTGTTCTTGTTCAGTTCTTGCTCAATTCAAGTTGGCAGATTCAACATATTTTCTCACCAGACCCTACAGATCTATGTTTTCATCGTGGACATGTTCATTTTCCTTATTCCAAGATTTCAGCATGATTGGATATTTTTCTGGTAAGTTATTGCTCCCATATTAAGTGGCAGTTTCTTGAACTAGTACCAAAATAGTTTCAAGCCTAATGGCTAGTTTAATCTCTTCTGGATCTTTACTGTAAATTGTGGATCCTTACGATGTGTTCTGAATTGTTTCATGGAGTGTCTCTGACCTTAATTATTGGTCCACACTTCATCCTATGCACCTATCGAGGATAAATTCAAATTGAAGGCCGACCTATTTCATGCACATGTTACATTTCCTTCATCAGGAATTGTAATGATCTTTGGCAGACATAGAGGATTCTAGATCTTCGGATATGATATAAATCATTGTAATAGATCATTAGAAAAGTATTTAATAAGTTAGAGATGAATATTGGTTTTGATATGTAATATTTTTTCTTGCGTTAAGGATCATATATGAATATTGTATTTTGAGCATGTTGTATTAGGCCTGAGCCAAATCTGGAAGCCTGAATGTTGTCGGCTGATTGTAATCAAGATTTCTAATAATATGAATGTTTGAATCTGCATTTTCCTCCATATTCTATGTTGCTTTTGTTGTGTTACTCTTGTTGCATAGTCTAGACTATTCTCTTTGAGGACCCTCCTGCCGTGACTGCACCAAATTCAATCATGAACATATGTTTTAAATATTTATGTTCGTTAAGGGGAGTCAATCGACTTCCACGTCGATTCCACTCGAGGGATTTTCAAGCACTCCTCCACAATCAAGCATCGCAGATTAGGGGAAAGTACATTTATTTTGTAAATTATTTAACTTACATTACTATAGTTACAATTATGATTTTGAATTCACTATATATCAAATGTGCATGTACATGTGTAAATATTATAAGTGTTAAATTTCTATATGTATGTCTAGGTTGATATGATAATGAGAATGGGAATTGGATAAAAATTAGATGTTGTGGCTACTCGCAAGGCCTCTAAATTTTAGGTTGTTTAAAAAAATTTCTACACAAAATGTGCAAACTTGAATATATATATTTTAACCTAATTCAAGTATACATTCTTTAAATTTTATCTTGTAGGACTTTGTTAGTGCAATTTTTTTCCATGACTCATTCATAGTTACACCTCCAACAAGACATGTAGAGAAGGCTCCAAATATCATGGTAATTTAAATTTTTGATTATATTTAAAGTCAATTACAAATTATATATTTTGAATAACTTTAATTAAATTTAAAATTGAATATATATATATATTATAATATGAGCTCATACATGTTAAATTCTTTTTCTTTTATAGCATGAGACACATCTTGTAGTTGAGAATGTACAAACAGGTCCTGGAGTAGAGGGTGCACAACCTGTTACGGTACAATTTAAATATGATAAATTATAAATTAAATTGAATTAAATCATTTTTAATTGTAGAATTACATCTAATTTCAACTTTCTTTCTCTTGTATATGTAGATTGATTCCAAGAATTTAGAGGTTGGTCCGGGTGCACCAGAGCATCCAGAGCATCTAGAGCCATATATGATCGTAATTTAAATTTATGATTAATTATAAATTATTTTTTCATTAAATCATTTTTAATTGTCTTACATATGATTTCATATTTCTCTTGTACAGAGTGTTTCAGGCCATCTACATAGTCCGCGTGGTGTGAAGAGGTCTCTTGATTATAGAGATGATACATGAGTTGGCCATGATTTTATGGGTTATATTTGATTATTTCATGGACTACATATTTGTTTCTCATGGACTTAATATATTGTTTCATGGACTTTATTCCATGGGTTGTACTCTATTGGACTTTATTTGATGGGTCAAGTGCTTTGTTGGACAAGTTATTTCATGGATTGTACTCTAATGGACTTTATTTCATGCACTTAATATATTGTAAATAATGAACTTTATTATTGTTTAACTTTAATTTAAACATGTACATTTATGTATTTGTTGTGAAATTTTAATATGCAATTGATAGGACATACATGATATACAAATTCAATTCAGTGATCCATATACACGATACACATGATATACATGATATAAAAATTTAATTCTTGTCCTGATAGGATGTTTTCAGGGGTCCTAATGCACAGGTTAGATAGAATAAAATAAGAAAATAAATCATAATCTACAAAAAAAAGCAATCCGTTTATATACCACAAAGGATGAAATTTTAAGAAATAAACAATACCATACAAGATTAGAGAACAAAAGCATTAATAAATTCTATAAACTAAACATAAATACCAATCAAACTGCAAGTCCTCTTGACCTCATGTTCCACAAAAAAAACTAATTTATAAGCTATCAAAAAAAATAATAGCATCCAACAAAATTAATACAGCCTTCATCTTTGTCCACCCTTTCTTCCAGTACTAACTGTTAGAATGGGAGTCACATCATATGTCAAAAGATACAACTAAGTTAATCTACAAGTTTTCATGTAATTGGCAACATCCTAAACCAATTGATTTCAAAATACAAATTGAATAATAGAAAACATCGTCACCTATGGACATCCTAAGGGGATGAAATTATTCAAAGTATGTGTCTCATATTTAATTGCAATTGATATAATTAACTTAGAATTTAGGATGACTCATCATAAAAATTGCATTCTATACAATTTAAATAGTGTCAATGTTTATTTAATTCATGTCATAATAGGATGTCTTAAGGGGTCTTAATAGGACGTCTTAAGGTTTCCTAATACGACGTCTTAAGGGGATCAATGAAGAATATAATTAAGTATAAATATTAAGTGATATAAACAAGTATTATACTTTAGGGTGACTCATCATAAAAAATGATATAATTAAGTATATTCATTTAGGATATGTCCTAATATGACATCTTAAGGGGATCAAAGATGTAATATACATGTTGTTTAGTGATTATACAATAATATTTAAAGTTTCAAAGTAGGGTGACTCATCATAAAAAATGATATAACTAAGTATATAATATATAGGATATGTCCTAATAGGACATCTTAAGTGGATGAAATACTCCAAATTACATGTCTCATACTTAATCGCAATTAATATAATTGATTTAACAATAATTTATACATGATATTTAGTGATTATACAATCAAATATAAAGTTTCAAAGTAGGAAAACATGCACATTTCACAAAAAAAAATATATAGAATATTGATTTTGATATATAGTATAACTGTGTATATACATGTATTTGTAATCTGTACAAAATGCTTAATTGTGCAAGTATGTACGTACATATATGTCAACTCAAAACAATGTTTAAAAAAATTGGCTATGTCAGCTCATAAACATCTGAAACTTGTGCCCAGAATGTAGTAGGTCTTCACGCCACCTAATATCAAAATGGTACACGCAATATCAATGAAATCATCAAATCATACATATTTTAATTTATATAAAACTATCTATATGTACACAACTCAAGTACTTGTATTTAAAAGTATTCCACACATGTGTGTAGTTGAATTTGCATCCTCTCCTTTTTGTTTCAAAGTATGAGATCAATGTGATGATGGATTAAGGATACAAAAAAGAATAATAAATCGATTTTAACTAGAAATGCATAAGCAATATCAATATATAATCAAAACATGTATTTAAATATAATTTAACTAATAATTACTTGTTTTTACCAAGTATTCCATGTTGTCTAGGTTGAATCTACATGAACTCTCCTTTTTGTGATGATGGCTTAAGGATCTATTAAAGGAAAATCTAGAAATCAATTTCAACTAATAACACACTTGAGCAATATCAAAACATGTATTTAATCTATTTAAAAGGACACTATAAAACTAAAACTATACTTACCTGTATTTACTTATTCCATTGTATCATATGCATCCTCTCTTTTTTGCAACACATCTATGATTGTCTCATGCTCCTCCATAGAAATTTTCTATATAACTTTATTTGTAGGTCTTCCATGATACCGATCTAGTTTTATATTTGTTGCCAACAACAAATGTGAATAGTGTATAATGTTTTTATGTGTTTCATAATCTTCAAATGTAGGCAGACCATTCTTCCTTATCAAATATTTTTGTAGCCAAATTCCAAAAACCACCACCAATCCTATTGGAAAACATGATAACCATCATCAAATATGCTCTCAAAATTTTCTTAAGGGGGTCAAAGACTTGTTCTAAAAATTTTCTTAAGGGGATCAAAAACTTGTTATCAAATTTGCTTAAGGGGATGTCTTAAGGGGATCACCAAAGCTATTGGATAATGATACCCATCATCATCTTCTAAAGGTGATATTAACTTATATTTATTCTCCACAGAATAAGCAAACCAATAATTTGTTTCCTCTTCATTCCCCTCAGGTGCAACAACAACATACACATTTTCTGCAAACAACAGTTGATTTAATAACTTGCATGTATCCATATAAATAATTTAGTATTACATAATAACTTAATAAAGTAAAATACAATGAAATAAATTGAATTAAATTACCTTTTTGTACAAGGTCTAAAACACGGTCATAGTCTTCAGATGCAAACACTTGATCATTATCTTGAATAGTTGTTTCATATTGATCGTGTGCTTGTGTAGGTGTTAACAAGCTTTGCTCCCACTCTTCAACCAATTCTATATTTGCACATGCTTCCCAATCTCCTAAGATACAAAAATGACAAAAAAATGCAAGCTCCCTTGTCCATATAGTCCATGTTCTTGCTGTCAAACTCTTAAATGAATGCCATTTAGTAGATCCACTGATTGTCTCATAGTCAACTCTAGGTAGAATACTATTTTCTTCAACTAACCAAAAGAATCGATGAACTATAGAGTACTCACTCAAACCAGGTATAGATAATATTGTATTGCACCAATCCACAATTCCACGTGCATCTTTAAATTTTACTGCATCCTCAAATTTCAATTTTTCTCTAGCAAGAATTCTTTTGACACATGCACCAGCTCCATCATGTTCTCCATTACCATGCCTAGCTTCAAAAAACTCCATATATGTTGGACATTAAGTTCCTCATGAACCCTAGTTAACCAATAGAAAATTAGAGCATTCTTGAACTATCTCGTACAATCATCTAACCATATGAGGTGTTCTATCATCTGGATTCCTCTTTCTCTTAAATTTCTATAAAATATATTGAAATAGTATTGAAAAAACTTTCATGAGTGTAACCGATTGTCACTCAAATAAAATGATACTCCCTCAAAAAATTTCTATCATCCTCTGTGCTATCATCTGTATTTCTATAAATAATATGGAAAAACATAGCTACTTGCACTGAATTATAATAACATGATTAAATTTCCTCTTGCGGAGCTAGAGTATAATTTTTTGCAAAATTAACCACTGGAAGTATAGTACCAATTAGAAATGTGTTTCTACATGTGTGAAATTGGCCATCAAGCCATCAAGCATGTTGAGAGTGCATGACATATTTTGGTACAATAATATTCTTAAATTCACTTATGAATGCATGTACACTAACTTTTTCTTTAACTAAATCACAATGCTTTCCTATTTTTACATCTTTTAAAGAATAGTCAACATTCTTAAATCTTTTAACATCTACTCATTGTTGTCCAAAATCATTATCAAAACTTTCATGCATAAAAATTCTTAAGAATGAAAGATTTCCACAACTAGTGCATTGTCCAAAAATACAAGAACTTAAATAAAACAATTTACCATTAGATATTTCACAAAGAAAACCTGATATAAACTCCCTTACTGTTTTAGGTGGCATATTAATACCACATTCCTGTATAATCATGTTAGTATGCAAAGTACAACGTATATATCAAAAAACATAATAAAAATAATGAAATTAAACATGTATTTTACAACAACAATATATTCGTTGCTTATTAATTTTTACATACCAAGGTTTGCATTTTTCAAAAGACCTAAATGACTTATTTTAATATTACCATGTAACACTAAATCATCACAAAATAATGTATCTAATAGGTGTTTTGGATGAGGATCGTGAACTTTGGACCCCACTCTTAATTTTAAAACATCTCTAGCATTAGATGATACTCTATTATTATCATGCCAATATTTTTCAATCAAATATTTAATTTGAACATTCAATTTCATGTCAAACCTCCAGAGTTGACCACTAAAACTCCAACATTGGTTAATTGGATCATTTTCTATACTTTCTCATCTTTTTGTTGCTCTTAGCAATGTTTTAGGATGTATTTTTAGAACTTCACAAATATTACTTACCATTATTTTATTCAAAGTTGCTTTATTAACTATAGCAATTGTTATAGCTCTTCTTACTGCATTTTAATCTTTAGATTGAATATTTTTTCCAATAGATTGAATGGCACTAGCAATAGTAGACATAGCATGTTTTAATGATTGATCTTTTATTTTTGGTTTAACAAAAAAGCCCAACTTTTTCATTACTTTTCTCATTTTTTGTATTCTCATCAATTACATCAATAGTTGACATTGAAATGCAATTTTTTTATGATAAAATAATTTTTTCATATTTTATTCTCATGTGTTCTTATTTTCCTCCAAGAAATATTACCAGGAAGATTATCCAAAACATCACTTTCAATTTCAAAATAAATATTTTCATTAAATTCAACATCACATCCTAGATTTTCATTTTCAGTTTCAACTTCAAAATTGTTTTCATTTTCATCTTCATTTTCATCAACAAAATGGCTTTCATTTTCATTTTCATCAACAAAATGGTTTTCATTTTCATTTTCAACAAAAGGATCATTCTCATTTTCATTTTCAACAAAGTATTTTTTATTTTCATTTTCAACAACATTTAAACAATTTTCATTTTCATTTTCTAATTTATTTTCAACAAATTCTATAAAATTTTCATCTCTCTAAATATTATCAATGTCAACATCATTAATTCCAACATCTTGGAAAACTTCTACAAACAAATTTTTCATTTCACTAAAATGTGGATTTGAAGACATACCTAGATTTGTGCCTATTGAAACATTCTCCGTAGCATTTAAAGAGGGATTTGAAGACATACTAGGACTTGTTTGTACAATCATATTATTTTCCAAATTTACTTCTTGCAAATTAGCTTCATCTACAACCATGGTCTCTTCAATGTTTTTATCTTCAATAGTTGTGGAATTGGATGCTTCAACATTATTCATTGATCAAATCCTCATTCTTCTATACTCTTTACCTTTTTGAATTTCAACATTATTTTTTCCTTGCTTGAATTTCTTTAGGAGTCAATGTCTTCCTATCTTTCCTCTTATTATGAGCTTGTGAACCCATGATTATAAAATTCTCAAGCACAAATGAATGTCAATAGTGAAAGTCTTCAAAAAGTTAAATCCAAATTGCAAGTTGAAGACCTATAAAGACAAAAGTCTTCCTCTTTTGTTGTTCTAAATGAGTAGAAAACTAACACAATTCCACTTTAAAAACTGTTTACATGATGCCTCCTTTCAAAAATTCAATCCAACTAACAAGTTGAAGACCCATAAAAACAAAATTCTTCCTCTTTTGTTCCTCCAAACGAGTAAAAATTAGCACAATTCCACTTAAAAAACTATTTACATGATGCCTCCTTTGAAAAATTCAATCCAAAATGCAAGTTGAACACCTGTAAAAATAGAAGTTGATAGAAAATAGCCCAATATGTCGCAGTTGACCCTACATGTCAAGTTGTAGACTTCACAGTAAAACTTTGCTAGTAAATTTTAAAAAAAGGGTAAAAAGAGAAATGGGACCTCATTTCCATGTCAATGGTCCCAACATTTAATATTGGGAAATAGGATCCCAATTTACAAAAATGGGACCCCATTTTGTAAATAGGATCTCGTTTCTAAAAAAATAAAATTCCCCTTGCTTTGTGGTCGGCTTTTGGTTTGTATTCTGGTTGAGGAAAAGCATTGGGAATTCAGACCTAGGCTTTCAACTTGGTTTGACCTGCAAGTTGAAGGTCTTGACAATGTCACAAAAAAATAGTGACATTGGACATATGGCTGACGATCTTTTTTGCAGAATTTTTTGACGAAATTAAAACCCATTATAGATGAGACAATGCAAATTCCAAATACGATTTTTTTTTTACAATTGGATTATTTTCTCTATTTTTTAATTAATTTCTAATGAAACTTATCCATAAACTTGAAATATCAGGTTTTTTTACTATTTTAACTTTTTATTAAAATATTTTTTTGTAAAATGAATTGCACAAAAACGTACTTTAGAAAATTCTATTCATATTTTAAAAAATCAAACAATGATAATTTTATGTCATCTTATGTGTGATGTACACGATGATTTTTTCAAAACGATAAATATGGCTAGCTAGTAAAAATTTAACAAAAAAAGTCAATAAAAAATTACAAAATAATATTGAAAACATGCTTCAGTGAGTTACAAATATTTTCCCAAAAGGATTTAGAAAAATACGATAATTTAGGTCAAAATATGGATGGTGTACATGTGCATGGTATGGTAGAAAAAAAGTGACTTTTAAAGAGTGGTTTTTAGAAATTCCTACTGAAAATCAATTTATAGCATCTGGGTATTGAAATAAATTACATATTTGGAAACCAGACTCTGAGTACTACATTTTATGATTAGTGACTTTTTTGAAGATTCCATTTCTAATTGATTCAAATTTTAAGTTCAAATGTGTTAAATTCTGAAAAATCAGGGAAAACACTTCCACATTTTGGCGAAAAAGTGGATTCAACTTCTCGCCAGCACCCTCATCCATTCTTTTATTCTGCTTGACAACAACATTCTCAACTCTCGATTCTCTTTAGAACCATTCCATCTCCTTATCCTCCATGACTATCTTCCCTCTTTCAACTATTCATTAGTCCTCTACAACTTTTGATATCTCTTCTTCCTAAACATCACCCACTTCAACATCAGTGTCACCATTACTTTCATTAGTTTGAGAAAATTCAAAAGAAATTTCTTCCATTTCTTGTTCAATAGGTTTTTCAAACAACATGTTTTCAAAATTTATTACCTCATTTGTCTCTGCTTCATAATGGTGTACATTTGTCTTCTCACCTAACAACAAGCTTTCAATTCCTATGCACTCACCCTTCAAGGCTACTAATGCATATTTCTTCCCATCTTTGTCCAACTCATATGTGTTTTTTTTCTTGTTATACTTCATTGCACTGCTATAATGCAACAACCTTCCAAACACAATGTAACAAACATCCAAATGCATTATATCAAAAACTATTGCATCCTTATAAAATTGCCTATATGAAACTCAACTTTGCATTGCTCATGTATAGTTACCTAGTTACCTGTTTGAAGCCAACTCACTGAATAGGGCATGGGGTGTTGTATTATTTTCAAACCCAATTTATCTACCATATATTCAAAGACAATATTATCCATGCAGTTATCTAAAATCACAACATGATAGCATTTACCTTCGGACTTACAAGTATTCTAGAATAATCCTTGCTTTGCCAACTTTCTTTCTTTCTTGGCTACTATTTCTTCCTCTTGTAGCCTTTTTGCTACTTTGAACAATGTATTTAATAATGATGATTCCCTTTTACCATCTTTCTTGGGTGCTGTCACAATAGTGGTTTACAATTCCTGAGAGGAACGAATTTTAGCTCAAATCACATATTTTTAGAAAATATAATGATTTAAGCCTTAAAAAGTCCCATTTTAAGGATTCCAATTGAAGAGGGTTTGATCAAATCACCTTAGAACAAACCCCCTTGGATAGAACCTTGCTAGTTTTAAACCATACCTATAAATGCGTCTCCTTTACACCTATGAAAATGCTGATAAAAACTAACTTTTGATTTAGCTTTTGGGGGATCAAATGAATTCATTTAAAATTTATTTCAAATGATTATAGTATTCCTTAGAACAAGCTATCCAATGAATATAATTTTAATATGTTTTGGTTTTGTTATGTATTTGTTTTTTAAGTTTTATTAAACATAGGTTTTTCATTGAAAATGAATTTCTTTGTTCTTCACATGTGGAAAAATAGAAGATTATCAAAAAAAGTTGAAAAATATGAGTGCACCAGATATTGAATTCCTTGATCCAACAAAAAATAAAATAAAATTTTGACATATACAAAAAGTTACACGTTATACGGTCGCTATGTGTTTAAATTGTAATTCGTTTGACTTTGAAACTTGATTAAGGAAAAAATATTTAATAAAAAACTATCTAACCAAGTGGAAGCACTAGATATCAAAGTTACAAATCTAAATTTTAAAGAATTAGAATTTTATGCTTCATGGAAAAAAAGTTATACATTATACGGTGTGCGCCACTTTTTAAAAGTGTTGTTTTCTGAAAAAATCAATTTTCATGGGAGATGGAAAAGAAGTGCAATTTGATTCCAAAAATTTTGAAAAAAATATTTTCAGAATCTACGAAAAAAATTTGATGAGACTCTAGTTTGCACCATTTTCAAATTCCTCATGGTTTAGCCGCTATAGGTGCCTGAATGTGAAAATTTAGTTAAAAATAATAATTTCAGTGTCCAGTTTGGCAAAAATTGTAAACCACTATTATGGGATCACCCTCTTCTTATTAAGAGTCATCCTTAAACATCAAATCTCACTAAACCACATTAGCCAAAAGAATAAATAATTTCCCAAATATCTTCTAGCTCTGATACCAAAATGATGTAGAGTGGAAGGACTCAAAATAATGGTCTTGACACTTTTCAGTCAGGGTTTCAAAGAAAACAAGGTACAAGTGCTTCCTTGCTCATTTTGGAAATGTGTTCCTCAAGTCTAACACATGGGGAAACTATTGGTGTGAATAATTGTCTTGTACCTAGATAATTTACTCACTAGGTAAATTAGGGGACATATTCACATGATTATGTTTACTTAGGAAAAAGATTCTTTCTAGAAGTCTTAGTTGGATTTTCTAGAACTTATCTTATCTAGCTAGGATGCATCATTTCCTAGGTGATTAGGTTGTTGGTTGTCTCATGTCATAGGATTATGACATTTGTCAACATCATGTTCATTACTACATTTCAACCTTTCCTATATAAGCAAGGCATCTCTTGTACATTTGCATAGCAATCAATCATATTCAACCATTAATCAATTTTGCATTGTGAAGCAAGATTTCTTGCCATTATCTCTCTCGTGGAAGTGATTTTGGTCTAGAAACTAATCTTGGGGGTGTTGGGGAGTCACCATTTACTCCCATTGATTTGAGGGTATTTTTTTGGCTTGAAGATTTTTGTTGGGTGCAGATTGGGGTTTCAATAACCTCACGGTTGAGATCAGAAGGTTTTGCAAACAAATTTTGACTGTAAATTCATCCATTTTAGGTAAAGTTGTTTTTGAGGATTTTTTTTTTTGCTGGGACAGCCTCCCAAGCGATATGATTTGTCTTATTTTTGCAAAAAAATATTTTTTTGAAAATATTTTCTGCGGTATTTTGTATTAAAAATGTGGGGAAATTTTTTCTATTATATCAGGCAAAATTTTATTTGAAAATCGAGCATTTTATATTATTTATGGGCTTTATATATTCTGCAGATTGTATTTTCGGTAGCATCAATCACCTCTGCAGTGTACCAGAGGCATTTTGTTGTCGAATGAGTTACATCGATGGGTACCATTACTTGTCATTCCGATCTCATTGTCCTTCACTGACGGGGTACGAACTCTCTATTCCGGCTCTTTCATCATCGACTTATGGTGCTTTGAGGTGTGCTCGTGGGTCTATTGATTCAACAACATTGTATAGATTTATTTATTGATTGGTCATCATTCCAACCTGATCGGGTCAAATCTGTGCATTGGCATATTCCTGAGTATTTTTCGTTGGTGGTCACTAGGAGATATGAGGTCAGCTCATTCATTGAATGCTTTTATTTCTTTGTTTGTCGATTTCTTCATTTGCTTGTCAGTTTCTACATCTTCGTCGGCATGGGTACTGCCACAATAGTAGTTTACAATTTATGAGAGATCCTGATTTTTGTTGAAATCACATATTTTTATAAATATATAATGATTAAGCCTTTAAATGTTCCATTTAAAGGATTCCAATTGAAGAGGCTTTGATCAAACTGCCTTAGACCAAGCCCCCTTGGATAGAACCCCGATAGTTTTAAACTATCCTTATAACAGTGTCTCCTTTACACCTATCAAGATGCTGATAAAAAACCACTTTTGATTTACCTTTTGGGGGATCAAATGAATTCATTAATTATTTTTTTTGCAAGTATGTATTCCTTGTTTAAGCTTCCAAAAAAGTATAATTTTAATAAGATTTAATTTTATTATTATATTTATTTTTTATTTCTTGTGAATGTAGGGTTTTCACCAAAAATCAACCTCTATGTTTTGCATATGTGGAAAAATAGCAGATTATCAAAAAAAAATTGAAAAATATAAGTGCACCAGATATTGAAGTCCTTGATCCAACAAAAAATAAAAAATTAATTTTGATGTACATACAAAAATGTTACGTGTTATATGATCGTGCTATGTCTGAATTGTAATTGGTTTGACTTCAAAACTTGATTGAAGAAAAAATATTCAATAAAAAAATATCTAACCAAGTGGAAGCACTAGATATTGGATTCAAAAATATAAATTTGAAAGAATTATAATTTTATCCTTCATGGAAAAAAAATTATGTGTGTTACGATGAGCATCACTTTTTAAAAATGTTGTTTTTTGAAAAAAAACTAGTTTTCAAGGGAGATGGAAAAAAAAAGTGCAATTTGATTCCAATTTTTTTGAAAAAAATATGTTTAGAATCTACAGAAAAAATTCCATGAAACTCTAGTTTGCATCATCTTCAAATTCCTCATGATTTAGCCGCTATATGTGCCCGAAAGTGAAAATTTAGTTAAAAAATTTATTTCAGTGTCCAGTTTGGCCAAAAATTGTAAACCACTATTGTGGGATCACTCGCATACCACAATGTCCAATCAGTCGAGGTACTGGTCACAGTTTTTGGGTCATGGTCACAGCTAGTATCATTGCACGATTCCCCTTTGCATTAGCATTGTACGATATCTAGGGTCATCTCTATTGCTGGTGAATCGGTCAACTTTCCCGTCAAATCAACATGGTACTTTGGTCACAACCATCGACAAAGCTTTTATATTAAAAGATTTATTCCAAGATTTGTAAGCCGACCATTGGTTTTTTTGGTTATTATTGGTGGTGTAATTCTTTTTTTGCCCCTCTTTTATATCGGTCACATGGGTGACCCTATTTGAGCACCCGGGAGCCCAAATTTTGCACTGATTTAGTCTTTTGGAGACTGGTTTTTGCCTCCCAAGTGCCTTTTATAGGCCTTTTTTTCATTTTATCATAACTTTTGCATACGAAGGCCATTTTTTAAAAACAAGATATCATCAGAAAGTTAGAAGTCTCAATTTTTCAATGGTGTAGATATTTTGTAGAAATTTTGTAGTTTTGTGCCTCTTTTTCTAGGTTGAAAACAAATCTTTGTTTTTCACCTCCGAGCTCATATCTTTTTGCTCCGAACTCCAATTTTTTCCAAATTTGCAACATCGGGAAGGTATTCAGGAGTACTTTAATTGTATTCATGCATTTTTTTATAGATTTGTGTCTAGATTTTCATATTTTTAGTTTGTAGCTGATTTGATAGTTTGGGATACATTGTTGTAAATTTGCAAAAAAGTGTAATCTTTTTTGGGACAAAGGGATTGATTTCTTGTATTATGAGGGAAATTTGTTGTTCTTCTCTTGTAATATCTGATTGTATCATGGATTTTCCAAAATTTTTACTTCTAACTCCATATAACTATCATGAGTGGAAATCTCAAATGGAGTTGTTACTATAAAAAATGAAGTTGCAACGAATCACATTTGGTCAAGATCCAGAACCCGTTGGAGCAAAAGATAAAACAAAATGGCTTGATAGAAGGGATGAAGGTCTTGGTACTCTAAAGTTGTCCATTTCTCTAGATCTTAGATATCATGTTGCATCTTGCACTCATCCTAACGAAGCTTGGACTACTTTAGAGAGTCTCTTTGGTAAGCCAGATAAGATGAGGAAATTTAAGTTGGAGAATGAACTAATGGGTCTTAATCCTTCAGATTTTGACAATGTCCAAGACTTTTTCTCTAAGTTCAATTCTCTCAAATTGTAGTTATCTAATTGTGGGGTTACTAAAGAGGATGAACAGTTGATACTTTATATTCTTGCTAAGCTTGGTCTTGATTATTCAATGTTTGTTTCTACATTCTATGCTACAATGGATGCCCTTGGAAATGCATACAAAATGCCTTCTCTTGATGAATTTGCAGCTCAACTCACAAGGGAACAAGCAAAGTTGGTTAACATGGGCACTTTGAAGTCTTCTACATCTCATGCTCTCTTTGCAAAGGATACAAAGGCTTCAAGTGGAAAAAGTAAGAAGAAAAACAAGGCTCCCAAGTCTAATGAGAAAGGTAAAGATTCTCCTTCACATAGCACTCCTAAGTCAACATCCTCTTCAAAAGAGGAATCATCTCAAAAGAAGAAGTTCAAATGTGCATAGTGCAAAAGATTAGGACATGATGAGCATAGATGTTATAATAAGAAGATTGATGAACTTACACACCTTTTTCAAAAGAATAACATTAAGCTTCCCTCATCAGTGTCTTCTACTTCTTCTTAAACATCACAATTGACAGCCCCCTCATCATCATCTCAGTCATAGGATATAGGATCTACATATGGGCTACATACAATGAAAGGAAAAGAAATCTTGGCCTCTACAAGTCCTGAATCTCATAGATGGATTCTTGATTTAGCCTGGGCATCTCATCATATGGCATCTTCTATGGATATGTTCTCTTCTTTTGAGACTTGTAATTCACCTCATATTTTGATGGGTAACAATACATATATGAAGGTAAGTGAGAAGGGTTATATTGACATGGGGGAAGGGACCTTCAATGATGTTCTTTGTGTTCCTTCCTTGTCCAAAAATCTCCTTTCTATTTATCAAATTACTCGTGGGGGTCAAGGTAAAATAGTTGAGTTCACTCCAGATAGGGTGTACATAAGGGACTTGGAGACTAGGGATATTGTTTCTATTGGGATGGTTGATCATTCATCTCATGTATATTAATTTTCACATTTTGCTTCAGAAGATGATAATGTTCCTTTGACTGCATCACACAATCCATTGAGTGTGAACCATGCTAGTGAGGAGAAGTTTCGTCATATACACCTTGGTATTCTAGAGACTAGTGTTGAGCTTCCTACTTCTCCACCTCCTGCTTCTTCAGCCATTGATGCTTCTATTCAGTAGGATATTCATAGTTTTTCAAATCTTGCTTTGTGGGATGAGTATTTGATAGGGATTTCTAACTTGTTCATGGAGTCTCATATTGCAGATTTGGAGGACACACTTGAAGGGATTTCTCTCCTCTTTGATGATAGTTTCAGCACAATTATTACACCATCTACTTTGTCTTTGGAGATTTTCATTAATGAGTGTAGACTCCTCTTGATTTTTCATGTTTCTTGGTTGAGTTTGACCCTGATTATGTTGTGACTCATTCAAGCTTGGAGACTCCTACTCAATTTTTAGAGGCATACATGTTGAGCATTCATTCTTCCTCCTTTCAGTTGGACATGGAGTGGCTTCTTCATCAGCCTATGGATTTTTTTCTTCCTAAGGGAAGATGTGTTGCTTGTGGACATTGGTTCATCTTTTGTTTTCAAGCATTCTTTATCAACCTTGGAGCTTCTTCATCATGGGGGGGATATCTTATCTCTCTACTTCCCTCTTATGGGGGGGTAATTGATTGTACGTACATGATGGATGTAGTCCTTGGGGGGTATCATTGAGTCCTCCATACATCATGTCTTTTGTTTTGTTTTTCTATCTTTTGTAGAGGAGTTTTGTCCCACTGGTTTTTCTCCTTTTCTCCACTTGTGAGAGATTGTTTTCATTTGCATTGTAAATGGGTACCTAACATGGCCTAGTAGCTGGGACCCATATTCATAGTCTTCGCATAGTGTGCATAATAATCTTCTCCCTAAGTTGCACTTAAGGGGGGGTGTTGGTGTGAATAATTGTCTTGTACCTAGATAATTCACTCACTAGGTAAATTAGGGGACATATTCACATGATTAAGTTTACTTAGGAAAAATATTCTTTCTAGAAGTCTTAGTTGGATTTTCTATAACTTATCTTATCTAGCTAGGATGCATCATTTCCTAGGCGATTAGGTTGTTGGTTGTATCATGTCATAGGATTATGACATTTGTCAACATCATGTTCATTACTACATTTCAACCTTTCCTATATAAGCAAGGCATCTCTTGTACATTTGCATAGCAATCAATCATATTCAACCATTAATCAATCTTGCATTGTGAAGCAAGCTTTCTTGCCATTCTCTCTCTTGTGGAAGTGGTTTTGGTCTAGCAACTAATCTTAGGGGTGTTGGGGAGTCACCATTTACTCCCACAAAAACAACTTAGCATCACTCAACCCTTGAAGGAAGCATGGGTTAAGGGAAAAAATGGTGTGTTCAAACTTGTTTGAACATTCTCCAAGGGTTCCCAAACATATACAGCCCCAAACAAGTGATTAATGCAAAGATTTGTGCAAACTAGATATTGTTGCCCCTAGTGTGACAAGGTAATGACTTCAAACAAAAGGGAAAGAATTCTTGTCATCTAAGTTCCCAGAATTTTGTAGGCTTCCAACATCATTCAAACATGTTTCTTTAACCCTCCATTGACAGAAAATGAAAGGATCATTCAAAGACACCACGAAGCTAAGGTTTTTAGGACTGTTTCACTACAAATCTATTTTTTTTGTTAAAGAGATCTCCCTCACACGTGCATGAAATGATCCCAAAACTTGCAGCAATGTAGATGATGCCAAGAAATAATTTCCCACCAATTTGCTACATTTTTCCATGTTCAAAAATTGAGTTATGGTATTTTTTTGCAAGTTTGAAACCTTAGGCAGGGTTTAGAGTGATTTTCACAAAAATGCTTGTATCTCCCTTAAAACTCAATTGATTTGAATCAAGAAAAAATAATTGCAAAGGTGATGAACCCATACAACTTTCCCAATCAACTTTTGGTCCGTAACAACAAGTAAAAATACATACAATGTGAAAGAACATTTAGATTTTGCAAGAAAATGTAGCTTTGAACATGCAAACTTGAGATTTTCTTCATTCCAACTTCAATCATCCTTATCCAACCCTTGGGGTCGATGATACAAGGCATATTTAACATGTTACAATTATTTCCAACTGAAAAACTAACCAACAACCTCTTAGTTGACTCTAATGATAACTTTTACATCTTTTTGACATGTTGAAAAATTTTAGATCTGAGAGAGAGGGAGAGAAATAGAGTGGGAGAGAGATAGAGGGAGTGAGATAGAAAGAGGGAGTTGGAGAGAGAGTGAGGGAGAGGGAGTGGGAGGGAGAGACTTGAGAGAGAGAGAAAGAGGGAGAGAGAGAGAGAGATATACTTGAGAGAGGGAGAGGGGGTAGGAGGGAGAGACTTGAGAGAGAGAGAGGAGGGAGACAGGGGGGAGGAGGGAGAGAGAGAGAGGAGGAGAGAGAGGAGAGAGAGAGGGAGTGGGAGAGAGAGAGAGGGGGGGTATGGGAGGGAGATACCTGAGAGAGAGCAAGAAAGCGAGAGGGAGACATACATGGGGAGTGAGAGAGGGAGAGAGGGAGTGGGAGAGAGATAGAGGGAGTGAGTGAGAGAGAGAGACCTGAGAGAGGGAGAGTGGGTAGGAGGGAGAGACTTGAGATAGAGAGAGAGAGAAAGATAATGACCTAAGAGAGGGAGATGGAGTGAAAGAGACAAAAAGACCAGATGGGGAGAAAGAGAGGGGGTGTGAGATAGGGGGTTGGAGTGAGATTTTTCTAGGTAGGGTGGAAGGGAATGGGGCCTAATAGAGGGAGTGTGTGAGAGGGGATTGGAGTAGAGAGAGAGTATTCTAGGTAGTGTGTGAGGGAGTGAGACTTGAGAGAGAGAGAGAGTTTTGAGAGGGAGAGAAGGTTATCCAGCTAGAGTGGGGGAAATACTTGAGAGAGGGAGAGGGGTTGGGAGGGATGAGAGGGAGAGAGAAAGATAAAGACCCAAGAGAGGGAGATGGAGTGAGAGAGAAAAAGACTAGAGGGGGAGAGAAAGAGGGAGTGTGATAGACGGGGTTGAAGTGAGATAGATTTGTCTAGGTAGGGTGGGAGGGAGTGATACTTGAGAGAGACTACTACATTGGAGAAAGTGAGTTATATTCTAGTTAGGATTAGAGGGAGAGACCTAAGAGAGGGAGAAGGAGTGGGAGGGATATTTTGAGGAAGAGACTTGAGAGAGAGGGAGTGTGAGAGGGTGTTGTAGTGAGATAAAATAGTCCAAGTAGGGTGGGAGGGAGTGAGATCTAAGAGAGAGACTACTACATCTGAGAAAGAGGGTTATCTAGTTAGTATGGAAGGGAGAGGCCTGAGAGAGGGAGAGGGAGAGGGGGTGGGACGGATATTTTGAGGGAGAAACTCGAGAGAGGGAGTGTGAGAAATGGGGTTGGAGTGAGAGATTTCTAGGTAGGGTGGGAGGGAGTGGGAGGATTATCTAGAGAGGGAGTTAAGCTGTAAGAAGCATATAAGCCTTTCAAATGGACATCTGAGAAAGAGGGTTATCTATTTAGTATGGGAGGGAGTGACTTGAGAGAGGGAGAAGTGTTGGGATGGATATTTTGAGGGAGAGACCTGAGAGAGAGAGGGAGTGTGAAAGAGTGGATTGGAGTGAGAGAGTAATCTAGGTAGTGTGGGAGGGGGTGAGACATAAGAGAGAGAGAGACTTGAGATGGAGAGAGAGTTATCTAGTTAGGCTGGGGGAGAGATTTGAGAGAGGGAGAGGGGGTGGGAGTGATATTTTGAGGGAGATACCTAAGAAAGAGGGAGAGTAGTTATGGTGGGAGGGAGAAACTTGAGAGAGGGAGAGGGGTTGTGAGAGATTCAAGAGACAAATGGTGGAAGGGATAGAGCGAGGGAGAGACTTGAGAGAGGGGGGGTGGGAGGAATAGAGGAAGAGAGAGTGTTGTACCCCTCTAATTTGCTTATATTTTTAGATAGTGCTTTTACTTTTATAGACCATGATACTATGTTGTTGTTATTTGATCATTGACATTGGAGCAATGGTGGTTTTAATTATTGTGATGTGATGGTACACTTTATGGATGATTATTGTTTATGACATGCTTTCTAGTTAGCATAGTTGATTATTTGATTTGATATTGTTATATGCTCATCTATAGTTAATTGATGTTTTAATTTCGTCAGGTTTGATAAGATATTGTATTGGTGAAGGGAACAGGATTGCATCACTTGCTTGCGAGCGCCCTGTGATCCCACAATTTTCTCCTCACAGTGTTTTTGATTCATGATTTATATATATATGTATGAGATGTTTTTATTGCAGGATTGCAGGTACAGGACATCGGCTCCACCTAGATTAATAGGTTTGAGTGTGTCCATTGCCTAATGGTATAGTTGATTGGGAGATAGTAACAGGTTTTCCTTGTCAAGCCACAACCCTAGACATAGTGTGTCATCAGTCATTGTTTCAGTATGCTTTGTTGTTATGTTGTCCACATTTTCCTTATCGTTTATTTATTTTGCAAGGTTTTTTCTTTGGAAAATTAATGTTAATTAATGTTTAAAATGTTTTTAGTGATTATTTATTTAATTTTGATTAATGCTGTTAGAAGCTTTATATTTGATTTAGTTAATTAAATTTAATTTATTTTGTAAAATGATTTAATCCTTGAGATTAAATTTATTTTATAAAGTGATTAAATTAATTAGATTAAATTTAATTGGAAATTAATATGTGATTTTGAATTATTAAATGCATAAATTTTTGGTAATTATCTTAGAGGAAATATCTATGAATTGGTTGGAAAGATATTTTATTTGTGACATGTGTTAGAAAAATTAATTAAATACTATAGTTGGGAATGAATTCTCGGAAAGAATAATTGCATAAACTGAAAGAGGAAAGAGGCTACTTCACGAAAGGAAAAGAGATATTTTGGGAGGTTGTTGAAGATTGGGGAAGAAGTTCTCAGGAAAATTTGGATCTAGTTTTATTTTCAACTTTCTGGAAATGAGGATTATTTTAAAAGAGGCTTTTGATAACTTTGGAATCTGAAGGTGAGGCTCTAATTCAAAAGCCAATTCTTCAAACATCTGAAATAGGTTCTTTATTGTTTTTATTGTATTGCAAATTGGAAAAGGCTATTAGAATTATTTATTGTCTTGGAAAATATTGCATGTACAAGAAGAATATGTTATCTATGTAGAAGATTTAATATATTTTGTTAATTTGAAAGATTGCCATGTTTTGGAAAATTGTTGTGAAAATTTTAAAGCTTCTATAGAAATTGATTTAAAAAAAATAGAATACCCAGAAGAATTTTATAGTTAAATCTGAGAGCCTCCTAGGAAATTTCTTTAAAACAATAGAAAACTCAAAGAGAAAATAATAGAAGATTTGGAAAATATCTATAGGAATGGATTTAAAATCTTCCTGTCAAAATTTGTGGAAAATCTTGTTTCTACGGGAAAATATCTTCCTGTAGAATATTATTGTTTTGTTTTGTATTTCCAGTTAGTTTTATTTGGATAGGAAATTGAAAACCTCTAGTTAAAAGTTGGAAACATCCTTCTATAGAAATTTTTTGTAAAAATTTGCTTCTCTGGAAATTTTTTGTAGAAACTTCTTGTAGAAAGCTTTTTGTGAAAATAAATTGCTCATCTAGAACAAACGTATTAATAAATTTATATATATATTTAAATTGGGAGGTACCTGGTAATTTTTCCATTTTGTAAACCCTATGTAAAATTCGTACAATGAAATTCATGTTTTTGTAGGTTTAATTTTTATTTTTTTGAAATGTTTAATAGGTGTGGGGAAGCTTTGTGGCTACCCCAAAACTGACTCCCCACTAGGGAGAGCTGACACTATGAGGCAGCGCTAGCGCTGTGGGCACTTCCTTACAGTGGCCGCACACCCACACAATGGGGGTTCGACTGTGTTGCAGCCGATGCAACCCCTATTTGCTACAAAACACTCTCCACCTTGATTTAAAATTTGAATTTATTTTGTTTATTTTATTTTAAAATATATATAGTATATTATTGTTGGAAAAGTATGCCTCAATAATCACAGGCTAAAACCTCCAGTAGAGCAAAGTTGGTATGACATCTATCATGTTTGGCTGACTAGTAGCTTTGATACATTATATTTTTAACAGGTTGTTGTGACCTTGCAGAAGTCTTGTCGAACGCTTATTCTTTGGAGCCTTCACTGTGACATAGTGTATTCACTATGACCTCTTATTGCATGGAGTTCTTTGGCCGATAGGCCATTCAATCAGGCGTTGGGAAGACTCATAGTGACCAGGGGGCTTCAGAGTGACTTCAACACTTGGGGAGAAGTCCCAGTGAACTGTGAATGTCTCGGCAACAGGAATACATATGATGTCTTCGCGATAACATAAAGATCCCAGTGTGAGGTCTTAGCGATAGATGAAAGTCATGTCGACGAGGACACACTCGGGAGTCATCAATGTAACACTAAGGTTTCGTTATGAAGTCTGGGAAAAGTGTTAATGTCTCACCGATGTTAAAGTTGTCTCTCAGTGTGACTCCAGGCGATGAGTGGTGGTCCCAGTATAACTTAAATACCTCGGAGTAAAGTCTTCAGTATAGGTCTTGGCAAAATTTTGGTCATCGGTGTAACACGGTGGTTTCGGTAAGAAGTCCTAGCGACTTTGGTGAGTCTTTCTGATGATGAAGAGTCTTTAGAATAGCTTAGAGATCTTGGAGAAACCTCTCGGTGAAGGTGTTAAGTCTTGCCGACTATTCTTTGGAGCTCAATATGACAAATGACTTCGGTATAACCTTTGGTGACTTGCTATGATCTCCTAGCGAAAGAGATAGGCCTAGGCGACTGCTTGGTGATTCGACGTAACACTGAAAGATCGATAGAACATCTTGGCGATAATGATATCTCTTAGTGACATCGATATGGAGCTTTGTGCATCGGTGAGACACTTCTTGTGTCTCACCGAAATGTCGATACAGAGTGAAACTGTTGACCGAGTGAGACCATCTGATGTGGCTCGTTGTCGACCAATGGGAAAAGCCAAATCTGAACAGTTGGAAGATTGTTTGTTGCGACGGTTCTATGAGGAAGCTCAATAGATAGAGAACGACATGGATATACTTGGTGATTGCAGATTGTGATCGATTGGTTTGAAGGTTGGTTGCATCGACGGATTGTTGTGTAGTTGTATGATCAGTAAATGAATTCTATTCTATGTAGACTGTAACTTGAAGGTTCCTATACAAGATTGTTCATGGTGAATGCTGCTGTAAACAGACATCAGAAAGATAAGTCTGAAACTTGTATGTAATTATTATTACCATAATACAAAGTGATTTCTCTTGGTGTGGTGGGTTCTTCTCCCGTAAGGGTTTTCCCATGTATATTTGGTGTTCTTGTGTGATTGTCAAATACTATGTTTCTATTATCTGCTTCATAGTGCATCTTAATTGGACTGTAAGTGTAAATTTTAAAGTGTATCTGCATTCTTTCCTGAGGTATTGGCGTTAGGATAATTGTTTACACTTCTAATTTTCCTTACAATATATAATATATATATAGATAAATATGTATATATAAATATATATATATTATATATATTTAGATATATATATGTTTATTATATTTTTATGTATGAGATTTGGATATTGTAATTTAGTTTTATATTTAAATATTATATTTATATATGTATAATTATGTATATATATATATATATATATATATATATATATATATATAATTATATATATTTAAATATATATTTAAATGAGATCTTAAATAAATGCATGCAAATGTGCAAAGTAGATAATTTTAAAATGATATGATATGAAAGAGGAAATTGATTTTTATTTAGATGTAATAGGGAAATTGAAATAAACAAATAGATTTAATTTCTTTATTTTTCTATAAATGAAAATTGTAATAAGCTAGTTTATTTGAGAAATTTGTTAATTTATTTTCTTGAAATGGAAATTGGATTTAGGAAATCCTAATGGTAGATTTATTTCCTACTTAAATTGCCTATTTAAATGATGGTTTCTTTTGTTCACATTTTTGGGAGGAAATCAATTAGTTGTGTATGTAAGTCTTCTAGATGATGTTTTATGAGGGGGTTGTTGTGGCTTATGGTTAACCCTTTGATTTCCCTTTGATAGTGCACTTGGTTGTGATTCAGTTTAAACACCTGGTTACTACAAACAAGATGTGTTGCCTCTTATATTTTGTATTGGGATTTAATATTTGTTTTGTGCACTATGTTTCCCCTTGGGTTTTGGATTAGATCCTTGTGTTGTCAATAGGGGAGTGGTTCTCAATGGGGGTCCGACACACAATGGGGCACTAGGGTAACTCACTAATGGTTTAATCAAGTGATAACTTAAAAATAATTAAGGGAAAAAGGGTAATTCTCACAATAATAAGATAATGGATGCCTCTCTCATGGCTCAAGCACTTGTATAGGCTTGAGGTGAGACAAGAAGCATAGTTTGTATGGGGGTTCAGCCGCTGGTAGAGGCAGCTAGGGTAACCCAGGATGTGGTTCCAGTAGCCTAGGAAGGTTATGCCAGGGTAACCCATATAAAATTATGCAGTGACACTTCTCCTATGACAACAGTATGTATTGTGCAATTGATACACTTGATTATTTTACTCTAGAAGCAATGTAACCATTATGTATGTGTTGTTCTTGTATGGTATAGTATTGTGTATTGCCTATTCTAGAGGTTGTTGGATTTTCCTAGGAATCCCTTTTACTATCTCCTAGCATGGACGGTGGGCCTTTGGGTACCACTTGCTTGGTTTGAATGTGTACCTTACACCATTGGGTTCCCATTTTATGTTCACGATGACAGAATCTTCCAGAATGGAGAGCTCACGTGTACCAGTTGCTATGTACTATTTCTTATATTATTTTGTATTAGTTGGATACTTATGTATACATACTACTCCTCATATGCATTCAAGGAGGACTCTTGTATCATTGTTATTGTAACATTATTGTATGATCTTCCTCATTTTGGAAATGAGCTTTGTAATTGCTTTATGGAATGAATGCAATCAATGGATGATTCTTTAATGTACTTTGTATCTTATGAGATGAGTTTAATGGTTTGGATGTATGCTATTTATATCATGAGTTTAATTTTAAATACTATGGCTAGTTTAATTTTGTGTATTATGGGTATGTAAGCATTGTTGTGTACCTTAGAGGATGTACATGTGTTAAGTGTAGTTCACTTTAATTGTTAATAATTACACTTTATAAAAAAAAATTGTTACGCTTCCATTGTATTTTTTTAGTCCTCTAGAGTTACGTGGCGGGGCATTACATAGAGACTTGAGAGAGAGCGAGTGGGAGGGATAGAGGGATGAAGAGACCTAAGAGGAGGAGTTATCATATACATTAAACCCTAAAACCTATACCTTAAAGCCTAAGGAGCGAAGACAAGGTAGAGAGTGTAGGAGAGACCTATAGAGGGTTGAGAGATCTAATGGGTATGTATTGGTTAAGAGGGAAGGAGGAAGAGAGCGTATGAAAGGTAAAACCTCAACTATCCATCTACGATCATAAACCATGAAATCTTAGCATTATCAAAGTGGTCAAGCAAAGAGAGGGGAAACTTAGTTTTTGGTCAAAGTAGCTCATTTGGCGAGTGCCAAATTTGGTGCTCGCCAAATGGCATATCACATTTGGTGCATGCCAAGTGTGATGTGCCATTTGGCGAGCGCCAACTTTGGTGCTTGACAAATGAGCTACTTTAGACAAGTGAATTCAAATGATTTGCCAAATTTCCTCATATTTTTGCCCGTTCCCACCATCACGTTTGCACGTCTTTCAATGAAAGTTTATAAAAAAACCATGATGGCGTTAACCTCTCTCTTAGCTATCTAAATATATAATTTTTTTCATTTTGATTAAGTTAAGGTTTTGATCCATAACTTCTCTTGTAAATGCCTTGATTTTGGTCAAAAACCAAACTATGCTAGTTTTAGGATAGATTTTACCTCCTTCATTGAAGCATGAAACAAATTAATTTTTTTTAAACTAGGCTCCATTCTACACGTGATGAAAATAATTGATTTTCGATTAGTTTTCAAAAAATTTAGGGGGGAGCATGCTCAAATTTCATCTTTTTAGGATGTGTCCATTTCAAAAATTCATAAGATATTATATATTCATTAAAAAAATTATCTGGAAGAAGGAGAATGAACTAAATGGTGTTAACTAATTTCTCATTGTTCAGATTTTTGAAATTCTAAAAAAAGGTTAATGAAAAAGGGGGGGGTGGCTTAGAAACTATGTTATGTTTTTGATAAAATCAAGACTTATTTTGGCCCCCCTTTTTGAGACCCTTAATATTCATTAATTTCAAAAAGAATTAGTAGCTTAGAAACTAGACACAGAGCACTTCAACTCTTGTTCTTACTGCATCTTGAAACTTTGAGCGTAACTATCTTCATTTTCTCGTGCAAATCAAATTATGCTTATTTCAAAAAAAAAAGTGGCATCTTAAGAGCCTTTTTTGTGTCACAGCTCCATGCACTTACCCTCCTAGTAGATAATAAAATTCATACAAATAGACAAGGGATTAAATTTTTGCAAGAATGATTGGCATTCTCCTAGTTGTCTTTGAAACCTTGGTATCTAGCATGGAAATAATATGAATAAATTAAAAAATAGCTTTTAGATTTAGATTTTAAAGGTTGTTCCTCATACTGATAAGAAATAAGGAACTAGATTGGTGTGTGTCATGGGCTACAGAGTCCTATGTAAAGAATTATACATGATGACATTCAAACACATTTTGATGATCATTTGAACCATGAAATAAATTTAAAACAACAAATGTAAATGAAGACTTAAAAAATCCTTGATTATTTTACTCAAAGAATATTATATTTCAAGGTTGAAGACAATTCCCATTATAATATTATTTTCGTATATTCACATAAAAAATATAGTGATTGTAGTCATGAAATGACTTGAAAACATGGACTTTCACTTATGAAATTTGAAAATTCACCCTTATGCCCTAATTTTCTTTATAGAACCTCAAAACCCCTACAAATGAAAGAGGGGTTATATTTTATAGAATGGAGAAAACCAAGGTTCATTTATCAATTGAAACCTAACACAATGTGAATCCTCTAATCTACAATTGAAAAATGGAATCTAGAATATTCCCTACCACCTTTATCCTCCTCTTATTGCCATTACTCCTTTTCTCAACTAATTTTATTTCACTTTTACCTGAATAAAATTCCCATGCAGAATATTTACCTACATGTAGAAACTCATTAACTTCCTTATTTTCACTAGCAATGTGTGAAAAATTTTAACCTTCAAGCAACTACCAATCATGTTGGCAAGTAAAAATACGAATTTACCTAAGAATTTTAATCCTTTGATCCTCTCTATTCACTCTACCAATTAGTTTGACAATTTTTAAAAAAGTTTGCCAATAGCCCATTTTTTTGTGCATTCTCCTACAATTATTACATTTTTTTCACACACCCAATTCAATTTTCCTCAACAAACTTATAATAAGCACACATTTAACTTTGAAATATGTTGATTTCATCTTATATTTCAAGTTTAAAAACTCTACTTCTATACCTCTATCCACAAGCTTCAAAACACTTATAAATGGTGCCAAGAATATTTATGGATCATTTTCAATTTTGTAAAGGTGTTTTTGGCACTACCAGCAACCAAGAAACACTATGATGTAGGAGCATCCAAGATGTAAGAAATACTATATCCCAAAAAAAAAAAAAATCATTTTTGTTAGGGTTACTAATTTTAGTAAGTTGGAAGGATTGAAAATGGTAGGTTTCTATTTTGAATAAGTTTGCATTTGTGCACATACAAACATGAAATCTTACATAGAGCTCCAAAATGGTGAAATAAAGACAATGGTGAAAAAATTACTTCAATACTGGTCATTTGTCATTGATGAGATGCAAATATTTTTACATCTTAAATATCCCTTTAAAATATTTAAAGTCAATTTTGAGGTACCTAAAGGTATACTATTGTGACCTTGTGTTCAACAAGATATTTCCAACAACATAGATGGTCCACCAATCCAATGTTTGAGTCAAAATTTATGGCTCTCAAAAGTTGGACTAAAATTTAGGAAATTTTTAAGGCCAAGAAAGGGGTAACTGAATCTATTTGGTGCCAAAAATAGAAGTGACAAATTATTAGAAAGTGGAAAATATCATATAAAGTGGTTGCAAAAAAAGAGGGATTCATTTTGAATGAGAAGATAGAAAAAATTCTTTCGTTTCAACACATAATGGATTTGGGGTTTCAATGGCCATCATTGCAATTCGTAGACTTGTATGTTTAACTTTTTGCATGTATTTACAACCCAGATTTCTATAATAGTAGTCTTCTGACCAGATAGTTGTATTGCATTTGATTGCATGTATATAGATGATTTCTGAGAGTATAATAAAATTGCATGTTTTTTGTTCTTGAATTTTATCATCTGTGTAAAGTGTGTTCGATGGAGAGTCTCCCTTCGTCACACTAAATATTTGTAAAAATCACAACCAAGGTGTAGGAAAAAGTTGGGGCAGCCCTTAGGAACTGAATAATATAGTTTGATACTTGGAAAAGGCTTCAAAACTTAGCTCAGAAGGTTTGCACGCAAATAATCTTCATTTTAGTGCTATTATGAAGCATATTGCAGGTTAAAAACAAGGAAAGACCACTCAAAATTGCATCTGAAAGGTTGCAAATCATGAGAAGAATTTTTCAAGACTTTTTCATGGCTAGTAGGTAATTTAAAACACCAAAACAATGCTGAAATTGTTTCCATAGTGTAGGAAAGGATGGAGGAAATTTTTGGAATGATAAACATTCATTTTTGCTGCTTATTTTAGTGAAAACCTCCTCTCAAAACCTTAACACATGAATATATTATCATGTAGCGTTGTCCCTAGCTTGTTATAGGCTAAAACAATGTAGTAAATGCTACAAAATGGTGCCATAATAGAACAACAAAGTTAAACTTTGAATGGTATGTGAAGGATTTTCCTTCAACACCAACCCATGTTTACCAATCAGCAAGGTGGTAGGAAATAAAAACCGATCACAAGACATAAAGGCCATCACAATTTTCAATTTCTCCACACACCTCAATATTGTGATGGTGCGATGGGAATTGAAGTCCATCACAAAATTGAAAACTATCAAAACTTTGACTTTAGATTCTCCATCCACAATAGTGATGCAAGAAACATATGCGATGGGATTTTAATTCCATCACATATGTTTCAATTTAAATTTTAAACTTTATAAAATTGTGCTTAAAATGCCACTTGATGGGATTGGCTCACGTAGGGAGACATTTAAATTTTTTTAAACCATTAATTTTTGCACTTGTAAAACATTTAAAATGTTTTAAATATTTGTACATTTTAAACTTTGTTAAATTGACAACTTTTAATTATTCACCAAGTTAAATGATGGTATTAGAAACATGGGCACACATGATTTCTAGAGGCCATGAAAGCTTGTAGAGTGAAATTATCAATTATGTATATGCTTGTCATGTTGATGAAGATTGTGCAGTAAATGGAATTTTAGGACCTCCTTTGTAAATTGGGCTAATGTTAGGGCAGTTAAAAAAAATTCTTGTTTAGACCTTGAAACTCATCAAACAACCATGAGAATAGAACCGTAAGCTATTTAGGACAAAATAACAACTAGGTTCTTTCCATAATAGAAAAAAAAAACTTGTTTACATGACCCTATAGACCTGCTCCAAAACATCAACATATTAAAATCACAAGCAAAACTCATTCAAGAGCCACAAAACCAATCATGAATGATCTTTATCATTTCTCAAAAACATCTTCCAACTAAATTTTCATGGTGAGCTCTGGATTGAAAAATTTTAATGCTCAAAGTTTTGGGTCAACTAGATGCTATGGGGCTTAAATTTGAGCTTTTGTTGCCAATTTAGGGACAATTATATAATGGGATTTCATAAAAAATTTAGGTTCCATAAATTATGGCTTTCCAGCATAATAAAATATTTGAGAAATCATAAATTACACATTTTACACAATATGTATGCACATTTATCAAGGAATTCCAAACTAGAAAACTTGATGTACAAATTATTTCATTACTTCTTGTAGATATTTTATTTTGTGTGTCCAGTTTTGGAATATACTAGAGTGATGCTCTCAATTATTGAGAAGTATGGATTTTACATTTTAGGATTTTATTTCATCGATCAAGGCTTGAAGGATTTTTAAGAAATTAGGTCCTTCTCAACAATCATAGATATACCATCTAGTGAAAATTAGTTTCATTACTTACTTTTTATTTGGCATATATATCCAATGTTTAACTTATCAAAATTTGATATTAGTTTATATGTTGATTGAAAATGAAACTATATTTGGATATATCAATGACAAATGTGTTGGTTTAAGAATATACAATTTTATTGTATTCCTATTCAACAATGATCATAGTTTATTAAATGCACACCATTATGAAATATTGTACCAAAATGTTTAGCTTCCTTTATTCTTTAATATATTACCTAAATATCTTCTAAGAAATTAAATTTATATCAAACCCTAAATCTCTCTTTGAATTTGGTCCATCTGCTATATTTTTTGGTAGTTTCTAAATAATTATTCATTTTTTTTTTTCAAAAAATTATGATCTATGATTAGTTTGAATGGTTGAAAGAATTTTGAAACACTACTCATGAAATATTTATCAATGAGTTTGACTCAAAAACTATGCAATTGAATCATAATATAATATCATCAAAATTATAGGATCTATCATTAGTGTGAATGTTTGAAATAAATTTAAAGAGTGGTAGATGTTATAATTTTCCATTTAAGAACCTTTAAATAGACCTAGAATGATCCACAATTTGAGGATATGGATGTTGTGCTTAATTGAAGCTTTTCTCTTTTCCCAAATTATATTCATTATTCAATTTAGAAGTTAGAGTAATATTGTTAGAAAGACAAAGGAAATGTTTGATGTATCAATTGAAGACCTAGATATTTCTTTCTTTATATTTATGTTTTACATGGAGGGTCGCATTTATAATATGCATATTATCCCATACTTTTAATAGTATCTTGTTAATTATGTTTTACATAGAGAAGGTAACAAGTAGAATAGTTACATTAAGTAGAATACTTTTATTTGGCTGCATTATATATTGGAATAGTTACATTAAGTGTTATCATGTTAAAAAAAAAAAACTCAATGTAAGATGATAGTTTGAATTAGAGAAGCCCCAGTACATTGAATTCCCACCATCATGACATGACTATATGGTATAATTATGCTTTGTGAGATGCCATGGTATCTCTTGAATAATATTGGTTTACAATATTTTCATACTTTTATTTTGGAATTCGAAGAATAAATTACATTCAATTTTTTTTATGGTTAGTTATGTTTATAGACATACACAATAGTCTAAGAAACAAAGACAATATCTATCCATCTTCCTAAAATCATTCCCCACATCATTTTTGAAGAGAAGGGGGGATTTGTTCCTGGGAGGGAAACTATTGATGGAGCAACTACTCACAAAATCTTTCATTCCATCAATCAGCACAAGTATCTGGCAATGATTTTGAAATTGGATATGTTGAAAGCTTACAATAGGGTCAATTGGGATTTCCTCCTTGCAGTACTCCAAAAATTTGTCTTTTCTATAAAATGAACAAAATGGATTTATTCTTGCATATCTTTAGCAAGATTTTATGTATTGCTTAATGGCTCCCCTTTTGGTTTCTTCTCCACTTCAAGGGGGTGAGACAAGGGGACCCCCTCTCCCCTTTTTTGTTCATTCTTATAGCAAAAGGTCTGAGTAGAGCAATAAAATTTGACTGCAGAAAAGCCTTTGGAGAGGTATTCACTTGCCCACTCTATAGGAAAGCCAAAGGGTATGTGCAGGATCATGATGGGCCAAAAAGTGACAATATGATGGGTCCATGTAGGGTATGTGCCTAACAACTTTTTTTTACCCAAAATTGACGAAACGAAAAGAGTTTTTAAAGGAGATTCTCATATTTCCACCAATATAAATTATGCTTTACTTTGAATTTAATAAATAACTATTATTCATTTTCTATTTGAATTATGACTAATGTCCTAATTGATAGGTTGATTGAAAAACATCAATAGATTTCATACAGTATCACATTTTTTGAATCTGAAACATGCGTCACATTCTATGATTTTTGCTATAGGATTAAAAAAAAATTGAATTTCATGAAGTTTTGACCAAGTTAAGCTGGTCGACATATGTGTCTTTATATTTTTAAAAGTTGTAATAAAAAACATAATTAATTATTTTCTTGGAAAAAATTACAAAAAAATATGCATCACATCCAAACATGAGTCCTCTACTTATATCTAAAATTTTATAAAAAAATATTACCATTTTTTTGTGGTTATGGTGGTCAGATAGACACCTACTTCTTATTTTTTCCCTAAAATTTAAGTACTCATTGAAATTTCAAATTTTCACCAAACAGATTTTTTAAAATAAACCTAGTAGTTTAGAAACTACATTCAATTTGCTATAGATTCTATTCTTACATATTTTTGAAATAATATAGATAACTTATTCAAATTTTTACATCAAATTGCCTAACTCTATTTTTTCTAATTTTTTTGCCACTTAAGGGCCTATTTTTTCCATGATGATCTTGCACATACCCCAAACACATGATATCTTTGTTGTTGATACCCTCTTTTTGGGCTATGCATCAATTCCTAAAGCTAAAGTAATCAAAAACATCATCATGGAATATTATGTGGCATCTAGGCAGCTGATTAATCCTACAAAATTAAAATTGTTCCATCTAAACGTGCCCTCTTTTATTGAATCAAAATTACATCAATTTTGGGGATTCCCCATAGGAACATTACCTTGTTCTTACCTGGGGATTCCTTTTTTTGAAGGGAAAGACCTCCCTCTTTTGGGATAAAGCAGTATCTTCAATATCAGGCATAATTCTCTCTTGGAAACATAAATGGCTTTCCTTTTCTAGTAAAATACAAATGATAAAATCAGTTATCAATGCTATTCCCATTTATTTGATGCCAATTCTTAAAGCTCCTATTTCAACATTAAAGCATTGAAAATTAGTACTTCACTCTTTTCTATGGAATGATAATGTTGGGGGAAAGGAAAGGATTCCCCTTATTGCTTGGGATAAGGTCTTCTTGCCTAAAGAGCAAGGAGGGGCTGGAATAAGGGAATTAAAGCATCAAAATATTGCTTTAGGAGCTAAACTAACTTGTATATTATACCAATCTCCAAACTCAAGATGGGGAAAAATAATGCTTTCCAAATATTTATATCCACATCCAAGGGAGTGCATTTTTATAGCTACTACTTTACCAAAGGGGTTGACTATTTGGAATTTTATTTCTTCCTGCCATTTAGTTATTCTCCCTCATCTTTCTTGGTTGATTCATGATGGTAAGAAGGCTCAATTCTGGGAAGACATTTGGAATGGATATCCTGCTATGTCCCAAATTAGAGATTAGGGTATCTTGATGCCATTCCTCAAGAATCATTGGGGCTCAAAAGTGGCATATTATTTTATAATTGAATCCACTAAAATGATCCCTACAATTAAGTGGAAATCAATCGAGCATCTCCCCATCCCTCTATCACTAAAATTGGCTTTTACAGAGGAGCTAGGAAAAAGATCTATCATCTTTATGGACAAGGAGGATGTTCTAATTTGGACCAAATTTAATTCAGGTAATTATTCAGTAAAAGAAGGATACAAATCTCTCTTACCTTCCCCCAGTAAATCAGAACTACCCACTTCCTTATTTTGGAATGATGTTTGTGTCCAGAGAGCAAGGTCTTTTGCTTGGGTTGCTCTTCAAGATAGAGTTCTTACGAGGGCTAGGTTGGATAGACTTGGTATTATGGTAGCCTTCCCTTGTGTTTTTTGTGGCTTCTTCATGGAAATGACAGACCACCTCTTCTTACATTGCCCCTTTGTTTCTCAATGTTGGTACTGGTTATATCATAAACTAGGTTGGACTTCAATGTTATGTCCTTCTCTATCTATACAATTTATCTCTTGTCTTCAATTCTATTAGGCTTCTTTTTTTTCATGCTTGTATATTATCTCCCCTTCCTTGCTCCTTTGGAATATCTGGACATAAAGAAATAATAGAATTTTTTGAAGTAAATCCTCTTCCATTGTTGGCATGCTCTTTAATCTTGAAAAAGTGCCTCTAAATCTGCAAAATCATTTATTTTCAAAAAGATTGACAAATTGAAATCCTTTTGAAGCTAGGACAACTTCATCTTTAAAACTTGGCCATCAATAAAGTCCTTGCCTCTCCATGGATCGATCACAAATAAGGTAGATAAATGCAAAGCAAGAAAGGAAGCAAAATGGTTTCCCCTCCTCAAAATTTGTTCAAGCTGAACTTTGATGGGGCCTCTAGAGGTAACCCAGGGAAATCTAGAATTGGTATAGTTATATAAAATTCAAACTAAAAGGTTGTGAAAGTAGCTTATAAAACTCTACTTTATGGAACTAATAACAAAGCCAAATTAGAGGTGCTAAGCTTTGGCTTGGATTTGGCTCAATCTCTTAGCATAAAAGATATCATCATGGAAGGAGACTCCATGGTTATTTTCAATGCAATTACTAACAAAAAATCTCACATCTGGCAGTTTGCAATATTTAGTGGATAAAGTTCTTCTTCAGCTAAATTTTTTTACAAGTTATTTGATTTCTCATTGCTTTAGAGAAATCAATCATGTCACGAACTTTCTTTCCAATAAGGCAATTGATGAACAATTGTTTTTTAAAGAAATCTTAGAGAAGGAACTTCCTCCTCTTCTCACATAGCCATTCTAGTCTATTCTGGGGCCCGTGCTATCTTGTTGCTTCAAGAAAATCCCAGTGTTCATTCAGTGTGAATAAGGCTCCAATTTTGGTTTCTTCCTTCATTGCTTCCCAATCCACGGGAAGGGCATTTCTCTCAAATTTTGTGGTGCTTTGAGGAAAAATTACATTGGTTTTTGACATCTCCTTCATTCACTTTGAGTGTTTTGGGATGATCTATTCCCATTCTTTTTGGTTCAAATGCATTTTTAACTTGGAATTATCTTTATATGCTTAGGGAATTCTTTTGTATTACTTGTTTACCTACTCAGTTGTAAGCCGACAATCTTTCTTCTTAAAATGGAGCTGACTACATTGTGCTTTGATTTTAGTTCTCTCTATAAAAGAAATGGATTTTTTCCCCTTGTGCTTTGTTTTAAGCAATGTGCAATCAAACTGGTATGAATTGGTACAAAATTTCATTTCAGGCAAAGGGAAAAGAGTTTAGTGTTCTGCACCCTTATGACCATGAAAAATTGGGCAAAGTATTTTGTTTGGAGGATGTGAATATGTATCAGGCCTTCAAAAAGGTGGTGGGTTCTCAATGGTTGAGGGAAAATCCTAATTATTTCTATTATGAAGTGATTTCTCACTTCTTTACTATTTTGATGGATATTTTGTTGGATTCTAAAATGATCATGGTCATTGCTTCAAAATTTGTTCAGCCAAGCCTACTTTCTAACTCAGAACTCCATAAAGCTTTGGCTAATTAAAAGTTCGATTATGGTCTTTTTCTAATTGGCGGTTTTATTTCTCATTCTGATTTGACCACTAATGGTTTTTGTGGAGATCTATTGTTGACTTTCAAGTTTGGCATCATTGCAATTATTATGATAGGATTGTGCTTGATTGCAATGATTTGGCTAAGAAAGTTCCTCCAGAGATTCTTGTTGCGAGGATTGATACATTCCTAGCGTTGCACTTTATATTTGATGTTGCAACAAGATCTATGTCTCTAGGACAAACATCTACCTCTATTTCCAAATTTGTGGAGGCCTTTTCCATGAATTATTTTTTGCCTCAGTCCCATTATGAGGCTTGTTCTTCTTCCAGTTCTCATGTGGAAGATTCTTAATAATTTACATATTCTGCCCATTTTATATTTAAGGGCTTAGCATACATGTCTAATCAATCTAGACTGGGGTTTGGTGGGTGGCTTTCTATTCACTTCTATGGGTTTTTTCATTGGTCGGGTCTCTTTGATGTATGCTTTCATTTACAATTGATTACTCTGGGCTCTACTAGTTTCAGGATTGAGTTTTATTTTAAACTAATGTAATTTATTTTATTTAATAAAAATTCAATGGCTTAGCCACTTTTATTGTATATATATATATATATATATATTCTAAGAAACAACTATAATTGAGAAAATATCATGTCTTAGATATTAAAGTAATTTCTAAATAGTTGTTTAAATATGAAATGTGAATTTTCATATTATTTTCTCACATGAAGAAAATGGTGGTCTTATTTAAAATAATTAGTCCACTCTAAAAAATGTCTTAAAATTGTTACATTTAGTCGAATTATATATACATAATTTATGGCCTTTGTAGAGAACAATGAAGATACATGTTAAGAATAAAAACTTAGTATTATTCTTTTCTATTTTTTCTTTCTATTTCTCAACATTTTTAGTCAATCAAGAAACTTGTTTGAATTGAAGTTACACAACACCTTTAAATATCTCCAATTTGTTCCAACATTAGACATTTCCTAATTACATAATCTATAATAAACTAACACATACAATGGAAAAAAAAATCTTATAATTTTATAATAAATAGTATTTTAAAATAAGGTAGTAATAATTAACAATTATATTTGGTTCTATGAAGGGATAAGATGTATATATAGACCAATCTTCAATATTATTTCTTGGACCACTTGTATACTCTCAACAAAAGGTGAGATATCTATGGAAAAATAAAAAACTCTAGGATCACCAAGGAATGCCCTTGTTATTTTTTCTAATCTCTCAATTATCTCCAGCATATTTAGATGTTGTTGTGAAAAATCCCTTGTTCAAATTAGTACTTCTTGTATAAATTAAGGCATACCAAGACCATTGATATATCCATTTCATTAATATCTATAAGTAGGTTTTTATCCACCACTTCTATTATTGTATTTGGAAAATCTATGCTTACCCATATTGGTAGATTGATGCCTTCAACAAACATTTTATTTGTGGGTCTTCTCCTTGTCAGTAAATCTAAAAGTTTAATTCCATAGATATGTGCATTTACTTTTGTTGAAATATTTTCGCCCATTCTATACTTTACAATACAACCATAGCCAATATTTATCATGCAATTTAAAATATCAGTAATATATAAAATTAATTTAATGATAATTCATATTGTAATATGAAAACCTATACCTAGTAGTAGTGTGATGTATCCAATGGATCCCTTGAGTGCATTTGGAATAGTGAATAAATCCAATGAATTCCCAAATACAAGTTTGGTAGTGCTGAAGTCTATTATATTTGGAGTCATATCATCTACTAATAGCACATTATTGGGTTTTAGGTCACAACTGTGAATAAATTGTACAAAACAATGACAATATTGTTCCTTGTGCTATCTCATTTTCCATTCTTAATCGATTGCTTACAATTAATCAACATTCATCTTCCCCTTTAGGATATAGCCATCACTCCAAGCTTCCATTTGACATGAATGGAAGAATCAATGCTTTAAATTCAAGATTGAAACAAGAAGAAATGATTTTGATCACGTTGTGATGCCTTACTATTTTTAATGCATTGCATTCTCTATCAAAATATTGTAGAGTTTTATCATCTTGCATATTGATAACCTTAGCAACAATATTTGTACCATTTTTTAGAATCCATGTATAAACAAACCCAAAAATGCTAACTCCTAGCAAATTATTTTGACTAAAAGCACCAATTACATCTACATGTTCGTCATAAGAAATTACTTTAGGTACAATGTTGATGTTAGGGGTATCTTTATTTGTATGTCTCATATAAACAATTATAAACAATATGGATGCCACTATGATAAATATTGCAACATTTGTAAATCACCACTAGTATTATCAACTTTCTAGAGATTAATAAATTTTTGTGTTTGGAATCATAGCATGATTTTAATTTGATCCACTCACCACAAAGGCCAATATTTCCCAAAGCTGTTGACTGATTAATTTTGACAAAAACTCCTTCCTTGCAAACTTTTATTAATTTATTTGAAGAAAGATTGCTATAATGAAGCATTTTCATTTCTTGGAAATCTATTGGGATTACCCTTGACAAACTATTGCTTGAGAGGTCCGTAGCTTGAAGATATTTTAGATTTTTTAGTGATGTAGGTATTGGACCATCAAATAAATTCAATGAAACATTCAACTACTACAATTTTGTGCAACTTGACAATGTAGTTGGAATTTCACCTAAGAAGTGGTCAAGAGAGACATCTATAGCTTGAACCATTACCATTTTACTCACTAGTAAAATGGAACCTTGTAATAAGTTGCTAAAAATATTAAAATGAAATTGGAGATTTGTAAGATTTTCCCATTCGCAATGTGATACATCTCCCTAAACTAGCAAGTGTTCCTCCTAATAGCTGATTGTGATGAAGAACAAGACCTCTTAGTTACAAATGATTTCCAAGACTTTCCAAAATTTTCTATGAAATCATGTTTTCACTCAATGATAACGACCCAAGCTCTTTTGCATGATCCAACTTTTTTGGAATTTTTCCATCTAAATTATTTTTCTCCAAATATAATCTTTGGAGATTCAAAAGCTAGCTAAGCATTGATGGAATGGAACCATTGGGATTATTTTCAAATAAATCTAACGTTCACAACTTTGTGAGGTTGCTAATGCCACTTGGTATGTTTTCTTCAATTTTATTGGAGCTTAATGATAATTTACAGAGTTGGCTTGATAGCTAGCTAGTAGAAGAGGGAAAAACACTAGTGAGATCATTCATAATAAAAACTATATATTCTAAAAAGAAGTAATTAGTTAAATATGTTAGAAAAGACATTTTGTTGCTTCCACTCACAAGATGATTGCCACTTAAAATAAGTCCTCGAAGTTGGAGTAATTTACCAAACTCCAAGGGAACTATACCTCTCAAATGATTGTAAGCTAATTAAAGGATTTGAAGTTGTGTGCAATTGGAGAGGGGGGTTGGTATTTCTCCGATGAGTTGGTTTTCCCATAAATTTAGGTATTGCAACTTTGATAATTACCAAATTGTCTGGAACATGGCCACTTAATTGGTTCTCAAATAATTCAAATTTTTGGAGAAGGGTGTAGTTAGCAACTGCACTAGGAATCACTCATATCAAGTTATTGTTTTCAAGATCAAGTAGTTTGAGTTGGCTAAGCAAACCTAATTCAATAGGAATATCACCAGTGAATTTGTTTTCTCACAAACTTAAATTGGCTAAAGATGATAGGTTTTCTAGGGAAGATAAGATTTCTCCAATGAGTTGGTTTCTTGCCAAATATAGTTCTTGCAACTCTAATAATCTACCAAATTGCCATGGAATTTAACCAGTTAATTGAGTTAATTGATTCACTTAATACTAAATTTTTAAAAAGACTGCAATTGAAAATGACTCTAAAAATCATGCTCGTCAAATTGTCAATTTGAAGATAAACTTTTCTAAATTGAGTAAGCATACCTAATTCAATAGAAATATCATCATGCAGTCCATTTTGCCCCAACTCTAATTGAATATAAGATGACAGGTTTCCTTACGAAAAGTGGGATTGTTCCTCTTGGTTTACTTGTGGGCAATGGGATAGGTCAGTTTCGTCTCATGCTCGAATAATTAGTCAATTAAAAACAAACGATAAATAAAATATTGAGTGCAGTGCCGTGTGGTGTGGGAGTTTCTTTTCAATTCATTTTCATTCTAAGAAACGCGGAGTCGTAGGATGAATTGTTCAAACTTGGGAGTTTCAGCAGCTGTCATTAATAAATATTCGTGTGCTTTCAGTCTTGACGGTGAGATAGCTCAGTTTCGTCTTATGCTCGTATAATTAGCCAAGTGACAAAAAAATTTAAGAGTAGGAGACGTGTAAAAGACATCGTCTAAATATTAAATCTATCTTGATTGGAACAAAACATATATAACGAAAGATTTTGTGGATTTAAATCTCTTTATCCTAAGAAGTTATCTAGAATGAGAGACGTAAGCATACAACTTGCAGAGAGAAACAAGCCAATCTTCATCTTCATCTGTATTGCATTAACAAGCAAGGGAGGAATACACAGCTCTAACAAATCCAAGTCTCTTCTAATACTTATAAAATATTGGGAAGTCGCTTCCAGTCACTTAGTGGGGTAGCTCTCTTTTGTCTTAGAGACAATTTAGTAATTAGAAGGCAACGCAACCCAATTTGTGAGGGTCACTTTCATAGTATAAATAGTATGACTTTTTGGATTGAAATTTTATTTAAATATGGAATATTATATAAATTATTTGAATAGTTAAATGTACATTAAAAGAATCTTTTAATAGTCTATCATATTATGTGATTTGAGTTGGGTTATTTTATAAGGTCGCCGTCAAATTTCTTAGGGTCATTATGGATCATTGAATAAGGTTGGCCATGTTTATCTTTTTTCACGAATAATTACTAATGAAGTATGACTTTTTGGATTGGAATCTAATCTAAATACGATTATATTAATATTTTAAATTGTCTTTCACACTTATTTTCAATACATGAAATATCATGAAAAAAAAATATAGATAACTAAATGGAAATGAAATCATTTTATAGTCTATGATGTCAAGTGACCTAGTTTGGGTCAATCAATAAAACAACCCAATTTATCAAGGTCGCTTTTACAATCAATGAAAACTATATGTAGGCCACTTAATAAGGTTGGTCTTGCTTATCTTTTTTCACAAATAATTACTAATGGAGTATGAATTTTTGGATTGGAATCTAATCTAAATATGATTATATTAATATTTTAAATTGTCTTTCAAACTTATTTTCAATACATGGAATATCATGAAAAAAATATAGATAACTAAATGGAAATTAAATCATTTTATAGTCTATGATGTCAAGTGACCTAGTTTGGGTCAATCAATAAGACAACCCAATTTATCAAGGTCGTTTTTACAATCAATGAAAACTATATGTAGGCCACTTAATAAGGTTGGTCTTGTTTATCTTTTTTCACAAATAATTACTAATGGATTATGCCTTTTTGGATTGGAATCTAATCTAAATTTGATAATATTAATATTTTAAATTATCTTTCAAACTTATTTTCAATACATGTAATATCATGAAAAAAAATAGATAACTAAATGGAAATGAAATAGTTTTATAGTCTATGATGTCAAGTAACCTAGTTTGGGTCAATCAATAAGACAACCCAATTTATCAAGGTCACTTTTGCAATCAATGAAAACTATATTTAGGCCACTTAATAAGGTTGGTTCTTGTTGTCTTATAGTCGAAATAATTACAAATGAGGTATGTTTTTGGATTGAAATCTCATCTAAATATGATTCTACTAATTTTTTATCTTTCAAACTTTTCCACAATAGGTGGAATATCATGAAAAGAATATGAAAAGTCATATAGAAATGATAATAGAATCATTTTATAGTCTATGATGTCATGGGTCTATAAAGAGGCTTATAACATATTAGGATACCTTGTACTCCTATTTATGTAGAAGAAACCTAGTTGTTCTTCAAACAATAGGATCATCAATATACATTCTAAGTAATGCTATATGAAACACATCATGAATGCTTGATAGAGAGGGAAGCAAAACCAATTAATAGGCTTCAAATTGATCATTCCTAAATTTTTAAAAGGCCTAATACTACAAAGCATAATAGAACTCTTTTGGGTGCTAGCATTTATTTGCACCTTTTCTTCAAAAAAGAACTCTCTACAAGTTCTATTCAAATTTGCATGCAATTTCTACCTATTAGAAGTCTCATTTATTTGTTGTCTAATTACAATAATTATATATTATACTCATGGATCATATTCAAAGTCGATTTATTAGACTATCATTCAAAAATTCTCAATGAATAGGTGTTTTACATTTTCTTCTATGCAAGGCCTCAAATGGTTATATTTTCAAGAAATAATGATACGTGCTATTATAATGAAAATCAACCCACCTTTCAGCTTTCTATAGATGCATCTTTAGATGGCATTAGTGGAATGCTAACTCAAGATGGGAAAGATGTAGCTTATAAATCTTAGAGATTACAAGATGTAAAGAAAAATATACAATTATGCATGATCTATAATTGGTTTTCAATATGCATGTGTTAAAATTATGGTGGCATTTCTTTCTAGGAAAACATTTCAAGCTAAAAAGTGATCACCATAGTTTTCAATATATATTTTCTAAAGATAGTTTGAATGTTCATTGGTGTAGATGGCTAGAGTTAATTAGTGATTATGGAATGGAAATTTGATGTCAAAGGGAAAGAAAAAGTAGCTAATGGATAAATGAATAAGCCTACTTGACCTAGTAATCTCTCACTTTAGGTTTACTTTTAATGAGAAAATTCTATAATAGTAGTTAATCAATAAATATTCCTCTAAAAATAGGCATAAGAGTACACAATGCTCTATGGAGAAATAGTAATTTCTTTCAAGACAATAATGGTTTGATCAAGTTCAAGGTAGAATTCGTGTACCTCCTACTATAGGTCTGAGAAAGCATATTCTAAGAAATATATGCTCAACACCTCATTATATCATCATGGATTCTTGAAGATAGTTAGAGAGTTTAAAAGGATATATTTCTAACTTGGAATGAAGAAATATGTGGCATTTTATATTTCATAATATTTAGAATGTTAAATAGATAAAGTACAATATTAGCACCCTAGTAAGTACTTTTATCCATCAATTTTTTTTTCTAATAATTTTATTTCAACATGTTGGGTTGGAGTGAAGATAGTTACGAATAGAGCACTTAGTCCAATGCTTGCAATAATAAAAAAATAGAGACAAATGGAGTTACAAGAGGAACCTATAGGTCCATTTATTAGTAAATTATGGTGATCATAGTATGGATCTATTTATTATATGATTTAATATTCAAAAGAGGTGGTCTTCACAACATACCATTTTATTTATAGGTTGATCATATTATAGACTTAGATGTTTTCTTACACTTGTAAGAAAGTTGATCTTCATAGGTGATCACTTTATTTACATGTTGATGATATTGTAGATTTATTTTATCTTCTATTTTATTTTCTATTTCCTATTTCCTTACTTATTTCACTTTCTCATAAATGATATACCATTTTCTCAAAACCTATTGGGTTTCCTTCACTTAATTGTATGTTAATGATTAGCTAAACTCTAAACTACCCTTTTATCCTTAAGTTTGATCTTAGATATTTAAGGTTAAATTAGCTATAGTTTCCTTTTACCCTTGCAATAGAAAAAAGCTATATATTTTAGGGATAATTGATTATAACTTTGCTTTCCAATTATCTACGACTATGTATATCTTATGACTAGATTCTTATTTTTTCTTCTTTCCTAAGAAATTAATTTCATAGTGGTCTCCTTAATAATCCCAACATCCTTTAATTGGATTGAAAATTATATGAATATGGATAGCCTTATTAGTTGTAAAATTTAGAGTTACCATAATATTTTCTACCTAATACCTATTTTCTCTTCAAATTTCCTATGAAGTTTATGAAGACCTTAGGTCTTATCTAATTTTGAACCTTTCTAGTATAGGTGGCTACCCATGCTTTTGAAATTTTCTATAATTGGACTCATTACAAGCCTTATTATGAGTCTTTTCATTCCCTTTTTTTAATATATGTACCGTTTATCATAGAAACCAAATTTTTGGGCCTTGACATATTTATCTCATGTATTACGATCTCATATAAACCCAACTCAAATTTCATATATATTGATCTCCTCATCACACATGTAACTAATGTAGTAAAAAATACTCACTGACTTATGCTACAGACATGATACCTTAACAAAGCAATATAAACTCAAAAATATTCCTCTCCTTATGATTTGTAGAGATATATTTATTTTCAAACTACTTTTCAAAATATCCAAATAGAGAGTTCCAATTACCTTCTTTGTATTTAAATGATTCTAGTAAAGTGACACCTCTAAGTTGATCTAGAGAATACCTCAATATGAATTCATGTTTTGGCCAATATTTCTTGTAGTTTGAAGTAATTGTCAACTATTATAATACAATCCTATACTAAATATCTACCTTTCTTCCTATAAATAGAAGGGGGTTTTCTTTTCAATTATTTTAGAAAAGTATCAACCTCTATCTTACTTCTAACCACTTTATCTTCTACTTGAGGTGTAAATCTATCTTCTCCTTTAGGAAATACCACTCTAGGTTCTTAAAGTGTTCATATTTCCTCTTTAGGGTATACATGATGTATATTCACTCCTTATATTCTCAACACATGAACTTCCTAATCACTTCGACTACCCTCAATGGAATTAATAGAGTCCAACATTTGGGATAAAAATTAATCATTAGGAGGAGTTTTGGGATGATTTTCTTGATTTGTTTTATGACTAGCCTTTCTTCATATTCCTACTCTTCTACTACTCCTAGTTCCCACTATTTCTAAAACTCATATTAATAGATGTTAGGTTTAAAAAATATAATAATGTCATAGATATCTTGAGTGTTTGGAACCTAGGTACTGATACTAGTATAATAACCCCAAAATATGAGACCCTTTTACTATCCCACTAAAATTGTATACATTCTTAAGGAAATACTTACTCCAAAATATCATCATTTAGAGAATACTATACAATCATTTAATTGCAATCATAAAATTTTACAATTATCCCAATAAAAGAATTATTGTTTAATTCCAAGTTATAATTTAACTAAGTTTTTAGATGTAATCATTTCACATTTTAAATCCTATATACTCTCCCAATACTTTTGATTTATTCTCTAATTCATGAGAATTCATCTTACTTATGTACTATATAATATTAAATAGAACCTATAATATTTATTGTTATACTATTGAACAAGTAACAAGTTAAATAGTAAGTACATGAAAATGGGGGACCAAAAGGGGTCTTAAGTGGAAAAATTTTCTTGAAATAAGGAAAAACTAAAATTGGATGAGAAATTGAAGATAATTACAATCAAAATTTGAAGACACAATAAAAACAAGATCTCTCTAGTTCTTTGAATCTACTTTCCAAAATTATACTATATATTTTTTATGGTGGTGATTAAGGGGTTCAAAATAGGTGGACACAAAGTGCTCCTATTTTTATTAGAAAAACATAACATAGCATCTGATGTGTTTCCCCTAAAATGTTAACCTCTTTTAGTATTTCAAAAATCATTTCAATAAAAAATTAACAAATACCATGTAGTTTAGGCTCAATTATTCTACTAAATTTTTAATGAATATATGAGTTTTTACTAATTTTCAAATTGGACACATCTTTAAAAAAATTAAAAAATTGAGCATGTGCCTCTTAAATTTTTTAGGAAACTAATCGGAAATCATTTTTTAAAAAAATGTATAAAATAGATTCTAGTTTGTAAAAATGTAATTTGTTTAAAATTTCCATGAATAGGTTAAAAAAACAAAAATACCATATGTATGTTTTTGACAAAAAATCAAGACATTAACAAAAGAAATTAAAGATAAAAACCTTAGCATAACTGAAACAGAAAAAAATACATGGTTAGATAGCTAAGAGAGAGCTCAACATTATATTTTTAACTTGATATTGAAATTTGTGCAAGCTTGATAGAGAGCATGCTCAAGATTGTTTCATTTTTTAGAATTTACAAAAAATATGTATGTGGGTATTGACATGTAAGTCCAACCCTTTAGGTTGGATTCCCAAGGTAAATCCAACCCTAAGGGATGGATACACCCAAATTAGATAATAACATAAGAACTTTATAATGTGCTCACATTTGTGTGAACAAAAAATGATCTCTCTCTCTCTCTCGGGTAAGTGCATGAAAATGGGGGTCCAAAAGGGGGTCTTAAGTGGCCACCTTTTTTTCTAAAATCAAGAAAGACTAACCTTGGATGAGAAATTGAAGATACTTACACTCAAAGTTTTAAGATGCAACAAAAACAAGAGTCATAGCCCGCTCATAATCTACTTTCTAATCTACTATTTTTTTGGAAAATGGTAGAGATTATTAAGGGGCTTGAAAAGGGGGCTATACAGATTGATCTTGTCTTTTACAAAAATACATAACATCTAGTGTGGCCCCCATAAAATGTTTTAAAAAAAAAAGTATTTCAAAAATCACTTTTGTGAGAAATTATGTAATACCATCTAGTTTATCCCTTTCTTTTTTGCTAATTTTTTTAATGAATATATATGAATTTTTACTAATTTTTAAAGTGGACACATCCTAAAAAATAGAAATTAAAGCATGCCCCCCCTAATTTTTTTGATAACTAATTGAAAATCATTTTTTTTTTTAGTATGTGTAGAATGGAGTCTAGTTTCTAACAATGTAATTTATTTAAAATTTCAATGAAGGGTTAGGAAATAAAGTAAAAATATTTGGAAAATGGTCAAAGTGGGGTTCTATTTGTGATGTTGTTGATGTTGAACAATTAAGGAAAAAAAAGGAAGTAACTAATGCTGTTGAAAAATTCATTGAGGCCTTCTATGAAAAAGATCTGCAATTTTTTCTCAACTATGTGATAAAAAACAAAAATGTTTTGTCTAGAGCATAGATGAGTAGGATGGTAGAGCTAGGATTATGAATGATAACTTTATTTTCAACCTCACCATGAGAGATCTATGTAGTGTTGTTCTTTCTTGTATTTTATTTCACAAAGTAATGAAAGAGTTCTACCCTCTTTGGTGGTGATTTTCCAAATAAATAAATAAAATAAAAATAGTAAACATTAGTTTTTGACAAAAAATAGGTACACCAACAAAAGAAATTAAATATGAAAACCTTAACATACTCAAACTTTGAAATAAATACATGGTTAGATAGCTAAGAGATAGCTTAACATTACCATGGTGTTTTTTCAACTTGACATTGGGGTATGTGTCAGATCATCGTGGAAAAAATAGGCCCTTAAGTGGTGATGAAAATTCAAAAACATCAAAGTTAGGCAACTTGACATAAAATATTGAATAAGTTATCTATATTATTTCAAAAATATGTAAGAATAGAATATGTAGCAAATTGAATGTGGTTTTTAAAATACTAGGTTTATTTTTAATAAAAATATTTGATGAAAAGTTGAAATTCAATGTAGTAGCACTTAAATTTCAGGGAAAAAATAAGAAGTAGGTGTATATTTGACCACCCTAGCCACAATAAAATGATAATATTTTTTAATAATATTTTAGATATAAGTAGAGGACTCATGTCCTAATGTGATGCATATTTTTTTGTATTTTTTTTCCAAGTAAATAATTAATTATGATTTTTTTATTACAACTTTTAAAAAAATATAAAAACGTATATGTATGACCACCTTAACATAGTCAAAACTTCATGAAATTCATATTTTTTTAATCCTATAGTATGTAAAGCATAGAATGTGACACATGTTTTGAATTCAAAAAATGTGATACCATTTGAGAGATATAGATGTTTTTCACTCATCCTATCAATCATGACTTTAGTCATAATTCAAATAGAAAATGAATAATAATTATTTATTAAATTCAAAGTAAAGAATAATTTATATTGGTGGAAAGTTAAGAATCTCCTTTAAAAACCCTTTTTATTTCATCAATTTCGGGTAAAAAAAAGTCGTCAGCCACATACCATACACATACCCATCATATCACCACTTTTTGGCCCATCATATGATCCAGTACATACCCATTGAAACACGTGCAAACCTAATGGGAAGTACACTCGAGATTAAGTCAAAATTTTAGAATCTACAAAAACACATCTTTTGACAGTGTAAAGTCAATCCAAGCCTTTGGGTTGGAAGGCCAAGGAAAATCCAAGCCAAAGGCTTGAAAATTTCCAAAGCAAACAAAAAAAATGAGTGCATTATAACGTGCGCGTGCATTATGTCGAAAAAACATAACGTGAGTGCATTATATCACACTCACATTATGTGATTTCGCGTAACCAACACATTATAATATGATCATATTATGCTTTGATAAATATTTTTTATGTATGTATGTATGCATGCATGTATGTATGTATGTATGGATGTATGTATGCATGAATGTTTGTATGTATTAAGTATGTATGTATTTTTAGTTTAAAGGGTATGGTATTTATGGTATAATGTTGAGGTTATGGGATTTAGGGTATAATGTTGAGGTTATAGGCTTTAGAGTATAGGGTTGAGGGTTGAGAGTGTAGGGTTTAGGGTTTAAGTATAGGTTTGAGGGTTGAGGGTATAAGGTTAAGTGTATAGGGTATATTGAGGGTTTGGGAAATTGGGTATAGAGTTGAGGGTATTGGGTTTATGGTTGATGGTGGAAGGTATCTATTTAGGGTTGAGAGTTTAGGGTATAGGGTTTAGGGTATAGGTTTGAGATTATAGGGTTGATGTATGGAGTTTAGGGTTGAGGTTTTAGTGTATAGTCTTTAGTGCCTACGATTGAGGGATAGTTTATAGGGATGATGGTACTAGGATTTAGTGTATATAGTATAGGGCTTAGGGTTGAGGATATTGGGTATAGGGTTGAGGGTATTGGATTTAGGGTTGAGGGTATAAGGTATAGGGATTAGGGTTGAGGGTATAGGGTATAATATTGATGGTGTTAGGTATAGGGTATATAGTTGAGGGTATAAGTTATAGGGTTGAGAGTTGAGGGTGTAGGGTTTGGGTTTTAAGGTATATGGTTGAGGGTTGAGGGTATAGGGTTGAGCAATAGTGATCAATTTTGAGGGTGCATGGTTAAGTGTATAAGGTATATGGCTTAGGGTTGAGGATTCTAAGTATAGGGTTGAGGGTTTTGGGTTTACATTTTAGTCCATATAAGGTATCTATTTAGGGTTGAGGGTTTAGAGTATAGGTTTCAGCCCATATAGGGTTTAGGGTATAAGGTATAGGGTTAAGGATTGAGGGTGTGGGGTTTAGGATTTAAATATAGGATATAGGGTTGAGGAATGACGTTAAAATTTGAGAGTATAGGGTTAAGTATATAGGTTAAAGAATTCGGGTTTAGGATATTGGGTTTATGGTTGAGGGTTGAGGGTAGAAGGTATCTATTTAGGGTTGAGGAGATAGGGTATAGGTTTGAGGATTGAGGGTGTAGGCTTTAGGGTTTAAAGTGTAGGGTTAAGGTTGAGGGATAGTGTTCAAAGTTGAGGGTTTAGGGTTAAGTGTATAAGCTATAGGGACTAGGGTTTCATATATTGGGTATAGGGTTGATGGTATTGTCTTATGATTAAGGGTGTAAGGTATAAGGTATATGTTTGAGGATGAAGGGTGTAAGGTATAGGGTTGAGGTTTGAGGATGGAATTTTCATACTAGAAATTTTAGGGTTACCTTGTATCCTCAACCCTATACCCTTGTATGAACATTCCATCAATTGCTAGTGAATTAGATTGGAAATGGTAAACAAATCACTTATATGTTTTCATCATTGGAAATACATTGATAAAACCTAGGGTCAACTCTTACCCTTTAATACATTGAAACGTGAATATGTTTAAATAACAAAAGGGAATTGGTTATTGAATTATGAGTTTCTCCAAGTAAGGAATAGTTAACTCTTGTATCATATGGCATATTTTATAATTGATAATTTCTATCTAATATAATTAGTTGAGCTTTAAATATCTAACTTCACAAAGTGCATCTTATAAAATTATGATGATTTATTGGTGGTGTATTATAGTGATTATCTAGTCTAGCTAGAGCTAATGTGTTACAATGAAAATGATTATAATTCAGGGGACATGTTACAATTAATTAGTTAATTAAAAATGAAGATAAGAGATGATATTATATTAGGACTTAATTTGATAAATTACTAGTGAGCTTCATGTCTTATAAAGTGGATACCAATAGTGAGTATAACTACATTCTATAGCTTACAAGTGATGGCATGAGAAGGTTGGATGAATGTAACTTGGTGCAAATGGATGAAACATCAATCAAATTAAGTTAAGACCTTAGGTTTGAGGAAGAGGTGAGTAAAATATATTCTATATCTATTTGAGTAGTAATCAACAATAACAAATAATTGGGTAAGGATGTTTTAAGAAGAATATATATATGTGATACTTTCAAATGGTGGTATTATTCTCCTTAAAGGTAGATTTAAATTCATGTATTTAAATTTAAAATGCATAATTGGATGAATTATCAGTAATTAATATCATGGGGAGTAGACTAGCCAATATTTAATGTATTATTATGATCTAACCTTACTAATATGATGCGAGCTAATATGTAGGAATAATAATCATGTTAAAGGAAAGGGAGGTCGATACATAAATAAGCTAAATTCTTCTTTTTAAAGTTATATATTGTTAACCCCTTGACCTAAGAGGTAATTAGGGTTAGTTTTTTAATGGTTTAATGTGTAGGTTATGTGTAAGGAGTTTTGTGGGGGTAATTATGTTTATGGGTTTAAATATTGTGGGTCAAGTTTAAATGTGATTAAGAGGAAATTTATTTGTGATTCATGTGATGTACATGGGGGAGGATTCTGGGGATCCTAGTTAGGTTTAAAATTTGGATGGACCTTGAAAGAGTTTTTAAGGAGTGATGTTTGGTCAATTTCCTTGGTTATAGTGTTAAATAGACACCTAGGTTCTATACCTTTGAGGTGGGAAACTATTGGGCATATAATAATGTCACTAGCGAGTGATTTAGCACTCCAAAATCCTTCATTAAGAAAAGTGAAGAGTTTGGGGATTGAGTGGAGTAGAAGGAATGATGGTACCAATCCCATCCCCTTAACATGAGAAGAGACCTTGGGGAATGGGATGTACAAGTACATATCTCCCTCTTAAATGAGGAAGATACCCTCATTGAATGAGGGTAGTACACTTCACATCTACTCATCTAAGGCTCCCAAGTTGCATCTCTTTTATATCTTTTTTTTTAAGGGAAAATTGGTTGTTACCCACTTCTCCTTTTGGAGAATTTTTGAGTTGATTTTGGAATGATATTTTAAGAGAAATCCATTTATGTTGATTGAGATTTTCATTATGAAAGATAAGTGAAAGTTCTTATTCATTGGAATTTTTTCCATTACATTTCTATATCTTGTTAGTAACATTGTAAGCTTCCATATCTTATTGTAATAAAGAAAGTAAGGTACACTATAAGCTTGTATTAACAGAAATGTTTGAGACAAAGAGATAATTCTATTTCAAAATTGAAGGAACAATTATGTTTAATTACATGTATCCCATGATAAAAATTCATTCATTGAAGTTGCAATGAAGAAAGTGATGTAGGAGCATCTAGTGGTGTAAGGGCAATCCTGTATCACCCAAAAATATTTTTCCTTTTTGTTATATTTTTGTAGTTTTTTTGCATTTTTGGATACCCTTTTCGTTGAATAAGAATTCCCAACTTTCAAAACTACTTTTCTACTTTTTTTGGCCAAACTGCTATTTTTAGCAGGTATGAATTTGAAGGCATGAGGAGGAAAAAAATTATGGGAAGCTTCAAGACAAACATATAAACACTTTGGCTAAAGAATTAGGCCAAGATCATTCCTAGTTTGAAATATATTCAAGTTTTAGTTTCCCAAAATTGCTCTGAAAACTCTTTTGAGTCCAGTTTAATTCACTAAACAGTTCTATACCAGCCCTTAAATTATCATAACCAAAAGATCAGGTTTATAGCACACTCTACACTCTAAGACCTTTCCAATGGTTCAAACGGTTTCTCAAACAGAGTCCCGGATCAAAAGTTATGGCTTCCTGAAGTTGGTCAATTTTTGGAAAATTGCCAATTTTCAAATTGGGACTCAATTTCTGAATTTTAAATTTAAAATTTTGGTGCCCAACTACCTATATTCAAATTCTATTTTTGGCTCCAAGCCAAAAAAAATACTATTGAGGACTCATTTTGAAAATTCTGGGGTATTGGGGGAAAAAGAGAAAATTGTATTGGGAAGGGGGGATTTTCTTTTTAGAAACAGTAAAGTTGTATGTATTGCAACCTGTGAGGATTTGATCCTCTGGAATGTAATTTCTCTGTAATGAGAACATTTAGAAAATAAATAAATAATAATTCTATTATTGACTCTATTATTTTCTTTCCTAAGTCTTTGGTTATGGATCTCATCAGAAAGTGTTCCAAATGGGTAATGTGTAGTAAAATTGTATGTGGAGTAAAAAGGATTTATATTGTTTTAAATGTAACTCATCAAATAATAGGTTATCTAAGTTCAATAAAGTTTTTTTTTAAAGTATTTATAAATTTAATCATAATGGAAATCTACCATTTGAACAATGATGATTATATAAGTAGATTTTCAAATGAATTATTGGTTGTTTGTGAACAATGTATTAATGCAAATGTAACTTAACCTTATGCATCTAAGAATGTGTTCCTTTAGAGAAAATAATTTAATAAAAGATTACATATTTCATAGGAGAACAACCATATTTTATATGCAAGAACAAGTTATCATTTGACTAAAAAATATATATACATATTATACATATAAATATATTCATAAATCTACCTTGTTTATATATACATATATGAAATGTATAATGTATATTTCATATAAAAGTAAATATGTGCTTCTTTTATTTTATATACAATATATATATAACTATTAAATATATATATTTAAAAATAAAATACATTATATTTTATGTGGAAAATATAAACATATTATATGTAATATATATATTTTTTAAATTGTAGGAATTAAATGATGGTTTTAATTAAAAGTTTTAAATAAATAAATGAAAATAAAGATACATAGCAAAGAAGGGGGGGTTCTGCTTGTGGGAATGTGACCCCTTTGTGGGGTATGACCTCCACAAGAGCTTCTTCCCCCATGTGAGAGGGGCACGACTCTATGGAGGAGTTGTAATCCCCCAAAAGGGGTGCAACCTCCACAACAAGCTACTCCCTACAAAAAAATAAAAAGCTACCCCCTCCAAATGGGGACTAAATGATAGGTAAAATAAAATAAAGTTTAAAATTTTAATCATTAACATTTTCTTATAAAAAAAATAAATATAACTTTATGTCATGCATTGAGTAAATATAAATAAAAAATACATATAGTCTCTTTTTAAACCCCTTTTAATAGTCTTTGTCACTGATTTAAAGTTGTGCATTCTAGTTGCAAATAAAAGAATAGAAGAATATGAAGGCCCTCATTCGGATTGTGTGCTTGAAGCTAAAAAAAAAGATATAAAAAATATAATTGAATAATATAAATGTACAACTCCATTTTAAGAGAGAATGTAGGAATCTATTGCACAATGTAGCAAGGTTGAAAATCACATATCTACATAGTTACAAAGAAGAAGAAAAAGAGAAAAAGTTATACAAGATTAAATAAAACATGTTCACATATATAAATTTATGAATTTAAAGAACAAAATAAAAGATGAAAACCCTAGACTGGAAGGTTAATCACAATCTTATACATCCAAATAAATCAAGCATATAAAAGGAAGTAAGGCATGTGAGTCCTATAATAAAGAGGTAAATTGTTTTTCATAAATAGTATGCTAACTTCCAATGTTCAACAATGGTGAATCATGCATGAGCTTCCTTCTACAATCCACCTTCTATCCAATCCTAAAACATGCATGAGCTTCCTTCTTCAATCCACCTTCTATCCAATCCTACAACCTAATGAAAATGAGGAAATTAAAATGAAAAACACGTAATAAGTCATCCTAATGATTTAGGGCTTCACTTTGTTGCCCTAAAATCTAAGGGTGGAGATTCAATCCCATCTAATGGATGAGATTGAATGCTCATCCTATTTACTTTTTTCTTAATCTTAATCCCTTATTTAATTTAAGACAATTTTACTTAATGATGATTAAGTCCATGATGGGGTCCATGAAATTAGGACCCCTCATTTAGCTAATAACTTAAAACCCATTTTGAAATTTAATAAACATACTTCTACTTTGTAAATTTAAAATTTGAAAATTTATTATGTTTTAACTTAGACCTCAATTAAACAAGAAGGGACTATGGCTTACAATTTATTTTAACCCAACTAATGGATTTTAATTAAAATCATGTGAAATGACTTAAAATATTTGTGATGGTCTATAGTATTGTAAATTGGATATTTTATAAGATTGGGATAAGGCTATTTATTCATTTAATTAATTAATTAATTATTTTTTTGTAAAATAATGATTAATTGGGCTATTAAATTAAGGGCTTAATTAAAATCATCTGTAAAAAATGATTGTTTAAATTGAAATTGTAATTTAATTTAAATATGAAATTCAAAAATTAATACTAAGTGTAAATTATTATGTTAAAATTGACTCTATCCACTCTAATCCAAGCTAGATACAAATCACTAATTAAATCGTTTAAATTTTTGTAAATGGGGTATTTTCTAATGGTACAGTTGGATTATTATATCATCCCTAACCTAACTATTACCAAATTTAAAGGTATTGATGGATTGATTGAGGTGTTAATTTATTATTTATTAAAATCATAAGTTGGTAAGAAACATCCATAATTACTAATCCACATGGGAATTAATTTGTAGGACATATGGAAATAATTTATTATTCTATTCAAAAATTTAATAGACTTATAAATAATAGGTATAGTGAGACTATTATAGAAAAAAGGTTGAGTATATTAATTCTTACTTAATTAGAAAACTAATAACCTTTCAATGGTGGTTAATAAGGTGGATTGAGTAAAAGGTACGACAAGATATATATAGAAAAAATAATTTAAAGGTTCTATTTAACTATTATCATTATTCAAGGTTCTTAATTTTAATTCTCATGAATATGGAAATAACTTTATTAACACCAAATATAAATATGTAAAAAAATTCACTAGCGATGAGGAGTGGGAGTGAGAACCGACATGGTGTGGGGATTTTGAAAGCTGTTGAGGATGGAGATGTTGAGTCTGATGAAGATGATGGTGATCTTGTTGCTAAATGTGTTTTGAGTTTTTTCAACTTGTAGGCTTCGCCTGGGTCATGGTGTGGTGTGGTTTGTGAAGATTCTCCTCTTCTAGTGTAGAGCAATCTTTGGAGGGGAGCTTGGCAATGGCTTGACACTAAATTTTTTTTGCTTGTCTTCCCTTTGTGTTTCTTTTTGATGGCTCATGTTGTTAGTGCATTAGCTTTTAGTCAGGATTGTAGGCATATTTTGTTTACATTTCTTTGTCTTGGACAATGTAGCCTTTCTTTGTCCATGGAGTGCTTTGGGGCGTATGTCTCATATTTAAGCCAGCTAATTCATTCCCTAAGACTACATTTTGGAATCCAAAGGAAGGAGTAGCTTTAGTTTTGTGTTGTTTCTCTTGTTCTAGTGCCACTACTTTTTTATGGCTATTGGGAGCCCTGTTTCTAGCTTGCCTTCTTTTCTTGTGTGGGGCTTGTGAGTGGGGATTTGTCTAGAGGTATGGAGGCTTTATTTTTTATTTTTGTTAGTGTTCCTCTTGGGAGAATGCTCTTATGGTTAGTTTTAACTTGGGTCTCATTGCTTTTCTAGGGCATCCTTCTTTTTTGAGGGTATTGTTTCTACGCTCTCTTTGTCTTCCTAGGGCTTCTCCCATGGTTCTATCAGTGGTGAGAAGGATCCTCTTACTTTCTTTATTTGGTCCATCATATGTGAGTGTGGCTGTGGGGGTGAGGTTGGATCTTTTTCCACCCATTTTTTAGGATCCTTTTCTTTGTACTCCAGCTCTATTTTAGGGTTCTGGATTTTTTTGATTAAAGGTTTTGTTCCTTATCTAGTGGTTGCCAATATTTTGTCAAATACCTTGGGTCTTGGTTGGTGGGTAGTGTACTCTATCTATGATAGAGGTTATTGGCTATTGGCTGGGCTGAATTTTTTGTTTTATTTAATGACCCAATTGTTTCTTTTTTTTAACAGGGTGAGGTTGATCTCCTTCCAGTCTTTGAAGCCCTTGAGGATGTTGGATCTTTCCACCCTCATTTTGAAGCTCTCTTTGGGGGAGTCCTATGCCCTCTTTTCTATTAGTATATTGTTGGATGGGAGGAGTTCAAGGCTGTTCTAGAATACCGAGTTGTATTTTCTTTGTAAGAAATTTGATGCTAGTGTTGAGTTGTTAAAAAGGTTTATCTTGAAGGCTCAAACATGGTTGTCTTCTATGATGATGGTTTTCTCTTCTTTTAAGCTCCAATATATTACCTTTACAAAGGAGGATGCAACTATCCTTTCTATCAGAGTCTTTTCTTTCTTCTAGGTTGAATAGTCAAGGTCTTCTATGGAGGTGAAGATTGTTCCTTCTGAGGTGTAACACTCTCCTTTTGAGGTGGATTTGGTTGTTGTGGTCTTGGTGGGAAGCTCTCCTCTTTAGCACTTGTTTCTATTGAGGTGGAACTCATGTGTGTAGGAAATTGTTGGCTTTGGTGGTAAGGCTTTCTATTTCCTCCTCTCCATTAGAGGGGAGCCCTCTCCTATTGAGGAGGAGTTCAAGTTGGTGTTTCATGTGGGATAGAGCTACAAAGATATGGATCATTATCATTGTTTTCTCTCTAGCTTCCCTATTGAGGTGGGAAGTTTAGATTTTTTGGGATCAATGTTGTTATTGAGTAGATGGTTTGATGCAACATGGCTGCATTGTTTCCTAACTATTTTAGGTCATTAGTACTATCAAAACCTCATTTTTTGGGTTTAAGGTCCTTTTGTTTTGGGTGTTTGCAGCTTGAGTTGTTGTGTTGATCTTTGATGGTTGTTTTTGTTTGGATGTCGATGATTTGCTAATTTCTTTTGTTAGCAACTTTCTTTCTTTGGATTTGGTTGTGGATCCCATCAAAACTAGTTGTACTAGGTTTTGGGGCCCCATCAATACTTTCTTTACCCTTAATAAAAAACATTATTAACACCAACTAATCTATAATTAAATAAATTTGACCAAAGAATAGATAGATATGGCATCTTAAGGAAATGTGAAGTCAAAGGTTTAGGTTCAATGGTAAGTTAATAGGTGATATTCTTATAACAACACTATTTCCTCAAGACATTTGGAAGAGTTTAAAATTGAACATCAAATAAAACTCAACTAAGGCAGTCGACCTGTAGCAGCCTATCATGGCATCAAATTGTCTAGGGAAAATTGGATTTCTAAGGTATGGGTTGAAGGGGACTCATTGAATATAACTAATTTCCTAAAAAAATGTTCCCCTCCATCTTGGTCAATTGGAAGATTTATTATAGATGCCCATTCATTATTGCATGAATCTGATGAGGTGTATATTTCCCATGCCTTTCATGAGGAAAATGGGGTAGAAGATTTGCTATAAAATGTAGGGGTGTCATCAGCTAGATCGTGAGAGGTTAATGATAACCTTCCCATTGAATTAATAGCTTTTTTTAATAATGATAGCTCCTAATTCGTTGGAGGAAGTCATCTTTCAACCTAGGTTGATTAGACACTTAGTGCTTGTGATGTTCATCGTAATTTGTGGAAATATGAGTTGTAGTTGCAAGAGGCTCCTCGACATCATTTTATTTAGTACCTCGATTGGCAGGCTCACACACTTTCTGGGTGCTTTTCTTCCTTTGGCCTTGGGGTTGAATTGTATTTGTAGGCTGTGTGCTCTTGCTTTTGTGAACAACTCACTATTGAACATGGGTGGGGATAGGTGTAGGACTAAACATCTTTCGTGTGATGAGTTCAAAGATAATGTCAATGTCTAGGAAATTTTACAAAAATGTGGGGTAACCCCTTTCATGGAGAAACTTCATGGGTTTAAAATGAATGTCTCCCATTATTTTCTCAATGTTTGGTATGGTCGAGTGTTGAGCATGTTCGGCAGGGACATCACTATCATTGAGGAGTTCATCGTGGAAGTCACTAGGCTCTCGATCGAAGGAAATAAATTTAATAGGGATAAAGCTATGTCAAGGGTTGCCATAATGAATTTTCTGCGGGATAGGAACAGGGCCAAAATGGTGACGCTCAACTGTGGGGGTTATGATTGAACCAAAATCAAGCCTATTTGGGGTGAGGTGGCTATGGCACTGAACTATTATTTTAATTTGGATGGGAGGTACTCAACTTTTTATGGGCATCATTTTGTGATGCTTAATCACTTCTATCATGGTAAGCTTTTCTCTTTCCCTGTCTATCTCCTTCTTATGGGATTGTAGACTATAGAAGAAATCCTAGGAATCCCTTCTTATATGAGGGTTTAATGTTTCTTATTTTGGAACATATAAAGGCTAATTTTGTTATTAAGTCCCCTTTTCCAATGAAATCCAATAAATCAAAGAAGAGGAAGAAGGGGAGTGGGAAATGTCAGATTGAGGAGGTGGATGGTAGTTTTGGTATGGAAATTGAGGAAGAATCTGACGCATGGTCGGATGGCTACCACACAGACTTGGATTATACTCCTTCTAGGGAAAGAAAGGTTCTACTAAAAATTTTAATCCTTCCACTCCATGTGTGAAACAAAAAAATTATGTGACTTGTGATAAGGAGGCTATGGAGGTCAAAGCTAGTAGGAGGATGACTAGGAAATAGGGGTCAATGTGTTCCTAGGAAATTAAGGATAAGCTATAGGAGGGTATTGGGGTTAATATAGCCAAAGACATGGAAAAGTGGTGAATGATGATCTGGACTGTGCTGGTGATGGGGGGACTAGTGGTAGGGTAGCTAAACATTGTGGTGGATGTGGAGGAGTCTCTTCCTGTGTCAGCTTCTAAAGACAAGGGTAAGGTTAAGGTTGATTCTCCTGAGGGTTTTCAAGATGATGACCCACCCATGACTTCCCATTAGGGTAGGGGATTGTTCTAGGGTGCGATGGACTACATGCGGGTATCTATTTTGGTCAAGGAAGGGTATGATATTTCCTTTAGTTTGCTTGTGTGGCTATTTTAGGAGGTTTAGGACCTCCATAAAAAGTATGGCATGATTTCTCGATGTAGTATTTCTATACTTAGAAGCTTAAAGGAGAAGGACTCCATTTTTAGTATGGTTAAATTATTGAATTCTAGCCTTGGCTAATTTGAAGAAAGATCATGGTCCTAGGTTGTCCATAGTGGAAAGGAACTCCCTATTTTTGTGTAAAGACCTTAATATGGTGATTAACCTTAGCAAGGAGAAGCTTGAATCCTTGCCTAAAGGTCTAGTGTTCCTGAGTGAAAAGGTTGGGGAATGGACTAGGAGATCATTGTTCAGTGATCCAGTGAACCAGGATGGGGGAGGGGAGGTTGAAAAGAGTTTGCAAGTTGTGGACTTGGGCACAGGACAGAGTGTTCACATTCAAAGCAAAACCAAGAAGAGAAAGATGGTGTCGAGGTAGGATGTTCAAGAGATCATGGAAATGCATGGCAAGGTGATTTCAAAGGATCTAGAAGCAACCAAAATGTTAAAGTAACTTCTTTAGATGTTGCTTGTTCTGTTTTATTTTTGTCTAGTTTTTTATTTTGTTGGTTATTGTTTGCTAATGGAGTGTTGATTGTTGTGTAATAAACTTGTTTTTTGGTGTTGGTTTGACATCCATTCTTCTATATCTATGATTCCTTTCTCTTTTTGTATAGAGTTTCAAGGCCCCTTAAAAACATTTTTTATCGCTAATCAAAAAATAAGGAGGGTATGTGTAGGATCATGATGGGCCAAAAAGTGGCAATATGATGCGTATGTGGCTGACGACTTTTTTTTACCCAAAATTGATGAAACAAAAAGGGTTTTTAGAGGAGATTCTCAGCTTTCCACTAATATAAATTATTCTTTACTTTGAATTTAATAAGTAATTATTATTCATTTTCTATTCAAATTATGACTAAAGTCTTGATTGATAGATAGATTGAAAAAAATCTATAGCTTTCAAACGCTATCACATTTTTGAATCCAAAAAGTTCATCACATTCTATGCTTCACATACTATAGGATTAAAAAATAAAAATTAAATTTCATGAATTTTTGACCAAGTTAAGGTGGTCAGACATACGACTTTTTTATATTTTTAAAAATTTGTAATAAAAAATTCATAATTAATTATTTACTTGGAAAACAATTACAAAAAAATATGCATCACATCGGGACATGATTCCTCTACTTATATCTAAAATATTATAAGAAAATATTATCATTTTATTGTGGTTAGGGTGGTCAGATAGACACCTACTTATTTTTTTCCTGAAATTTAAGTACTACTGCATTGAAATTTCAAATTTTCACCAAATAGATTTATTTATTTTTTAAACAAACCTAGTAGTTTAGAAACTACATTCAATTTTCTATAGATTATATTGTTACATATTTTTGAAATAATATAGATAACTTATTCAAATTTTTATATCAAATTGCCTAACTCTGATTTTTCTGATTTTTTTGCCACTTAAGGGCCTATTTTTTCCTGATGATCTTGCACATACCCAAGAGTCGACTGACAAGAACCTATAATTAATTAAATTATGTGTTTTTCTTCAATCAAAATAATTCTTTCAAATAATATTAGAGTTAGAAGTTTCATTGTGCAAAGGTATCATGGTTTGTATGTGTTAGTTTGTGAATCTATGTTGTCTTAAAAAAAAAGTTGTGACAGTTGTGTTAGATCCATATTAAAATGTGGGCATGACATTTGGTATTAGAGAGAGGTTGCAGCATTGACTACTCTAGGAATAATATGGGTGGTAATTAGTGTATGTATGTATTGGAAACATGTGAAACTCCTTGTAATAGTCAGTTTCAAATTTAAAAATGAAAACTAATAAATTTTGTAAGTCTATCTTGTGTTGAAATATTGAAATATAATTAAAATTAACCACCTTAGAGTGAAAATTTCAAAGATAATTATTATTTAAAATTTAACCATTTGAGGTATTAAAATAATGATAATTAACTAGGGAGAATATTAACTTGTTAATATCAAGCAAAACAAGAGTATCACAAATATGTAGTCAATTTGCATGTCAAAAAAAAGTTGGTTTAATTAACAAGAGTCATCAAGCAAAAACTATAACCATTAATAAGAATGGTGGACTCACTGTCCAAAAGAATGGTTCACTACCAAGGGCTCACTTCCTAGAATAGAAAGAAATATAAGAAAGGGTGGCTCATTTCCAAGGATGAATTGCTAACAATGCATCTACAACATGCTAAAGATATAGTTCCAATTAATCTTAGAAAACTGACTTTGCAAACTTCATACTATACCACTATCATCATTCGTACTTCACACTATATCAAATCTCGTACACACTCTTACTTACATCCAATACTCTACATTCACATCTCAAACACCCATCACACACTAAATCAACCTTCTACATATACCACAAACAACCAAAACATCAATTAGGTTGGCCTAATTCCATGAACTGTACAACACAATAACTCATTGGCCCAAAAACCCAACACACACACTTTCCAAAAAGAACCAAAACATGTGTCACACAAAATAGGTTAGAACAACCTATAATCACTCCCATTATCCCACTCTATACACATCTCAACTCTGCATGACCCCAAAACCCTTAGGTCAAGACCATTAGTGAAGCAACAATTGATGAACCAACTCTTCATTCACAACTTGGCACATGGACCACCAAATCAATTGCCACTTGGAGCACACACACATCTAACACCTTCCAACACTTCCTCAAAACTACATAGCATAATATTCATCCTCTTTGGAATGTAGAGCATTCCAATATGCACTATGCAACTACAACACTGACATTGCTAAGCCTAGAACACTGTCAATAATGTCTTCAACTACAGAAGGAATGAAACCCAAAAAAAATGGATTAAGACATGTCTAACACATACCATGAACATGTCAACACCACATGAGAAGATTCTACATAGTGGAGCAATGTGGACCACAAAATTGTTCCTTTGATCACTAAATATGCACACTAGGACTTAGTTGATTCTCCAAAACGCTTGGTCTTCTTTGGACCAACACTTCTGCATTTTTGAAATGGGTTTCCATTAATGAAAACACCATATACCAACATTCTCATGTTACAAATAGTATCTATTTTTTTCATTGATGGCAACACACTCTTCCAAAACTACTCCCCCAAAATATTCTCCCCCTTTGTCATCAAGGGAAGAGGGTACCAAAAAAAGATACTTCTCTCCTATACTCAACAAACATCTTCAATAATCTCCCCCTTAGTGAAATATTTATATCAAATTATCTCCCCCTAACAAGGTTATTGATCAAAAATGATAAAACTTGTATCGTATCACCATCAATTACTTCTACATATGTACATTGAAATTAGAAATATATATATAGAGAGACAGCAAAAATGTACAACTTAACACTTATAAGACTCTTTCAGTTTAGCAAGGTGTGCCTCCTAGTCTTTCTTTGCAACCTCACATTCCTTCTTAGCAAAGGTAAGCATATTCCACTAATTTTCAAACTAAATATGGAGGTCTTCTCCTTTCGGAGAATTAGGCACTCGATTATTTTGCACAACCTTCTCCACATCAGCTAAAACTCTAGTTAAATGGGTAAGCCTTGCACTTACCATATGTTTGAGTTGTCCATACTACATTATTATCTTCTCTTTTTGCTCTTATAGTAGAAATAATTAACCATATAGATTTTCAATAATGAATCTTGTAGCTCCATCTATATCATCTACTAAATCATATGCACTTGAGGCTTGAGAAATTTTTGATTGAATTGTGTCCATTTCATCTTTGATGCTCCTTGTAGAATTTGGCCATTTCAAATAGAACTTAAACAAAAATTTAGCTTCTTCCAAACACTTTTTTATGTCTTCTAAGTTTCCTTGCAACTTACCATGTGCAGTACTACATTTATCAGAAACTTTTTCTAATCTCTTTTCATTGACATTATTTTCCATTTCCTTCTCATATTTTCTTCTAAACTAGCAGAATAATCTTTACAAGAATCAAGCAATATTTTTAATTTATGTACACTAGATAAAGAATCATCAATAGTTATTCTAGGAATGCCTTCCAGCAACACCTTCACTATTTCATCTACAAATTCTACACTCTTTTGGTATGTTTGTAGAATTTCCTTCCTTGTAGAGGCATGAAATGCTTCTCCAAGTTGTAAATTCTATAAAGGGGAAATTTTATTTGGGTCCACCAACCTTGTTGCATGGTAATCTATAGGAGCTGTGTAGAAACCATTGGTTCAAACTATAACTACATGTCCATAAGATCTTTTAATGAATCTCCAGAGGGTTTGGAGAATTCACTACCAATTTTAGTTCTTGCTTCTTTATTATTATCGGTATTTTCTTTCTCACCACTATTGGAGCACTCTTTTGCATCCTTCTCATCTTCTATAGGAAAATTCTCTTCTTTTTGTGCTTCATTCTTCTTTGGGATATCTTTCTTATCTTCTTTAAGTTGCTTAGCATCTATCTCCTTATCCAAAGGGGGAAAGTTATTCATCTTGAGCTTCATTCTTTTTTAGGGCATCCTTCTTCTCTTATTTATTCTCTTCATCAACATTATTCTCCAAAACTAGAGGGGTGTTATCATTCAACACATATTCCCATGCCTGATCATGCTCATGTTGTTCTATAGTAGGCTCATTGATTTTTGAAAGGTGATTGTCATCCTACATCTAATCTTTATTTTTTGAAGAGGCTCCCAACTCTTTAAAGAGTTCTTCAATTGTTTGTAGTGTTTTCTTCCTTAAACTTTTAATGTATTCCTTATCACTACTCATGAGAGTGATAACTCTTTATTTTTCCCTAAATATTTTGCTATACATATTTGATAGCTTGCATCTATATTCTTGAGACAGTATGAAACAAATCTTCTCCAAGAAAAATTACTTTATCTTTGCATCCTCTTCAATAGCTTCTTTTCTTCTTGTAATTGAAACATTTTTCAGGTCATCAAGAAATTGATCTTCTATCTTATCTAGGCCAGTATCAAATGTTACCATATACTTAACAATAGCCTCTTCTAGATGGTTTCCTTATCTTCATAATTTACATTCGGAAACATTTCAGCAATTTCCTTTACTATAATAAACTTTGCAATGCTACTGAAAAAAGCATCCAACTTCATAGGACTATGCTCCCTAACCAAAGGAACCTTCTCTTTCTTATTTCCCTTACCTTTAGGTTATTTTGATTCCTTTTGAGAACACCTTTCTCTTCTTTGAAATAAAAAAATTGTCTTTTCTTTTTCCACTTCCTCTTCACTTTTAGTATCTACCACATCAACCTTTGTTCTTTTTGAAAAACTCTCTTAAGAGACTTGAGATTTCCTTTTCCATACTAATTGGAATCCTTCTTCTTCATCTTCACATCTGGTGTACTTCTCCCTAGTAGCCTTTTCTTTCCTTCTCCTCTTAGGATTCTTCTGTGTCAAAGGGGTTCTAGATGTTTCTTTCTTCTTGGAACTCACTAAATGATTTATTTTAGAGGACTTAAGAACATTAGGAGAGGAGGAAAAGGTCCTTAATAACCTTCTTGTACTTGGAGTATCCTATGGAAGAGCAGATGTAGGTTTGGATTTCTCTGCAAAACCCTTGGGTGAGTTCACCATCTCCTCCAACTAAGCTTTCATCTTCTCAACATGCTCTGTAATGTCTTTATTTTTCCTCTCTATTTTTACTTGACTCTTTTTCTCTTCATAGGTTCCATACCATTCAACAATAGGATCTCTAGGTTTACTTAACACAAATTCAACAATATTGGTGAGCTTAGCTTCTGTCAGTTCATATCCAAGCTCTGAAACCCAATTTTTTTTGGTTTCAACTGCTTTCATATAGCAGTAGTCTCTGCTAACCATGAATGTTATGTCATTCTCATATTTCTCAAAAAAACTTGTCATGATCCTATATCTCTCCTGCATCAAGGATTGGAATGATTTAAAGAATCCCCACAACATAGAGATCCTAGGTCTACAAACCTTCTCAAATGATCAATTATTTGCATAGCTATCATAACACTAAAATCCTATATCACATTCTTTGCACCAAGAAATTTATTTAGAAAGTAAAACAACAAGTGTACCGTACTAGAATGGGTAATTTGACTCTTTTGTCTTCTGCAAATTCTCAATTTTAGTCTCAAAGGGTCACACAAATCGATGTCTAGACCTTCATTTACCATTTGGTGAATTTTGTGAATTGCAATGACAAAAAAATTTATCTTTTTTACATAGAAAATCTTGCAACCTATCACCATAGAAGCATAGTTCAACACCATATCATTGTTCATAGCCTTGAATTCTGAAACTAGTCCAATGGAGCACAAACCAGTTACAACCCTAATTTCTTCTTTGTTTATTATGTGTGGCATGTCCAACCACATGAATTTATCATGAATCTTGTTGAGCACATACTTAACCTACACATCCTCATAACATGCGTATGTGCAGGATCATGATGGGCCAAAAGTTGGGGATATTATGGGTATGTGTAGGGTATGTGGTTGATGACTTTCTTTTTACCCAAAATTGATGAAACGAAAAGGGTTTTTAGAGGAGATTCTCAGCTTTCCACCAATATAAATTATGCTTTACTTTGAATTTAATAAATAATTATTAGTCATTTTCTATTTGAATTACAACTAAAGTCCTTATTGATAGGTTGATTGAAAAACATTTATAGCTTTCAAACGGTATCACATTTTTTGAATCCAAAACATGCATCACATTATATGCTTGACTTACTATAGGATTAAAAAAAATGAATTTCATGAAGTTTTGACCAAGTTAACGTGGTCAGACATATGATTTTTTATATTTTTTAAAATTTGTAATAAAAAATTCATAATTAATTATTTACTTAGAAAAAAATTACAAAAAAATATGCATCACATCGAGACATGAGTCCTATACTTATATCTAAAATCTTATAAAAAAAATATTATCATTTTATTGTGGTTAGGGTGGTCAGACAGACACTTACTTATTTTTTCCCTGAAATTTAAGTGTTATTGCATTGAAACTTCAAATTTTCACCAAATAGATTTAAAAAATAAAAAATAAACCTAGTATTTTAGAAACTACATTCAATTTGATACAAATTATATTCTTACATATTTTTAAAATAATATAGATACTTATTCAAATTTTTACATCAAGTTGGCTAACTCTAATTTTTCTAAATTTTTCACCACTTAAGGGTCTTTTTTCCATGACGATCCTACACATACCCACATAAATTGGGGAAATTGTTCCATACATCCAATTTATTCTCCGTTAGACTCTCATGCTCTAGTTTTAGTTTGAATTCATCTCTATTCAACACCTTCTCCCAATATTCCACCATCTTCAAATGATCATACTCTTCCATCTTGGATGAATATAGATTCACACATCCTCTGTACATTATGCCACTTGAAACCATAGAGAACACATCTACAATGTCCATCTGCATATATTTATATAGGTGATTCTTGAATTTGGGTCTTGGTCACTCAAGCACATCAATCACTTGAGGATTAAAATTTTTGAAACTTCACAGAGCTAGGGTTTGTAATAAACTGATAAATACCTTGAAAATTTGCTAGAAGGGTTTTAGAAAGTACTTTAGAATCACTTCAATACTTGTATTCTTTTCTCTCCACTTCAAATTCTCAATCATAAGTGCTTTTACCAAAATAAAAATAAAATATAAACCCTTTTCTAGTGACCTAATAGGCATTAATTGTAGTAGTGAAAATTTAGGTTGAAAAACTAGAAAACCCTTACTATGTCGTCATAGGCACCTTCAATCACTCCACAAATTTCCACAATATGATATTTCACACTAGAGATACAAAACATAGATAAATCATAACAATCTACACATATACTAGTATGCCAAAGACATCAACATCTTATCTTTGGTAAGTGGCTTTGAAATTTTTTTGTTAAAAACTCCCCTTGAGCCAAAGCTCTTTATCTAGTTTCTAGAGGAAAAATTTGTACCAACATCTGGCATAGATTCACTCTTCACCTCATTCTCTTCCTTTCATTCCATATATTGTTCATCTCCTTGTTCATCTCCATTGGATCAATCTTCTTCACCATATCAATCTTATTTTGTGAATAAGAGGGTTTCACATTCTTTCTTCTGCAAAAATTATCCATGTGTCATGGTTTGTTGCATTTGTGACATGTGACACCTTTTTTCTAAACAAACTTACTTCTTTCCATTTTAGATGTACATTCAAAATTCCTATGCCCAAATCCATTGCATGTATAACAGTAACAATTGAAATATTGAAACATCATACCATTATTGTAACCATTCATCATTTGAATTTTTTATTCACTAGCTTTATGACCAAATCTATTGCATGTATAGCAATGACAAAAATTTATTAAACATTCTTATGTATTCTTCTTCTATACTCTAAGTTGATCTATGTCCAAATTTATTGCAAGAATAATGGTAATTGTTAAAATATTAATACCTTTCTACAACTAGTTGTCTGATAAGAGGCCTTTCAAAATATTTCTCCTAGTTCTAGACATGTTATATATTGTTCTTCTTATCTCCATTCTTCCTTTGTTCATCAACACTATTTGGAGTCTAATTCTCTTTTGAGCTTTCTCCTTTTTCAAACCCTAATCCTTCTTTGTCCTTTGAAGCTTTTTCACTAGCAAGTATATCATCAAGCAAGGTGGAAGCCTTCTTGAATTTGTTTTCTTGAATCGTATCTTTCTCCATACCTATCCCCAAAGTCACAATCTCTTGTTCAAGCTTTGAACATTCTATAGATTTATCTTACAATTTGGCATTCAAGCAGTCTTCAACTCTTTTTCTTTCTTCAACTTGCATTTTAATATTATTGATTGTATCATTAGATTGTTTGAGCTACTAATTTGCTTCCTTGAACCTTTCTTTAGCTTTGTTGAGTTGCTCCCTCAACTTATTCATGCATTCATTTTCTTGATTAACATTTCCTTTTAGATCTTTCTTCTCACATTTTTCTTTATCCATATCATCAAGAGATGATTTGAGTTCTCCTTCAATAAATATTATTCTTTAGTAAACCCTTTTAGGGATGATCTCTTCTATAATAATAAGATATCTCCTAGTTTCCATGTGTTCAACCTCAAATATCTAACTTAGTGGTTAAGACAATTGAAGAAACCAAGCTCTAATACTAATTGTTGAACACCCAAAATACTAAGAGGGCAGGGGGTAAATCAGTATTCACTAAAATTCATTTGCTTCATTAACTTAAACATCCAATCAAATCATCACATTAAACATGCAATAGTGGAAAGAAACTATTAAAGCATGCATTACAACACATAACACAAGAAAACATTATTTACATGGAAAACCTTTGAAAGGGAGAAACTATGGTGAGGATTAGCTCACAATATATATTATAACTAGTTACAATGGATTTATGGAATGGTGTACTCATTGTCCAAAAGAATGGCTCACTACTAGAAGCTCACTACCCAAAATAGAAAGAGATAGAAGAAAGGGTGGAAATTTTTTGAGGATGAACTGCTAACAATGCATCTAAAACATATTGAAGAAACAATTCCAATTAAGCTCAAAAAAATAACTTTGCATATTCCATACTTCACCACTATCACCTTTCACATTTCAAACTATGTTATATCTCACACACACTATTACTTACATCTTACTCTATATTCGCATCTCAAACACCCATCACAAACTAAATAAACCTTCTATATATATTGCAAACAACTAAAACATCAATTAGATTAGCCTAATTGAATGAACTGTGTAATACAATAACTTGTCAACCCAAAACTCTAGTACACATTTTGTGGAAAGAACAAAAATATGTATCATACTAAAGTAGGTTGGCATGACCTATAACCACTCCCATGATTCTTCTCTATACACATCTCAATTTTGTACAACCCCAAAACCTTTAAGTCGACATTGCTAGTGAAGCAACAAATGAATGAACCAACTATTCATTCATAACTTAGCACACAGACCACCAAATCACTTTCCACTTTGAGTGCACACACATCTGGAACTTTCCAAAACTTCCTCAAAACTTCATAGCATAGTATTCATCCATGGTGGAATTTGGAGTATTCCAACATGCACTCTACAACTACAACACTGCCATTACTAAGCCTGGCACACTGTCAACAATATCTTCAAATGCAAATGACATCAAACCCAAAAAAATTGGATTTAGATACATCCAACACATACCGTGAACACCTCAAAACTACATGACAATATTATGCATAATGGAGTAATTTAGAAAAAACAACTATTCCACTCATCACTAAATATGCACACTCGGACTTAGTCAATTCTCCAAAACACTTGGTCTTCTCTAGACCAACACTTATACATTTTTGTAATGGTTTTCCATTAATGAAAACACCCTATACCAACATGCCCATGTTTCCAAAAATATTTTCAACCAAATTGTCTCCTCTCTATTAGGTCTTTTATGTTTAGATTTAATATTTTTGTATATTTCATATCTAAATTTCCCTTTTTATCCTTGAGCTTCATTAATATAATATTCCTTTAGTATTTTGTTCTTATTGATATATACCCTAGTACATCTTCATCATTAGTTTTTATTGGAATTTTGATCATTCAAATTCCTTTTACAATTTTGCATAGTTAGAGAATTTATCATATTTCATAAGAGGAAAAATATCTTACCCTTCTCTTCTTTACTTTTTCTTTTCAAGAATAGTTCTTTTGAAAAAAAAAAAAAACTTATTTTAAATGCGTTACAAATTCTACTCATTGCATACTCTTTCCTATTTTATAGGTTTCTTATGGAGTGCTTATTATTAAAATAAACTGAGAATGATTTGTTTATTTACATAGATCTATATTTTAACTTGTGTTACAAAAATATTTGATTTACATGTCATGACTACTTGTTTTAGTTAGAGGTGCACCTATATAGTGTTTCTCATGCACATAAAAGTGAGGAGAAAATGTAAATGTGAGAATGACACATGAATCTATACCTTTTTTTCTTATGTTTGTTAAGAAAATGGTAGATCAAAATTTTAATTACAAAAGGTTAATATTTATAGAATGCTTACATTTCAAAATAAATTGGTTTGAAATTCACCCCAAATGTACACAATGGATAAATAAACATCCTAGTAAAGTTTTTTTCGCAAGAACATGTTTCGATTTAAAGATATTAAATTTTCTATTTTTGAAGGTTTCAATGTTTAGTTTGAAAAACTTAGAGGTCATTTTTAGGCCTAAAAGTTTTCATAACTACTGAATTAGGTTATATCTTAATAGAGAACTTCATCAAATTTCTATTATTTCCAATAGTTCATCAATCGGATTCCTAGATCAAAAGTTATGGCATTTGGTAGTTGGGTCTCCTAAATTGGGAAATGTGAATATTTGTGGGACACATAAAAGATCTGTAATGGGGAGTTACATGTGTTGGTGTTGGAAAATGGTTGTCACTCCCCTTGAGGTTTGTGACATGGACTAATCATGTCCAGTAGATTTGTCAACTCTAGTGGTTGTATTGGGCATTAACAAGTCAATCTTTTGGTGCAATGACAATCGCGGGGTCAACAATTGGTATCAGAGCCAAAGGTTTTTGGTTTGAATCCCTTTGGCTTGCACTGAGGGGAAGATTGTTGGAAAATAGTGAATGTTCCCCTCAATATTCATGACATGGACTAACCACCTCTTGTGGATTTGTTAACTCTGTAGATTGTATCATGCATTAACAAGCTGATCTTTTGGTTCAATGACAATCGTGGAGCCAACCATTGGTGCATATTTTGACACATCATAGGTCACCTCTTATTGGAGACAAGTTGGGTTCCACTTTTTTAATGGTTTTAGTTCATGGTTTTGTAAAAATTGCTTGATAGTTTCATGTATTGTATCTCTTATATATTAGGTGCTTAAGATGGAGGTTGTGTGTGAGATTCTTATAGAAAATGATTTTTCTCTAGATCTCTAGTTGGTCATACTCCTACAAAAATATTTCTCTACAGGTATATATTGTAATATTTGTTGACTTAAAAAGTTATATATTAGGTGGCTTTTAGAGTGTGGGGTTTTTCTATCGAAATGGTTTTCCCTACATAAATCATTGTGCTTTAGTACGAATGATATTTATGTTTAGTTTTTTTACCTATTATAAATACCTTAAATTTTTTGCATAACCCTCCTCTCAAGATTAGTGTAGGAATTTTTTTTGCTACATTAGCTTTGTTACAAATAGTATTAGAGCTTGAACACCTTTGGTTTCAATTGTGGGTTGTTGAGTTATTTGAACTAATCTATTTTTGAGTGGGAGATTTTGTAAAAAATACTTTGTGATCTTTTTGTAAGAATTTTAATTTATAGAAATCACATCAGGGAGAATAGAGGTAAATTTTTTTAGTAACAATTTTTAGATGTGGAAGCTAAAAATTAAGGATGTGTTAATTGATTAATATTAGTGAGGTGTTTATGAGAAAATTTTAAGACCTATAGATCTGTGTCACAGAAAAAAGGACCCTTTGCTTGACATGGGAATGATTCATGATAAATTGGACCTAATAAGGCCTTGATTCAAGTGTTGTGAGGAATTTTATACATCCACACTAGGTCTTGGGCCCTTGCAAATTGAATAACATACTTTAACTACGTCTTGTAAAGCTGTTGTAAAGTCTTGTAAAGGACTTTCACGCTTTTCTAGACTTAATGAACCCACTTCTCCCTAATTCAACATTATAAAACATATTTAAATACATCTTCACATCAATTTAGAAGTTTTTTGAATTAAACTTAATGTTAAACTAGTGTTGTAATGTGTCTTACACATTCACATTAGTTCTTGTGCCTTCCTAGGCTATGTGGACCTCATTTTAGTGTTGAAAAGTGTATTTAATCACACTTTCACATTGATTTTTGAGTCCCAATCTCTATTTGAAATTTACATCATCACTAATAGACCCCTATTACCCCATATTGTGCATCATGAGGCTTAAATTGATCAAATACCCAACAAGGTTGCATTTTAGACCTTATTTCCTTATCTCTTGGCATCTGAGCTATCAAATTGGCCCCTTGTGGGACCCATTCACCATGCATGGTGAATCAGTCCCATCCAAGTGGGACCCATTCACCATGTGTGACGAATGAGTCCCATTTGGCTCAATTTTGACCTTTGAGTAGGAAAAAATTGAAATTTGAGTTTATTATTGCTTCATGTTAGCCTGTGATGAGGTATTAATGGGTAAAATAGGTGAATTTCCTATAAATATAGATATTTTAACTCATTTTCATAATCCACTAACTTAATTCACATATTCATCCACTAATATTTCATCTCAAGCCAAGTAACTTAGGGTTTTATCATTGCAAGACATTAAGATAGATCCTAAAGACATTCAAGGGTTGAATCTTCCTCCATTGCTACAAAAATCCAAGATCAACATCATGGAAAGGTAATCTATTCAATTATTGCATGTTTCATTACTTTATTTCATCATTTTGGTTTAATTACCTAAAAGGGGTTTGATCAAGGCAAACCCCATGCCCTAACATTCAACATTTCTTCTTCTCTTCTTGTGTGTTTGTAGATTTAGCTCCCTTGGAAGCTTGGAAATCATTGAAGATAAAGTTTCAAAGTTTTTCAAGTATTCTCTTCATTCAACAAGTCAATATATCAACAAAAATTCATTTTCAAACCTAGAAATTAGCGTTTCAGAAGCAAACACCTGTAGGAAGTCAAACTACAGATCAAAAAATTTAGAATCCACCTTTGAAAATTTAGAAATTCAAAAATGGAATCATTCACCATGGGTAGTGAATGAGTTCCATTTCCAGGTCATTTTTGTGCATTTTCTGACACCCTTTTGACAGAAATAGGTTTCAGCTCAGTTTATCAGAATTGGGACTGATTTGCCTAGAATGGCGAATGAGTCCCTCTAGGCTTGAAAATTAGTATCAATGGTGTTTCAGAAGAAATTTATAGTGTCCTTCAAGCCTTCAAGTGCACACTTTAAGTTTCATTCATTTTTGTTTAGCTTTGCATTTGTTTCTAGTTCATTGTTGCATTACACAATATGTTTTCAAACATCACTTGTTTCTTAGTTTTTGCATTCATATTCAACCAATTTCATAGCTTAGTTGCACTTAGATCTTTCCATTTAGATCATACAACATCATACATAACATAATTTGAATGGACCCTTAGCATTTTTGGGCTCTATCTCTCTCCTTTTAGGTGAAAAACCCTAGAAGAATTAGAGAAGTCCATAGGAAACCCCAAAAATCAATAGTTCATTTTAGTGAACCTACTTTTTGAACATATTATTTTCTGATTTGGAGGCCATTTTCATCCTAATCCTAGCTTGCATTGAGTTTGCATTATATTTTGCATTGTTTTGCATTCTAGGCTTTCAAAAATTTGCATTAGAAAAAAGTGCTTTTAGTTTGCATTTTTGCATACAATTTCCTTAAAAATATCTGAAATTATGCATCTCCATATTAGGTCTACATCATACAACCTCAAACACATCAAAAACAACTCAAATTTTCTGATTTTTTTTCAAAAAACTAGTACTAGGACTCATTCGCCATGTTGGGCGAATCAATCCCTGCCCAGATTTTTAACTAACTAATACGACATTAGAAAAGTCATTTTTGTTCTTCCTAAGCCTCCTAGTATCATATAGTATAAGTCTGGAAAGTTTCTTGAACATTTTTTTTATGCATCTAGCTCAAAAACATCATTTTATATTACTCATTCTTCAAATCAATTTATTTGCATACATCCTTACATCTGAAAATTCTTCCATTTCTACAATTTTACATAACATTGATAAAAGTACTTTTCATTTTTTCATATACAATGTTTCTATTCCTAAAACTTTGCATAATTTTGTTAAAAGTGCTTTTCATTCTTGCATGTACATTGTTTTCATTTTCCAAATCTTGCCTACATTGGATAAGAATGTTTTGTATCTTTGCATATACATTGTTCATATTGCTAAAACATTGCATGAAATGGTTACATGTACTTTTCATTCTTATTCAAACAATTCTTCTACCTTACATATGTATACATGTTAAGAAACACTTCATATCCCCTCCCTATGAGAGTGTTTTAGTGAAAGAGACTACAACTTGGGCCATTCCTAACAATCATACTTGTTCTTCTCATAATATCTCTCCTCTTGGTGATGACGATATTTTAGTAGAAGAATCAATTAATAAGAGTTTTGAGAATCCTAGTTGTTTATCTCCTTTTACCTCTCTTAGTGGACAACACATTCCCAACTAACATAACACAACCTTAGATGACCATGACAACATTTTTTCTTCCTCTAGTATCTCTCCTAGTTGTGAAGTAGACACTTTGATGCTAAAAAACACAATCAATGAGGTTCATGACTATCTTAGTTGTCCCCCTTCACCTAAGGGAACCCCTCTTGACAAAAAATATTCAACCATTGATCATTCCCCTACTTGCAATGAAGTCCTTTTAGAAGAACCAACCTATGAATTTCACAAACATTTGGCTTGTTGTTCACCTAAAAACTCTCCTCCTAGGGAGAATATCATGGTGCACAAACATATAAACATTGACACATATCCTTCAACCATTAAAACTTCCCTAGATGAGGGTACTCAAGTGACATTTGAATCCCCTTCACCAGTTCATATCATGTCAATCAAGACAAAATTTTTGAGGTTATGACAACACAAGTGGAATCTCCTTTAATTAGTGAGATTCCTAAGTCACCTTCCATTAGTGACAAACACAAAAAATTTAGAGATGTCTTGAAATCCATCATGAAATCTACTCATAACAATGTTTTGCAGCCACTAAGTTGTAACTTAGTGACTCAAACATCTAGGGGACTACATGACACTTCTACACCACTAACTTTTCCTCAAAAAATTCCTAGTGTTGAAGATCTTAAAAAGACTCCTGCTAATATATCTGTATGGGAAATCATTCAACTCTCACCGATAGTGAAACTTCTCTTTCATGAAATATTTCCAATATAGAAGGAAGAGATATAATCTTACGTAAAACTGAATCATGTCACATCCTCCTCTCGTCCCATGCAAGACACTCCATTGGAAATAACATTCCCTAAACCTGAATTACCCTCACTTGAGATTCAACACAAAAATGATCCCTTGATGATAAAGGTGATCATTAATGAAACTCTAGTTAGGCACACTCTCGTTGACAATGGATCAAAAATTAGTGTTTGTATCATGGACCTCCTACAAAAAATTGGCATGGACAAACAACTCATTCAACTTCATGATGTTCATATTCATGGATTTGACAATGTTCATAGGAAACCACTTGGGATGATCACATTACCTATTGAGGTCAGACTTGTAGTGCTTCCTACCTCTATTCATATCATGCAAGAACCCCTTCCATACAATCTTATCCTAGGGAGACCATGGATTCATGCTATGAAATGAGTCCCATCTACCCTTCACCGTGTCATGAAGTTTGAATACAACAAAAAGGTATACACTATTGATGCAAATGAGAAATGCTATGTGTCAATTGATCACAACATTTCCAACTCCCTAATCCTTTCATCCCTCGATGAAAACTTGCACCTCCACCAGTTGATGCTAAATCTTCACCTACAACACAACTCTTTTGTGATCATTGGGGGTCATTATATTCTACCCCTCCTTCCCATAATATTTCCAAAATCTCACCCTCACGGTCCAAAGAGTCATATACAAACAATTCCTTTTCAGACACAAGTTCTAGTAGTGATTGGAGTTTCACACCTACCTTTAAGGGAGGGTGTGCACTATCCCAATCTCAACCCAAATAATCTTGTGTTCCATTCACTCAAATTAGTCCTATCAAATCAACTCATGGTGGTGATGGGGGAAATATCACTTCCATCCCTCATGAAGCATTGACACGTCACATTAAAAAGGATTTGTGTTCTTGTAAAGAAATCAATCCTTCTCACAAACGCACACCCCCTTCATCTAACTTGGAAGATTGTTATGGTATTGGTTACAACGTTCCTCCTACACATGGATGCAATGAACACACCAACAACTCTAACATATCATACTCTTTCAAGATAGATCTAGGGGTATCTCCCTTCTCTCAACCATCATCAAAAACTTTTCACAACAATAACATTCAAACTCTCAAGGATTGTGGTGCTCTTCCTTGTATGGCAACACCTCCTTCTTCTACCTGATACTTCCTTTCATCTATTCTAGGCTCACCTTGTCCTACAATAAGTGGGGGCAAGGGGTTCGATAGCCTTGTCCTCATATTTCACTTACCACTATCTCTTTTGGCCTAGTCGTTAACCTTTCATTAACATATAAGAGCAAGCTTGGGATGTGGATGACATGTCTTAAGATTGACTCGCATGTGATATACTACCTTCCTTCATGACGTAGCTTATCAGGAACATATGACTTGGCATAAGGATTTTCAAATAATCTCTCATGTCTTCTTCCCTCTTCTTCTACTTTAAAGAAATTTCTCAGAGTACGGGTGCTCACAATGGCTTTAAAGTGGGGGCATACATAACCACTCACATTCCATTGTGCGATTTCTTTCTTCTTGTGATGCGTCATTTTCTTGGTGGAGTCATTGGGCTTGATTCCCTTCAAGAGCATGATACTTCTTTTTCAATTTATCCTCTCTTGGAAACATTAATCATGATGTTTCCTAAGATGATACTGTTACCTGATTTCTTTAGCTTTCAGCTGAAATTAGGTAACTTAGTGTTTTTTTTCTTTTGTGGTTTTTTTTTAAACATATAAAAGATAAACCATAGTCTGGTAAGTCATCATTATGCATGAAAGATATTTCCAAATGAAAAAGATTACATTTTATTCCAAAGTTGCAGTTACAACAAATGAGAAAGAGAACCATATGTGTTACAAATGTAATTTTTATTGATAATCATGAAAGTGTGCATGTCCTTCACAAGCCAAGGGACTAACTTTACTTATTCAATGAAAAGAAAGAAACAGTTTATACATGAATATGTAAATAAATAGAATGTTCCTATAAGGGTGGAGACCATTCATTGCCTAAGAATGACTAGTTTTGAAGGTGTCCTCACATTTTTCTGCTACCCCCGAGTTGCTTGTGTCCTTCCCAACTCTGTAGTGCTCCTAGATCCTGCATCTGGAAAAAATAATGAAATTAGAGCAATGCTCTAAGAAATGAAAGATCTCAAACCTTACATAAACACTTACCTATGCATGTATAAATTGATCCCTAAGTGCATTAAATAAGCATGCAAACCTTCGATGTCCTAGAAAACAATGAAGTCATCAAAAACATCCAAAATATGCATCTATTATTCTAAATTGTTTACTTCATGTGCAGATTTAGGACAAGTCTTGTTATTGTTTTGATTTAGTTAAATAAAGAATGTGGGGTAAATGTGGCTTCCATGAGGGTAGAGCTTGACATGCTCTAAGAGAAATAATAAATTGAGCAACTTGATCAAAGATGTACTTGTTATTAATGCATTAAATCAATATGGAATCACACCAGTTGATCAAATTTCATTATCAGATTCAAAAGATGCATCAAGTTCAATTATGCATCTCTTAAATAATGAGGGAGAAATCCAGAGTATTGGTAGGTCCCTCTCACTTGAACCCTATTGTAAAAACACACATCACTTAGGATGGTGAGCTTTCAGGTCACCGACATAAGAGACATGTGTCTGCCCACTAGGATCAAAGTGAGGACACCATGTTAGTTGTGGCACATGATTGAAAAGATAAACAACAGTTGAGGAAATCGGGTAGTAAACATGTGGGGCAGCAAGCAATGGTTGGGTAAATCATGAAGCAACACAAGGTGACCTCTTTTGAAGCCAAGGTCTTGATACAAGTGAATAGGACAATAACTTTTAAGAGTCTACAAGGAGTGGTCCTAAGGGAATGCACTGGACAAAAAAAATGAATATAGTCATGAATGCATGCTACAAAACAACAAGGTCCAACAAGTATGGGGTTGTGATTATCTACTAGTGGTCTATGTTATGGTGCTCTCCAATGTTTTCAAAAGCTACAAAAAACCAAAGAATAAACTAGAGAATGCTTATCATTGGAGGAAAATGGGAATTACTAATGCTTACAAATAGGTGCATTTGTGGAAATAGGACTAATATGAAAACATACAATGAATCATATAGATCGTGAACACATATAGAAAAAGATAGTTCTATATGGTAGAGGTTCCCTCTAATGTTGCAAGGTGTGGAATCAAGAGTTTTGTCTTAGACTTATCACCAAACTACACATTGTGTATTTTAGCATCTAAGTCTTGAATGTTCCAGGTTCTTGATTATAGTTTCCAAGGCACATTGTATGAAAGGTGAAGTGTTTGAGGGAAAATTTCTTAAATGTACACAAGTTCCTAAGAAGTATGTGATCTTTAGAGAAGAAGGAATAATAGTCTAGAGAAGTCTTGGTATGACTGCCCATAATGATGAATATAAAAAAAGGAGAAACTATGCAAAGTTTAAAAGGAAAAGCATAATTACTAAAGTTTGACAGTAGTATCTTAGAGAGACAGTGATAAGGGGACATTCATATGCATTGACAGTCATGTGTGGAAATGAGAGTATGGTCACAAAAATTAGGATGTAGCAGTCATAGAAAAAAGGGAGAATAGTTACAGTCTTGAAGGTAGTCATAAGTACAAGTGCTATGATGCATAGAAAACCACATTCAATGAACATGGACATAGGCCTTTATATTCAAAATGTAACAGCCATAGCAAGGAATGTATCAGATACAAAGTGTGACGGTCATGGATGTTAAAGTCCTTCAAGAAAACAATCCTAACTCAAAGAATGACAATCAAGATCATGGGTGCCATGCACAAAGAACAATAAATATATCACCAAAAAAAAATATGGAGTACCATTTAAATGCATGTCTTCAAAGAGATACTTGGCAACTTCCAAGAAATTAGGGCAATCCATAGGAGAAAATTTATTTTCATACCATACAGGACAACAACAAAGACAAATGTCTTTTGACTTTACTGAAGGCAAACAAGAGATGAACAGGAGATTGCATCACATATGAAGAAGGAAGGAGGTGTAGCAAAGCTTTTCAACTTCCTTGTTCAGTGCCACATAATTATCAACCACAACTTTCATTTACATTTTCTTGAGTTTCTCAGACCCAAGGATTACCTTCATAAGTAATATATGCAATGAACCACATGGAAGAAAAACACATCAAACAATTATTATGCATGATCACATCAAGATAGAAGTAATTAATTCCACTATATTCTATGCCTGTAAAAGAAATGTGCATCTACTTTAAATGAATAGAGTTTCCAATGCATGGGAAACCCTTGGAATGCATGAAAATAATCTATTGAGTATCCCATCTAATGAAGAAGATGACTATAGTCCTTCAAAGGAAAAATGTGATTATTGAAGTCAGAACACAAGAGCAACATGACAATCATATTCAGTTACAAAAAAAAAGAGTTATCTATTATTGATGAAATAAAGGTGGACTACACATGCATAAGTGAATGCAATAGGAATGATATAATAGAAATGAAAAAATAAAAAAAATTAGATGCAATTGTGAAGGTCAGAAGAACATATCAACTATTCAACATTATTGCAATGGTCATTTTGTTTAAGGAAAGAGTGAAATGAGCTGTACATTTCTGATGTAGGTGCATTCATAGAAGATGACTCAATTTATGATGGGGAGCGACAATTTTATTCCTTTAAAGATTTGGTTTTTTTTGCAAGACTAAATTTTCTTTCACATTTGGAGGAACCCATTGGGTTATTAAAAGTTCTAGAAATCAAAGGAGAATTGCAATGAGTTATTGTTTTCAAAAGAGAAATCAAAATGGAAACCCATTTCATGCATTATTGGAGGTTGTAGCTAAATATATTTGTTCTTGCAAAATATAGAAGAGCCATCTAGGTTCATTAAAAAAAAATGCAAATACAAAGAGCAAGGGGTGGTCACTATTGCAAGGACCCCAGCTGGGTCCATTTCAAGTATCAAGAATTACATAATGGAAAGGAGTTGATCAATCTATCATGAAACCTCATTCACATTATATGATCTTGCAAAACCCAATTGGGGGTTTTTGTAAAAAAATAGTCTTACTACAAATTGAGGGTAACCCACTTGGGGTTTTTTAAAGGAATCATAAATTTCTACAAATGAACGAAAACCCACTTGGGTTTTTTTTTTTTTAAATTCCAAAATGTTGAAGTTTTTGAAAAAACCATCATGGAATTTTAAGGAAGAAAAAAGATATAAGAAGAGACCCATTGCATATATTTCATGCCATGGCCATGGTTTCTTCATTTCATTCTCAAATACAATCTAGTTATTTCAAATGCAAATACAAAGATATTCAAAAGATGACATAGAATTTTGTCTACAGAAAAAGCGACAAAGGTGTATCAAAACCCTAGCAAATTCTTTCATGGCCACAACCAAAGAGTCCTTTTTTAAAGGATATCAAAAACCCACATGGGGTAGGATATTTTAAACTTCAAATACAGGAAATGAAACTATCTTGCAGCATTATACTTGTGTGGAGGCTCGAAATGAGCTTTATTTTGCTCAAAATTTGAAGAGAATTGAGTAGTCGGCTTAACTGGAGCTTTGGTTCACATTTTGCTGCTATTCAAAGCTTTATTTCTAAACAGAAAGCTCCATTTAATGCTTCTCATGGAAGCTAAAGTAGATGGATCAACTGTAGGAGAACAAAAAAGAAACAAATTTCATTAGAAAAATTCTATAGGTTACGGCCAAAATGCATCAAATGGCCTTAAAGCAACTAAAACATACAAATTTTTGTGTGAAAATTCCTTTACCTGTGTCTCTATACACTTCCAATCAAAAATTTCATTAGAAAACCAATCAAAATCCCCACATTATGTGCATGCAAGTGAAACCGTAGTGGCAGCATGTCTCTACCAAAGTGCTCGATGAAGAAAATGATGGCGTTTTTCACATTTTTTTTATCTTTTGATGATTAGGTTTTGACCCTTCTAGATGCCAATGGGATTTTTTATCCCATGTTTTAAAAAATGGAGCTCATGTAAATGCAATGTGGGGGCCAAGGCATGTGTTTTTTTTTAGGCATGTGTGTTGACTTAGGCATTTGTTATGCCTTGTGAATTATTTCTAAGTCCTTCAAAACTTGAAACTAAGTGTGCCAAGTCCCATATAACCTACCTTTGATCTTTTGGTCATGAATATCATGGTACTTGAAGACTTAGAAGATTCCTTCCAAGAAGTGTCGAGGTTGGCCATGTAGGCCAAACTTGAACCTTTTATTTTTCCTTTGCAAATCAGAGGAATGTTGACCACATGTGACCTTGGAGTGCAAAATGAGAAAAGTAAAATGATCAAGTGCCTTGAAGGACTTATGACCTTGTTTAATGCTTTTAAAGGAATTTTGGAATTTCATTATTATTTTGCATTTGTTCAAAATATAAAAATGTCATTTAAGTGATTTTCTAATCACTTTGATATTATTCACTCGCAAATGTAATGCAATTCAAAGAGGTGGTGGAGCCATCTTATATTTTTACTTTGAATTGTAAAATAACTTTCAGATTGAGTGGTGTATTATAAATCACCTAATCAAGTTATTATCATTAATACATTTTGGAGTCTTGTGTTTTCAAAACACACATATTACATGAGTCAAAGTTAGGAGACAAAATTGATGACTTGCAGACATGAGGAGAGTGTGTGAGTGAATAATTTCACTATTTTGGAGAAACATGTGCCACTTTGGAGGGTTTTTTATCACACCTTTAGTGTGATCTTGGACTTGGCTTGACTTTGACCCATTTGGAGAACTTTTTGGAGTGATTTTAGAAGGTTCATTTTTGGCTTTTGTGCCTTATCTGACCAAAACCTTCTAGATGGGAAGGCATGAGAGTGGTGTGATCTTCTTGCTTAAGTATATTCATTTTGGGGATTTTTTTTTTGGGGGAAGGGGGGGTTTCTTTCCTTCTAGCAGAGTGATAGCTTTGTTTTCTAGAGCTATTTTTCATCATGGAGTAGTATTGTAACTCAGATGGACTTGCGATATAATAAGCACTTTGAATCAATAAAATAGAGAATTTTACCTTCTCATTTCATGTTTCATGGTATGTTGTTAGTGATTGATCAGTTTTTTTTGTGAAATTTATCTTTCCTTGCAAACTTGTCTCAAGTTTAGGCATTTGTTGAATAGGTAATGCATGGTAACAAGTTATAAGTTGTGTTATTTAATATTGTTTTTAGTTGTGAAACCTTTTTTTTTTCCTTCTAAAATCCCTATTTAGAGACCTCCTTATAAAATACTTATGTGAATTGCATTTAAAAATGAGTTGTGTAAGCCAAGTTTTATGATATTGTTTTGAATGTGATAGGCTATTATTAGGTCCTAGTTTGTTTTTGGTGTATCACCTTGGGTATTTTTAGTTTATGTTCATGTTTTATGCATTTATTACCCTTTACCTTAGAAATCCATAGTTAGGTGGCATTAAAAAGGGAAGCCAACCCATAATCTATAGGTCTGCTTTCGAATAGGACACCCACAACCTAAAAGTAGTCCATGTTACATCCAAACCTACTAAGTTCTTTCATATCTTGGCATTAGGGTGCAGATGTGGATCACTAACAGTTTTGGAACGCCCGATGGGAGAGGTAAATTGCTTCTCAATTCATTTTTATGCATTTTTTTTATTGTTGTTTGGTATGGGCAACAATAGTTTCAGCCTTTTAGAGTCATTTTCTTTACATACCTAGAAACACTGAGATTTTTTACTAATTTTAGTATGATCAAGTGCTATTTAGTTTAAATTAAATTTGATTTTGTCTCATGTTCCTGTTGTGCAATTTTTGCACACACACCCCATTGAAAGCAACGGCCCTCTTTTGCTTTCACTTTTGGTATTTTGGCCCTATTATTTTGAGGTTTTGTTACCTTTTCATGTGCTTGAATGATTATCTTATTCATGCAAATGCCCCACTCTTGGGATGTACTTTAAATTTCTGATATTCTGGTCAATTTTTGGTTTTTTGGCTACTTTCGAGAAAATCCTCTCCTTGCGGAATTTCTAAGATCCTCTAATAACCCAATGCTGGCTATGTTGCTCTCTGATTTGGAATTTCTTGGTCTTCACAAAATTCTGTCATGACCGGATTTTTCTGAATGTCTGTTTTCTAGTCGGATTCCTAGGTTCTATTTTTTGTGGTCTTGTCGATTACATTTATGATCATTTGTATGACTTTTGAGCGAGGTATTTAATTGATTTTGGTGAATTTGAGGCTATTATGTTTTATCATTTGCTCTCTAATTGACCCGAAGTGCGTGATCTTGAGTGCTTGGTTGGATTTAGTGATTGAATTTGTGAATTGTTGGATTTGGTGGTCATTTTTGGGCATCATGATTGTTGTTGTTTCCTTTGGTGCTAAGGATTGTTGTTTTTCATTATTGTAATTGACTTTCACTCCATAAATTGTGTGTACCTATTACCTTGATTTTTATTGTTGAGTGTGAGTGATTCTTTAACATCCTAAGCGTGCTTGGAGTCTAAATTTCTAAGTGTATGGGCATTGAACGTTTGAAGCTAGGGTTGCTTGATTGTGTTTGATTGGTAAACTCGAGTGAGTTTTTGAGCTCATATTTTGATTTCATTTTGAGGTAGCTTGGAATTCTAGGGTTTTATGCTTAAGGAATCACCATTTCCTTTTGATTTCCTTCAAGGTGAGCTTATAGTTTAAAGATGATCTATAGGAGGTCCAAGTTGAGTCAATTGCAGGCCCAAGTTCCTTAAATTTGTGATTGTTCAATCAATTTGAGTGAATTCGTGAGGGAACGTTGACATTTGGGTTTTCCTTCAGTTTCAAGATTTTCGTTCACTAGCAAATTTCTCTGATTTTCCATGTTCTCTCTGTTTTCCTGAATTGTGTTGAAATCCAGAGTCTTGCTTGCTTCACAGATTTCCTTCACAGCTAGATTTTCCCAAAATTTCCTTTGTCCCATCATTTTCCTGGAATTCATATGACACTGTTGTTTACGCAAAAATCCGTCCTGGGTGGATTTGTCTTAAACTTTGTTGAAAATGAGGAATTAAGGGATAGCAAGAGTTATTAGTTAGTGATTTCACATTATATGGTCAATTTGAGTGATTTAAAGATGTAACATGATATTTCTTAATTAATGATGTTGATTGAATGAATTTTGGATGTTTATTGTGCTTTCATTGCTAAAGTTCGCCTGGGTTGGATTTCCTGGAAACTCCCTTCTGGCCTGAATTCTGCGAAGGGGTGAAAATCTTGAACATTGAAGAAACTATGCTTTAATGATATTTCAAGGGGATTTTGATCTTTGTTTGGATTTATTCGAATGATGAATATATTATTGGTAATGGGATAATTCTAATCCTCATGTTATAATTGACATTGATGGTGGTTTTTGCTGAGTGTAGGCTGAATTTAACAAAGTCATCAAGGAATCAAGGGAGGAGATTAAATTGATTGAATGAGGGTTTAAAGTATTTCTTACTCCACCTTTGGCTGATCTAGAGGGGGAAGCAGGTAATGCATGGCTACATCATAATTTTTGCTTCCCATTATTTCTCCTCTTCCTTCACATGCATTGGACCGAGCTTTGTTAGAGACCCCAGGCCGACCTAGATGGAATACTTGCATTTAATGTCCACTTTTTTATTTTGAATTCTTCTTGGCCAAATTTTTTTGTGGCCATTTATTATTGTAAATTCTAATTAGTCTAACATGCCTTAGGGGGTTTTTATAAATATGGCATTTTTCCTCATTTGTAAGGGCTAGATAGTTTTTATTTGGAGCGAATTAAGCAATATAGCAAGAGCTAGAGTTAGGAGTTAATTTTGTTTTCAAGCAAGCAAGTGTTGTAATAGAATACTGGAATTGTTGCTACTTTGGGTAATTTAATGCAAGTGAAGACATTGTGATTTGGTGCCTTTCTGGTGTTGAATTTTATCTCGCGTTGTTCTTGTGATTCTATCTTTGGAATTTCTTAAGTTTATTTGATAGATGTATTAGATATATGTTATATTTAGAATTATACATGATTCAATGGTGTTTATGGTTTGATGCTTGAAGTGTTTGTAGCAATCCCTAGTCCACACTTTTTGTAGCTAGCTAATTGTTGGTTGCTTTACAAAGTTAGCCTGGACCTTATATTTATTGTGCTTAGTTTGAAAATTGAGAAGGTTTATTCATTTCAATTTCAATATGGTAGTTTTGGATGAATGTTCATGATTTAAAAATCTTTAATTCCTTAGAAGATTGCACTATTTCTGTGAGATTGCAGATTCATTTGGGTCAAGTAAGGATTAGTTTATGAGGGATTGGTCCATTTCAAGTGTTAATCATTTGCATTGTTAATCTTAGGGTTTGTGTTAAATTTAGAAGTCTCTTAAAACCTTTTCCCTTTTTCTATTTATTTATCATTCAAGTTAGATTTAGGATTGAAGTATCACCATATTGTGAGATCTGATAAATTAAAGGATTCAGTATTTGCTTGTAGTAAGGTCCCTTTATGATTACCAGCATTTTCACACTTATCACTAAGTTGTTTATCTATTGTCAAGACCTGACATTATAGACCTTGGGGTTATCTCTTGAGGCTTGCTGATAGAGATTTACCTTTCAAGAGAAAGAATATCACATTCTGTCTAAGTTGTTGTGCAGAAAAAACCATCAATAGATTGGCACTAGAAGGAGGGCCTGAATAAGCAAGTTGGATCAATTTTTGACTGTCATTTCTCTTGAAATATTTAGAAGAAGAACTAGATCTACTCCATGGGAGGAGGAATTCCAAGAATTACTAGCTCCTACTAGGTTAAGAAGGACCAGTAGAAGGGGAGAATCATCATCCACCCAGCCACCTCCATCATCTCCATCATCCTCATCTTCATCAAGTTCATCTTCATTTGATTTTGAGGAAATCCCCATTCAACAACCTCAACCAGCCATAAATCAACCATTATCACCCCCACCTTCACCAATGGCTTTCCTAGTTAATAATCCATCTCCATTGGCTTTTGCTAATTACAATTTCATGCCCAAGAACCTTGAACACTTTTGTTTGAAGTTCCATGTTAATGATCCCAATAGAACTATTGAGGAACACATCAGGATTTTTTAGACTGGCCTTAAGGATAGAGGAATTAATCATGAGGATGTAGCGTGTAGGATCTTTCCTTATTCCTTGGGGGAAGATGTGTTCTACTAGTACAATCATTTACCTGTTGGGTCTATTCAGAATTGGAATGAACTAGAGACTACATTCTTGAAGAATTTTAGGATTCCCATTAGTCCCAATGAACTTTATCTTTAGTTCACTAATGTTAAGAGAGAATTTCATGAACTTATAGGGTCCTTTAAAAATAGGTTTCATTGTGCCTATACCTAACGGTAGGCCCCCTATGTTGTTGATGAGGCCACTACTTTAGAAGTCTATTATGAGGGACTTGATAGCTTGACAACCACCTTCATGAAATGGAGAAACAACCCTCCTAATACCTTACTTGATGCATACACAAAGGCTATGAAGGTTAGCACTTCTTTAAGACAACACCTATCTGAGCCTTTACCGTCATTAGGACCTGTTGCTCACCTTGGGAAAGTCATAGCTCTCAATGAAGCTCTCACTAATCACACTCCTATCATGAATCCAATACCTCAGTTGCCTTTGGTCCCTCAATTAGGACCTCCTATGAGCGAAGTTCCACCTATAATCAACTACCCTCAACATGTAAATCAACCTCTTCATCTATAGCCTTAAGCTAATTTTCCCACATATCTACATAATTTTGAAGTATTGAACCAATCACTGAATGCCAATACTATAGTAGGATATCCCCAAAATAATGTGAATCATCCTCCATATAGAAATCATGACAAGGAGAGACTAGATGAATTCAATGAACAAGTGAAGAAGCTGAATATGGAGGTAACTTATTTAAGGAACCAAAACAGTCAGTTGTAAGTTGCTCAAAGAAGTATGCAATTCAATCATAGCAGAGAAAACTAGGAAAATCAACAAGGAAAACATTTGATAGGGGACAACATCCTGAGAGAGGATATAATAATGACAGAGCACAAAATTATGATAAAGGACAATCTTCAAGCTAGAACTTTGATGGAGGGAAAGCTAGTGGACAAGGGTTCGACAAGAGATAGCCACCTAGACAAAACAAGACTTGGAATACAAGGCCTAATAATGGAGGAATTCCCACCCCATTGGATCAGCTAGTTAATCAACCAGTTAATCAAGAGAAGGCTCCAAGTGGTGTATATTTAGCCGAGGCTACTTTATTAGGATGGTGTAGGCTCCATAAAACAAGTCAACATTCTGAGTTAGATTGCCAAGAGTTCTAAACGTCAGCTTCAATTTTTTAGTATGAAGTAGAGAATAATGCAAGTAGTCAAGAAATGGTGCCATATACTCCCTATGATTCATCAGTATTGGTACTAAATCATGTTCCTTTTCCACAGAGAAAGGAAAATGTACCTGAGGAAGAATTAGACCAGCCGAAGGAAGAGGCAGATTAGGTGTGCAATGGAGATGAGATTACATAGTTGTTTGATGAAAATACAGTGAATGACAATGGCCCCATGGATGAAGAAGAAGATTATGTTGAAGAGGTACAGACCTTCCAGAGGCTTGTTAAGAAATATGATCTAAGGGACCTGCCACACAGATGTCCACAGGCTAGAAGCCCCCTTACCACTTCCATTCCTCCAAACACCTTCACCACACCTCCACATTCCAATGCTAGTAATAATCCACTATATATTCATGTGCCTAAACAATACCTGTTAAAGGAAGGACAAGAAAATTGATCCATCAAAAGGAAAGAGTGTTGAAGCAAGCAAAGACAGGGTGGTGGAATGTCCTAAAGAGGAACCTGTTGATCTGAGTACGGAACAACTGGCCATATATGTTACAAAAGAACTCAAGAAGCTAAAGGTGAGTCTCTCTGCATATGAATTATTGAGAGTTCCAACTATTAGAAATATAGTATTAGGAGCTTACAATGCTAGCTCAGTATCACAAGATAATTCAGTCAGTGAGAGTGTTAATAAAGCATTTAGTTCCCAACTAGTAAAAGGGAAGAATTAGATTCATAATCAGATTCATATACCACCTATAGATAAAGGGAAAGAGAACGAAAAAACTCAAGTTTCTCAGGTGGATACCCCCTTGACTATATTCCAGGGGAAAACATATACTCCTCTATTTATGATCTTTGTCTGCATATTTGGTAAAAACCTGGGCAATTGTTTGTTAGATTCAGGTGCTTCTACCAATGTAATGCCTTTTGGTTTTTGTAGAGCCTTAGGTATCACTCCTGCTGACTCCCAAAAGAAAGTTACACAACTAGATTGAATTGAGGTTAATGTTGTAGGGGAGTTGAACATGATTCATATGTAGGTTTCCTCTAACCCTAGAATTTGGCAAGTTATTAATATACAAGTGGTTGATATACCTGATGCTTACGGTCTAATTTTGGGAAGAGACTTTACCAGGGCCTTGAATGGATATGTATCAACTGATCACTCTCATATGTGGCTTCCTTGGAAGGGAGTTGCAAACCAGATCAGGATTGAAAGGGAGCTTAGAATGAAGTATATGATTACAGAATATCAGAACACTTTGAATGAGATTTTGATATCAGAGGTGAGCATGGGCAATTACATACTTGCAACCCCTTTTGAGGAATCTAATGCAGAATAAATCTGTATGTTACATGTTGCACCTATTGATCTCACAACTGAATCCAGTGCTAGTAAAGCCTTGATGGAACCAATAAGTGATGATGTTCCTGAGGATAATCAACTCGGCTTGTTGGACAATTTCCAAGAATTCATTCAAAAATGTATTGAAGATCAAGTTTAGTTGGGTAGAGGAATGAATTTTAGAGAATTACTGTTTCCAAATTGGTGTAGGGTTCATAATGCCTCCCACTCTGAATTGGATTGTTGTTTGTGCCATGATGTAGTAGAACAAATATAGAAGTGTATCAACCCCACTCCAATAGTCAAAATTAATATCCAGAATGTTCAAGAGGATCCTAAAGGGAAGAAAGTGATGCTTTCTAAAGAACCCTCTGGTAGTAACAATGCAAGCGATATAGCAAGGAATTCTGTAGATGTTGGCTGTTGGACTTCAAGGTTTGATGGATCCAAATCAAAGCAAGGAGCAGGGGAAAGATTTGAACTAATCAGTCCAAGAGGTAAAACTTTCTTTGTTGCTCATAGAATTTAATTTCATTATACAAATAATGTGGTAGAATATGAGGCTTTGGTTCATGGGTTGTTCATGGCACTAAAGAAAAAGGTTAAGATTTTGCAAGTCTTTTGGGACTCTGAGTTAGTGGTCAAACAAGTCAGGAGGAAGCACTCATGTCATGACTAAAGGATGACCAATTATAGGCATAGGGTATGGGACCTTATTGAAGGATTTGATGCCTTCAACATTCAACTGATACCACATATTAAGAACCAAATAGAAGATTCCCTTGCTCAGGAAGCTAGTACATTGCAACCTCTATCTCTTTCTGGATTGAAGAAGTTTATAGTGGAACTAACCCCAGTGCCTTCAGTACCTGACAACGTTACTAATTTCTAGGTATTTGAAGATGATAAGCATATTTTGGATTTTATCACAAGCTCAAATGTCTTTTCTTCTCAAATTATTGATGAAACTGAACTCCAAGAAGTAGATATGGATTTGGAATGAGTAATTAATCTAAAGACTAATACTATTCCCAGAGGAATGGTGTAGCTAGAAAGGATTTTTGATCTAGATAAGATCAGAGATCAAGAACAAGACACCAAGAAAGAGTCCATCAGTGGACAATGTGAAAAATATAATATGGTGGCTCAAGATGATGTCAAAAATGTCTTCATCGGCAATGTGTGTACTCTAGAAGAGAGGAAAGGAATAATCGATGCATTACATACATATCAGGATGTAATAGTGTGGAGTTATGAGGAATTGAAAACCTATGACACATCAATTATAACTCATACTATCCTTCTCAATCCAGGAGTAAGACCCTTTAGGCAGAGGCAGAGGCCAATCAATGCTCTACTTGAACCAATAATTCAATAGGAAGTGCATAAGCTATTGTCTGCTAGAATCATATTCCCAGTGAGACATTCCACCTAGGTGGAAAACCTGGTTCTTGTAAGAAAAAAGAATGGTGAAATTATATTGTGTGTGGATTTTGGGAACCTTCACTGAGCGTCAGAAAAGGACAATTATCCAGTACCCTCATTGGATGAAGTACTTCAGATTGTCAATGGATCTCAAATGATGTCTTTCTTGGATGGCTACTCTGGATACAATCAAGTTATGGTACAATATGAGGATAGACATAAAACTACTTTCACCACTAAGTGAGGTAATTTTTCCTATAGGAGGATGCCCTTCGGTTTGATCAATGTTGGACCCACCTTCCAAAGAGCCATGGACATTGCTTTTAAGGACATAATTGGTAAATGCATAATAATTTATATGGATGATTTGACAGTCTTTTCCAAAAAGAGAGGTGATCATATAGCAGATCTATGCAAAGTGTTTCAGAAGTGTATAGAGTTTGGCATATCTCTCAATCCAAAGAAATGCATCTTTGGAGTTACAAAGGGAAAATTGTTGGGGCACGTTATCTTTGAGAAAGGAATTTCCATTGATCTTGAATGAGTGGAAGCTATACTCAAGATCCAGCCACCTGCTAGCAAGAAAGAAATGAAATCATTCTTTGGAAAAATCAACTTTGTAAGGAATTTCATCACTAGATTTACAGAAATAGTCAAGCCACTGAATGCAATGTTGAAGTAGGAAGCTAAAGTTGAATGGAGTGTAGAAGCTAAGGAAGCATTTGCTGATATTAAAAGGGATATTGTTGAAGCTTTGGTTTTGGTGAGTCCTGATTATGCTAAGCCATTCTATGTATATTCATTTGCTTCTGATCACTCCTATGATGCTATATTGACCCAAAAGCCTGATCAAGAAAATGAGCATCCCATAACATTTATGAGTGCACCACTGAAAGATGTAGAACTAAGGTACCCAAGTGTGGAGAAGTAGGCTTACACCTTAGTCAGAGCTGTGAAGAAATTTAGACACTATATTCTTAGGAACAAGGTCTTTGCAATAGTTCATGATCATGCAATCAAGCTATTGTTGATGTAGAATGAGTTGGGAGAATGCAAAGCTAAATGGGTGACTATGTTATAGGAATATGATAAACATTCAACCCATGAAGCTGGTAAGATGGCAAGAACTTACAAGGACTATGGAAGAAATAGGCTGTGATCTTGCATCCCAGCATTACAATCTTCAAGATGTTTCTCCCAAGGAATGGTACGGGGTGTTGCCAGAATAGTGGTTTACAATTTCTAGGAGATCCTAATTTTTGCTGAAATCACATATTTTTTAGAAAATATAATGACTTAAGCCTTGAAATGTTCCATTTATAGGATTCCAATTGAATAGGGTTTGATCAAACCACCTTATACCAAACCCCCTTGGATAGAACGCCGCTAGTTTTAAACCATACCTATCACGAAGTCTCCTTTACGCCTATCAAAATGTTGATAAAAAACCACTTTTGATTTATGTTTTGGGGGATCAAATGAACTCATTTAAATTTATTTATTTTTTAGGAATGTATTCCTTATTATAAGCTTCCAAAAAAGTATAATTTTAATAAAAATTAATTTGATTATTATATTTATTTTTTATTTCTTGTGAATGTAGGTTTTTCACCAAAAATCAAGCTCTTTGTTCTACACATGTGGAAAAATAGCATATTATCAAAAAAAATTGAAAAATATGAGTGCACCAAATAAGTCCTTGATCCAACAAAAATATAAAAATTGAATTTTGATACAAACAAAAAAAGTTACGTATTATACGGTCAAGCTATGTCTAAATTGTAATTGGTTTGACTTCAAAACTTGATTAAAGAAAAAAAATCAATAAAAAGCTATCTAACCAAGTGGAAGACTAGACATCGAAGTTACAAATTTAAATTCAAAAGAATTATAATTTTATCCTTCATGGAAAAAATTTTATGCGTTATATGGTGAGTGTCACTTTTTAAAAATGTTGTTTTCTAAAAAAACTATTTTTCAAGGGAGATGGAAAAAGAAGTGCAATATGATTCCAAAAATTTTGAAAAAAATATATTTAGAATCTACAAACAAAATTTCATTAAACTCTAGTTTGCATCATCTTCCAATTCTTCATGCTTTAGCCGCTATAGGTTCTCGAAAGTGAAGATTTAGTTAAAAAAAAATATTTGAGTGTCTAGTTTGGCCAAAAATTGTAAACCACTATTGTGGGATCACCCTATGATGATATCATTCACTATCTCCTGACTCAAAGGTGTCCTGACCATCTTAATGTAGGATAGAGAAGGGCATTACATTTGAAAAGTGATAGTTTCATGCTGAAAGGAGCTATTCTTTATAAGAAAAATCATGAGGGTGTTTACTTAAGGTGCCTAGGAAAGGTAGAATCTGAAAGAGTAATGGTGGAGTTTCACGAAGGATATGGTACAAGCCATGGATCTGCACCTTCTATGGAGAATTATATTCTAAGAGCTGGTTATTATTGGCCCACATTGTTCGAGGACACACACAACCATGTCAGAACTTGTCATGTGTGTCAGACTGTAGCAACCAGAGAGAAGTATACAGCACTCCCACTTCAACCAATCTTTGAGGTAAAACCTTTCATGCAGTGGGGAATGGACTTCATAGGTCCAATCAATCCACCTTCCTTTGTAGGCCACAGGTATATTCTCACTGTCACTATTTATTTCACAATATAGACCGAGGCTCTTGCCTGCAAACAATGTACTTTTGAAGTGGTAATCAATTTCATCGAATTAGGTATTATTAACCACTTTGGATGTCCTATGTCTTTGGTTTGTGATAATGGTCCTTTATTTGCATCATTGAAATTCTCTAACTGGGCCTTTGATCATGGAATTATAATTAAGTTTGCATCCAATTATTACCCTCAGGGTAATGGTTTGGCTAAGTCTTCGAATAAAAATCCCCTCACTATTATTCGCAAGCTATTAGAAAGAAATCCTAAGGACTGGCACACCCAGCTTAGATTTTCTCTCTGGGAAGATCGTACAAGGCACAAGACTTCCATAGGAATAACCCCTTATCACCTGGTTTATGGGTTAGACCCTATGTTTCCTATTCAGTTAAAAATCCCCACCCTACAATTTATTAATGAATATTATGATGAAGGGGATAAACGTGAAGCTAGACTTGCTGAGTTGTTAAACCTTGAGGAGAAAAGAGATGAGGCCCTTGAAAACTTTTCCAAACATTAGGGGATAGTAAAAAGGTGGTTTGATATAAGAGCCAAGGTAAAAGCCTTTCGAATCTTTAACCTTGTTATCTACTGGGATAAAGCCCATGACCATAAAGGGGAGCATGGTAAATTTGACAAACTTTGGCTTGACCCTTATGAGATCTCAGATATCCTGGGTGATAATTCTTTTTGCTTGAAAACTCTCATGGGGGAAGATGTCCCACTACCTATCAATGGGTAGTACTTGAAGCATTATTTCCAATCTTGAGCTATTTACAACTCTTTCCTTGTATATAGTTAGATTAGGTTCCTTTTCTGTTTTGGTTTTCTTTGTTTTGCTTTGGTTAGAGTAGGTTTCCATTTCTTCTTTGCTTTTGTTTCATTTTGTTTTGGTTAGTTTAGGTTTGCTTTCAGTTTGGTTAGTTTTGCTTTGCTCTTGCTTTGAATTTTTTCTTGTTTTCTTCTGGATGTGTTACACCTGCATGGCAATCATATTATTATCTGGAACTATTATGGATATTTCTTTTACAAACTTCAATATTTTTTTTCAGAGTCAATTGGTGAAATTCCTCTATTTGGTGTCATTTGTATTAAGTGTTTTGAGTGGATAAGCCAGGGGATTGAGTTAAATCTGGAATGTACGTGGGTCCTACATTTTACACAGATCTTTTAAAATTCCAAAGTTGCAAGGGGTTCCTATGAAGTCTATATAGGTGAAAAATATTATATTTTGCTTTAGTACCACTGTGGTTCTCAGCCCTGAGTGTGAACTTCATTGTTCACAAGTTGAAATAAAAAGTGAAAAGAAAAGAACTATCAAAAGAAGAAGAAAAAAAAATTGAAAATCAAAAGAATGATTTCAACTTATTAGGAGTATCCAAGTATCTCTATCGGGGCTATGGATGCCTGGCTGGCAGTAGAGCTATGCTTGGGGGGAATCACAATGATAACCTTGTTGGGGCTATATATGCCTAACTGGAAGCGAGGCTCTATGCAAGTTGCTTTTGGAGGTAGAATCCTTATGTAGCCTAGTCAGCCCAAATTTGATCCTTGCTGCAACCAAGGAAATTGGAATGAACACATATGCACACACTTTGATCCTAGTACAAGACTAGTTTGCTTATTTCTGAGTTTTGAAACTCTACATTGGTGACCTAATACAAGGACTAAAACTAGAGATTCAGGGTTCTTGATTCCAATTTGTCACTTAAATGTTCTGGAGCATTTTCCCAGCACAATCGTCATTTGTTGTGCAGTTTTTGCACACACGCCCAACTGAAATTAGGGACCCTCTTTTGCTTTCAATTTTGGTATTTTGGCCCTTGTTATTTTGAGGTTTTTTTACCTTTTCACATGCTTGAATGATTATCTTATTCATGCAAATGCCCCCCTCCTAGGATGTACTTTGAATTTTTGATATTCTGGGCAATTTTTGGGTTTTTGGCTACTTTCGGGAAAATCCGCTCCTTGCGGAATTTCCCGGATCCTCTAATAACCTGATGCTAGCTATGTTTCTCTATGATTCAAAATTTCTTGGTATTTGTGGAATTCTGTCATGACCGTATTTTTTTGAATTTCCGTTGTTTGGTCAGATTCCTGGGTTCTATTTTTGGTCGTCTTGTCAATTGCATTTATGATCATGTGTACGACTTATGAGTGAGGTATTTAATAGATTTTGGGTAATTTTGGGCTATTGTGATTTATCAATTTCTCTCTAATTGACTCGAAGTGTGTGATCTTGAGTGCTTGGTTGGATTCAATGATCGAATTTGCGAATTGTTGGATTTGGTGGTTGTTTTTGGGCATCATAACTACTATTGTTTCCTCTACTACTAAGGACTGTTGTTTGTCATTGTTGTAATTGAATTTGACTCAGTCAATGGTATGTACCTATTACCTTGATTTTCATTGTTGAGTGTGAGTGATTCTTTAACATCCTGAGCATGCTTGGAGTCTAAATTTCTAAGTGTATGGGAATTGAATGTTTGAAGCTAGGGTTGCTCAATTTTGTTTGATTGGTAATCTCGAGTGAGTTTTTGAGCTCATCTTTTGATTTCATTTTGAGGTAGCTTGCTTGCGTGGCCATAAAAAAAACTTTGTGAAAACTTAGCAGTTGAGTAATCAAAGCCCGAACTTGTCCTGTACGTCAATGGCAGAATTCTCGGGTTTTCTGCTTAGGGCGTCGCCATTTCCTTTCAATTTCCTTCAAGGTGAGCTTAGAATTTAAATATGATCCATAGGAGGTCCAAGTTGAGTCAGTTATAGGCCCAAGTTCCTCAAATTTGTGATTGTTCTATCAATTTGGGTGAATTTGTGAGGGAATATCAACATTCGGGTTTTCCATCAGTTTCAGGATTTTCCTTCACTGGCAGATTTCTTTGATTTTCCATGTTCTCTCCATTTTCTCAAATTGTGTTGAAATAAAGAGTCTTGCTTGCTTCGCGGATTTCCTTCACAGCCAGATTTTCCTGAAATTTCCTTTGTCCCATCATTTTCTCAGAATTCGTATGACACTACTATTTTTGCGGAAATCCGTCCTGGGTGGATTTGTTTGAAACTTTGTTGAAAACGAGGAATTGAGGGATAGTATGAGTTATTAGTTAGTGATTTCACATTATATGGTTAGTTTGGGTGATTTAAAGATGTATCATGTTATTTCTTAATTAATGATAATGATTGAATGACTTTTGGATGTTTATTGTGCTTTCGTCGCTAAATTCTGCTGGCTTGGATTTCCCCAAAATTCCCTTCTGGCCTGAATTCCGGGAAGGGGTGAAAATCCTGAACTTTGAAGAAATTATGCTTTAACAATATTTCAAGGGGATTTTTATCTTTGTTTGGATTTATTTGAATGATAAATATATTATTGGTAATGGGCTAATTTTGATCCTCATGTTATAATGGATATTGCTGGTGGTTTTTGCTGAGTGCAAGCTAAATTTAACAAAGTCGTCAAGGAATCAAGGGAGGAGATTAAATCGATTGAAGGAGGGTTTAAAGTATTTATTACTCCACCTTTGGCCGACCTAGAGGGGGAAGCAGGTAATGCAAGGCTGCATCAGAATTTGTGCTTCCCATTATTTATCCTCTTCCTTCACATGCATTAGACCGAGCTTTGTTAGAGACCCTAGGCCGACCTAGATGGAATACTTGCATTTAATGTCCATTTTGTTTATTTTGAATTCTTCTTGGCTGACTTGTTTTGTGGCCATTTATTATTGTAAATTCTAATTAGGTTGACATGCCTTGGGGGGTTGTTATAAATATGGTGTTTTGCCTCATTTGTAAGGGCTAGATAGTTTTTCTTTGGAGCGAATTAAGCAGTATAGAAAGAGCTAGAGTAAGGAGTTAAATTTGTTTTCAAGAAAACAAGTGTTGTAATAGAATACTGGAATTGTTGCTACTTTGGGTAATTTAATGCAAGTGAAGACATTGTGATTTGGTGCATTTCTTGTGTTGAATTTTATCTAGCATGGTTCTTGTGATTATATTTTTGGAAATGCTTAAGTTTATTTGATAGATATATTAGATATATGTTTGATTTAGAGTTAGACATGATTCAATGGTGTTTATGGTTTGATGTTTGAAGTGTTTGCAGCAATCCCTAGTCCACACTTTTTGCAGCTAGCTGATTTTGCAAAGTTAGCCTAGACCTTATATTTATTGTGCTTAGTTCAATTGTGAAGGTTTATTCATTTCAATTGCAATAGGGTTATTTTGGATGAATGTTCATTATGTAAAAATATTTAATGCCTTAGAAGATTATACTATTTCTATGAGAATGTATATTCATCTGGGTCAAGCAGGGATTAGTTTCTGAGGGATTGGTCCATTTCAAATGTTAATCATTTGCATTGTTAATCTTAGGGTTTGTGTTAAATTTAGAAGTCTCTTAAAACCTTATCTCTTTTGATATTTATTTATCATTCAAGTTAGATTTAGGATTGAAGTATCACTATATTGCTAGATCTAATAAATTAAAGGATTCAGTATTTGCTTGTAGTAAGGTCCCTTTGTGATTACCAAAATTTTCACACTTGTCACTGAGTTGTTTATGCATTGTCAAGACCTGAAATTAGAGACCTTGGGGTTATCTCTTGAGGCTTGCTAATAGAGATTTATCTTTCAAGAGAGATAGAATATCACATTCTATCTGAGTTGTTGCTATGCAGAAAAGACCATCAACAGTTCCAACTTCTAAATGAATAAACATGTCCATATTTCATGGAAACATGTCATATCACCCAGCATATCATGAAAATTCCAAGTACCCATCATTCCATGAAAAGCATGCATGTCTGACCTCTTACAAGCCATATCACACCAAATAGCTTGCTGGTTTTGTTTTGAATAACCTAGTGGCAGCAAGTTACTAGCATTCTCATGATGTTTCTTGCCCTTCCACTCCTACTCTGAAATCTCAATATCAGCCAGTATATGCCTAGAACTAGCCTCAAGAAGGATACTTTGTTCCAAAACAACGGTCTTGTTCTCATTTGCAGCCCTAAAATGCTAATGATATGGGGATTAGCAATATTGGTAGTATATTGCTAGATTTCCATAGGTAGTTGGATAAGATCAATAAAGAACAAGAGTATCAAATGTAGCAATAGGAGGCTAACATGCATCAAGAGGAGTTAGCCTTCTAGGCATACATTCAAGAGTAGAAGGTTGAGATTCAAAGTAGACAACATGAGGAATGTCTGGCAAAGCAGATAGCTACAACAAAATGCCAACTAAGGTATGAAACTTAGGAAGCCCCTTCCTATCCTATTTTCATCGCAATTCCTCCTGCAATGTTGAATCACCTTGTTAATGAGGAGGTTCCCCAATACAAGTTCCCCAATTTTAAACAAGAGAAACCTTTTGAGCCCATTAGTGAGCCTACCAATAGCATTCTACCCATAGGTTTCCAATTTGGAAAGAGTCATCTACTCTACCCTGTGAATTTCCTCCATCTATCATTCAATTGGAACCATTCTCTAATGTCCAGAAAGTAAAACAAGAGTAGACCCTTGGCCTGCACAACTCACTCAACCTGGTGGAGACTAGGAGTGTAAACTTGTTTCATTTAGCTATGGAGGAGTGCAGGCTATAGCTACAAAAGGCTGAATAGGAAAATATTTCTCAAAATGTTTTTTCCAATGTTTTAGCCAATGATCCTCTTGTTGTTCTCCATGATGGTAAAAATGTTCCAACAAGATAGCAAGGTGAAATGGTGGAAAAGGATGACCAAGAAGAGCAATGTATATATTGTAATGAAGAAGGTGTGAGTGTTCCAACTCCAAATGCAGTTTCAAAACAACAAGAAGGCATCAAATAGTGTGGTGAGTTGCAGGTTCAAGAATTGGGACAACAGCCTAAAGAGACATTTAAAAGTGTGATGTAGGCCATGATTTCATGGCTTCATTTGATGATCTTCCATGCTTCATTGAGCATGATGGGGAGGGCATAAATCTAGTCATAAGTTAGCAACATGAGGTTGAAGACCTTAAAGTTTTATTTCCTCAAGAGAGTTTCCATGAGCTCAATAGCTATCCTCTTACATAGAAAAGCAACGAAAAGCATGAAGAGGAATTGTTTCAAGATGAAATTGAGTTTTTCTGCTCATGTCTAGATATTATGCCAACATCTTTGGAGGAATATTATCAAGAACAACAAGAACAAGAAGTGGAGGTAACCATGTTCAACCCCTTTTGTATCAATAAATCAGCAAAAACAGACATGGAGCCAAAGGAAGAATGTGGTCTTGGTGGGGATGGGTATGTGTAGGATCATCGTGGAAAAAACTAGCCCTTAAGCACGACAAAAAATTTAGAAAAATTAGAGTTAGGCAACTTGACGTTAAAAATTGAATAAGTTATCTATATTATTTCAAAAATATGTAAGAAAAGAATTTGTAGAAAATTTAATGTAGTTTCTAAAGTACTAGGTTTTTTTTTTTTTTTTAAATCTATTTGGTGAAAATTTAAAATTTCTATGTTGTAGGTGTCTATCTAACCACCCTAACCACAATAAAATGATAATATTTTTTTATAAGATTTTAGATATAAGTAGAGGACTCATGTCCCAATCTGATGCATATTTTTTGTAATTTTTTTCCAAGTAAATAATTAATTATGATTTTTTTAGTACAACTTTTAAAAAATAAAAAAACTCGTATGTCTAACCACCTTAACTTGGTCAAAACTTCATGAAATTCATTTATTTATTTTTAATGCTATATTATGCAAAGCATAGAATGTGAAACATGTTTCAGATTAAAAAAATGTGACATTGTTTGAAAGTTATAGATTTTTTCAATTAGCCTATCAATCGGGACTTTATTTGTAATTCAAATAGAAAATAAATAATAATTATTTATTAAATTCAAAGTAAATTATAATTTATATTGGTGGAAAGCTAAGAATATGCTTTAAAATCCCTTTTCGTTTCATCAAATTTGGGTAAAAAAAAAGTCGTCAGCCACATACCCTACAAAAACCCATCATATCGCCACTTTTTGGCTCATCATGATCCTGCACATACCCAGATGAGTCTATTCTCTCAAGTCAAAAAACTTCCCATTGAGTTGATTTGCATAATCTTAGTGAGTAGCCTCCTTTCTGGTGTACAAGGAAGCTTAAGGTTGTTGCATTGATTGAAAGTGTGTTGGAAGAGGCCATCTCATTGTTTGGACATTTTCCTTCCTCCTTTGAAAAGGAAAATTCTGATTTGAGTATTCAAGAGGATGAGCTATATGCAAGTATTGTTCAGGTTGAATAAGAACAAAGGATAGAAACTAATCTTTAGGATTCCAATTAGGAAGTCAATAATAAAAGTTCAATCTTTGTTATTTCAAGAGGCTGCCCCATTAGGTATTTAGCCAATTCAGAAGGCCACTAAAGTACCAGAGGTCATGCTTGCACCCAAGTATGAGGATGCAATTGAAGAAGAAGTTGATTTTGGAGTTGTAGCTAAAGGTGATCGAATTCAACTCACCTGTCTAGTTTAGAACAACAATATGCATGATCATTTTCAAGGTGCAAATAAGTTTATTTGCATTTTTTATGAAATGATTCAATAGTCTATTGAATATATACATGTGTTTCATGTTCTTCCAACAATAAATAATCATGTAATGCATCGGTTGTGGATTAAAAAGGGGTGTTATTTTGCAAAGCCTGTCAATGGTTTTGTTTGACCAACTTCTTTGTTGGTTAGAGTAGGTTAGGGTAGTTTCATTTTAGATGCATTTTTCTAGTTTTCCCTAAGTGTTGTTTTAACACAGTTAGATAGTTTTCATTTTGTGTTTTTGGGTTTTCAATAATTTTTCAAGTGTCTCTTGTTGGTTTAGCAAGTTACAACAACTTGCAATGTTGTTTTCAAGTGGTGTTACTCTTCTAAGTGACTTTGTGCCCAATGGATATGCTTAGGCAGCTGATCTCATGTTTAGCAGGAAAACATATAGTAGATGTCGCCACAAATGTTACCTGATTTCTTTAGCTTTCAGCTGAAATCAGGTATCTCACCTTAACCCTATTGGACAACCACACATCACATAGGACAGTAAGCTTTCAGGTCACTGACATAGGAGACATGTGTCTGCCCACTAGGATCAAAGTGAGGAGACCATGCTAATTGTGGCACATGATTGAAGAGGTAAACAACCGTTGAGGAAATCAAGTAGTAAACATGTGGGGTAGCAAGCAATGGTTGGGTCAATCATGAAGCAACACAAGGTAACCCTTTTGAATCCAAGGTCATGATAGAAGTGAATAGGACAACTTTTAAGAGTCTACAAGGGGTGGTCCTAAGGGAATGAAATGGAAAACAACAATGAATACAGTCATGAATGCATGATATAGGACAACAAGGTCCAACAGGTATGGGGTTGTCATTATCTACTACTGGTATGTGTTATGGTGCTCTCCCACATTTGCAAAAGATACAGAATACAAAAGAATAAACCAGGAAATGCTTCTCATTGGAGGGAAATGGGAATTACTAATGCTTATCCATAGGTGCATTTGTGGAAATACGACTAACATTAAAACATACAATGACTCATATAGATCATGAACACATACAAAAAAAAATATTCCTATATGGTAGAGGTTCCCTTGTAATGTTGCAAGGTGTGGAAACAAGAGTTTTGTCTAAAACTTATCACCCAAATACACATTGTGTATTTTAGCATCTAAGTCTTGAATGTTCTAGGTTCTTGATTATAGGGTCTAAGACACATTGTATGAAAGGTGAAGTGTTTGAGGGTAGAATCCTTAAATGTACACAAGTTCCTAAGAAGTATGTGATCTGCAAAGAAGAAGGCATGATAGTCTAGAGCAGTCTTGGTATGAATTCCTACATTGATGAATATGAAAAAAGGAGAAACTATGCAAAGTTTAAAAGGACAAGAACAGTTACTAAAGTTTGATAGTAGTATCTCAGAGAAATAGTGAAAAGGGGATAGTCATATGCATTGAAAGTCATGTGTGGAAATGAGAGTATGGTCACAAACATTAGGAGGTAGTAGTCATAGACAAATGGGAGAATAGTTACAGTCCTGGAGGTAGTCATAAGTACAAATGCTATGATGCATAGAAAACCACATCCAATGAACATGGGCATAGTCCTTTATATTCAAAATGTAACAGTCATAGCAAGGAATGTATCAGCTACAAAGTGTGACAGTCATGGATGTGAAAGTCATACAAGATAACAATCCTATCTCAAAGAATGGAAATCAAGATCATGGGTTCCATGCACAAAGAACAAGAAATATATCCCCAAAAGCATAAATATGGAGCACCATTTAAATTCATGTCTTCAAAGAGATACCTAGAAATGTCCAAGAAATCAGGGTAGTCTATAGGAGCAAATGTATTTTCATGTCATACAATACAACAACAAAGACAAATGTATTTTGACTTTATCGAAGGAAAACAAGAGATGGACATGATATTGCATCACATATGAAGAAGAAAGGAGGGGTAGCAAAGCTTTTCAACTTCCTTATTCAGTTCCACATAATGATCAACTGCAACTTTCATCTACATTTTCTTTAGTTTCTAAGACCCAAGGATTACCTCCATAAGTAATAAATGCAATGAACCACATGGAAGAAAAACACATCAATCAATGCTTATGCATGATCACATCAGGATAGAGGTAAGTACTTCCAATATATTTTGTGCCTGGAAAAGAAATGTGTCATGCCCAAAATTTTCACTAGAAAATGCAATATTTTTTTTAAAAAAAATCTATTAATTAAGCTAATTAACACTCTTAAGTGGTTAAGCATTATGTTAAATGTAATTTAAGTTAGCCCCTTCTCTTTTTCGTTTGAAGTTGACAATATAAATTTATGCATTAACTCATCTATCCAAAGATCATGATGACATTATCCTTGAATAATGACAATAATGATATTTAATCAAGTACATTACATATGTTATTTTTAATACGATAAACCCATAGTAGCTTACTATTTAGCCATCATAAGGAAATTATTCTCAAATCTCAATATAACATTAATACAATTATTTTATTTAACCAAGAAAACAATAATATTTACTGGTCAATTATTTATTATTATTATTTATAATTTATCAATTTTACCACTACTATTATTATTAATTCTTTTTATAATGCTATTATTTACTCAAAATCCAAATAATCCTTAATACCAATTTTAGCATTGGATGTAGTCTTAATATTGATTTTGATATTAGTTTCACCTTTTAACTTTATGCTTATTATCACTCCACATAATACCAATAGTTTATTATTACTATTTTTTTTTCAAAATAATAATAATAATATTTTTTCATTAATACCTTTAGCAATATTATTAATTATATTATTGTGAGAGGTAAAACCTTTCATTTATCAAAGAGTGACAAATATGGCATAAATTTGTCAACTTTGAATAAATGAGATAATCACTCTCCCTATGAAATTGTTGAGAAAATGCAAAAAGAAATAATAACATCAACAAACTAGCATGAAATTATAAATGAAATAAGCATGAAATCTATTCCTAATTTACTCAAACATCATCTCATAGGGGGATTGGTGCTATTGTGGAAAATAGCCCATTCCCAACCCCTTTGGATAAGCTGAATGATGAAATTGCTTTGAAGATGGTGGATGAGCAAGATCATTTCTCAAATGAAAAGAGTGACCTTGCATGACTGATTGTGGGGATGATTTGTTGAGTTGTGGACAAAATCAGTTCTCAAATGAAGAGAGTGACTTTGCATTAGCTTTGTGGATGATTTGTTGAAGAATGATGCCTCTATTTAAAGATTTTCTTAATGAGAGATTGGCCAAATGGATGAATGTGGAACAAAGATCAAGCCAATAGGAAGAGGCCACTTGTAAAGTTGTGATAGGCTTGAGGATGTGCAAGATTTGGAAAATGTGACCAAAAGAGGGAGTTTCAAATTCAAATTTGTGCAATGAATGCTGAGTTTGACCTTTGGAAGGAGACATGTAAGAGAGCCATGTAAGAGCTCATAAATGACTTGTTGGATGTACATTTCAACTTACCTTTTGAATTCAAATTTGATGGAATATTCCTCATGGATGCCATGTTGAGTGAAAATGATGATTTTAATAAATCAATAAATTGATTTATTGGTGCAAGTGTCAATATCTAGAGAATGCAAGTGGTTAGGATTAGCATTTACTCGTGGTTAGATTAGTTTAATGATGATTAGGATGTTTGACCAATTTGACTCAAATATTTGATTTATTTAAATCAAAAGGGATGATGCAAGATAAAGGTGGATTAATGAAATGTTAGGATTTGATGTATTTAAATGAGGTAATGGTAGGATTAAATCAAATAAAGTTAATTTATTTAATTTAAATGGATGATGAACCTGATTTTCCTACTGAATGGATCAATGTGAATTTGATTTATGATTGAGCAGATGCATATGCATAATGCTAATTTGACGTGTCTACATTTTTCCCCTCTTTCAAACAATGTACTTGTTGTGTTGGTTCAAAGAATAATCTTGCCACGATCAAAATTTAAAAATTCTCCAACAGAAAGAAGTACACTGGTACATTGCCCCCTCGAGAGGTCGAGTGAAAGGATTCAATTTGAGGGTCGATCTCGCAATAACAAGGTTCAAAATGGATGGTTATGGATGATGATGCAAATGAGATGATTTTAAGATGCTTAGAATAAAAAATCTATATTATCCTAAACAACTTAAATGATGATATGATGTGATGATGGATGATGTGATATGCTATGATTATGTAATGGATGATTTATGCATATGCTTAGACTAAAATATCTATATTATGATGATGATATGTTGTGATTATGTAAATGTATGGTTTATGCAGATGCTTAGACTAACGGATCTATATTATGAAGATGATGTAAATGCAATGCATGTGAAATGATCGAAGTTTCCTATTATGTATGATATGAATGATATGTGGTATGCTGACGGTTTGTGGATGCAGGATGGATACATGATGGATGCATTGGTGATGATGATGTTAGTGTGGAAATGAGATGACGACAAGAGAATCCCACAAGTCCATGATCTGACAATACTTTATTAGAAATGATGATGATGATAGATGATGATGATGATAAATGATGATGATGATGATAAATGATGACGATTTTCTTATCAAGGATTGGAATTTTAAAAGAGCTACTTACCTTATGTTTGATTACACATGTAGATACGATGCATCAAGGTATAAAGAACTAGGATGGTGTTGTGCGATGGACTTTGACTTGACAAACAGATAGGAGTATTCTTGTTCACACTTGACATACGAAAACCTTGCTAGGATGTACCTAACAAAGCAAGTATTCACCAAGTTATTTTACAAGAACATCCAACAAGCACAATAGACAAAATATAATGATCATTGCCCCATTCCTATCTCTCTAAATCCTTCATTCAGATATCATCGAGAGGTCCTTGGAATGAGCGCAATAAGATAAAAAAAAAAAAAGATCATGTACGCAAGCAAGCCAATGTTCTTCATATCTCTAGCCAAAGGGGTTTGTTTTGATAGGATAAGAATCCAAGGTGATATCCAAAATTATGCCCATTATCGGAATGATATATCCTAAGACATGCATTGTAAAGGATGATGATGGTTTGATAAGTTGATTGGTAGACTGTCAATATAAGGTTGATTGACATGTTTGCGACTGATCAAGAGTTTGATTTTGTTTTAAATGTTTGTTGTTTGCTTTTGACTTTATGATTGAAGCTTGATTTTGCTGATTTTTGTGATTGTTTCTATTTATTTTTCTAAAGGATGAAGATGACAGTCAATTTATTATGGATGATTGATTATTGCGGGTGAAAGCGAGATGAAACAGATGTATTTTTTCAAATATTTGGATGTTTTTGACGTTTTGAAATGTTTTGAGGCTATTTTTGGTATTTTTGAGATTTTTACAAATATTTTTTGATTTTTGATGTTTTGTGATGTTTTGGGATTTTCAGATATTTTATGAATGTTTTTGGATTTTGATGTCTCAGGGGCTGATCAGAGATGAGCCTTGCCTACGTTTAAGCTTAGAGATGACATAGTTCAGATTCCAATGTTTTTGATGTTTTTCTAATTTTTGAATGTTTTTGGATTTTTGCATGATTTTGACGATTTGGATATGGATATGTGTGATAATATCAGTGCTCTATTTTGGGATTTTTTTTGAAATCCAAGCTAAGTTTGATTGATTGAATCAATGGATTGATGATGATGATGATAAAATTGTTGAGGATACACAACAATGCGAGGATTTGATTGATCAGGATTGATGATGATAACATTGTTGAGGATGCACAACAATGGAAGGATAGTGTTAAGAAACACAAGGACTGAGATGATGATGAATTGATTGGATTTTCTTGATCATGATTGATGAAGCTTGATTTGGAACAAAAGTTGTTCGAATGATGTGATGTTGATGTTTGAAGTGAAACCTAGATGCAATTGATAGTGATTATTTGGATCGATGTTCGATGAAAGATGAAGATTGATAAGGAATTTATTCTCATCAAAATATGCCATTGGCTAGTGATTTGGATTTTGCTCACAAGTGCTTTGACCCATTTGATTTTACATTTCCCAATGTTTAGATCACCATATAAGGTGAAGGATATAGATCAAGATTTATTCTCAAAGCAAGATGCAACAATCTACCCCCAGTGTCTAGCAATGTATGGAATGTCATGGATGGATGCTTGGATAGGTGTGTGGATGGATGGATATGGATTATCTTGTGATAAGATAAGGTGTTTGGATAAAGGATGCTCATTTTGGATAATGCTTCATGGCTCAAATAATGTTGGATAGGATAGGATCAATGAAAATGACCCATGTCAAGATGTTTATCGTAAGCAAGCGTAAGGTGTGCCCCAATTTTATATCAAAATCAAGATAAATCGGATGATGGATGCAGATGGATGAAAATGGATTGGATAAATGGTTCATGGATGTGTGGATTTATTATGGATGAGATGGATGGAATGCTCGATTTATTATGGATGGGATGAGATGCTTTTATCCGAACTAGCGCACATAGATGTTTGATTCTACACATAATGCCTGTTTGCCAGGTTTTCATCATGGTCTTGCCCAAAGTGCCACCATAGTGGTTTTCACTGGAGGACGATTTTTTCTCTTTACTATTTTCAATCCTTTTTCTATTTTTTTTAGATTTTCATATTCTTTTTATTTTTTTGGTTTTTTTTGAAATATTTTAAGCTCATGCTAAATCACAAAGTGTTGTTGATGTAGATTCCCCTGTCATAATGTGCCATCGATATCCTGCTTGAAGAAGTTGCTTTGCTAAGATATGTGCACTTAATACAACTTTTGAGATTTTTGATCTGCTTCGTCGATACTAGAGTTAACTTTGTCTTTGTGCACACATCGTGATAGAGTGCCTTCTGAATCCTTATGATGAAGGGTTGTTGCCAATACATGGTCAATATGAGAATTGGATATCATGTGTGGAGGCATGGATGGAGTTTGTTTAGGGATAAGAGATGGATTGGTTGACATTTTGGAACCTTTGACTCTCCAAACTTGGGAAGATGACCAATGATGGGTGGATACGAAAGTGTGCATGGAAATAGGACCAACTGCTTGATACACTTTATACGTTGCTTGAAAATATTTCTTTTTCTTTCTTGGACATCTTTGATGGATACTTTTCCCTTTTTTATTTTTCCCCATAGTTTCTTTAACTGATGGAGTTTGATAGGGATGATCTTTCTTTGTATTCTTTGGTATCCATTTGTATTTGATTTGTCCATTATGCTTATCAACTTATTTTGCTTTGATAATGTTCTTCATACTTCGATTCAAATCTTTATTTTGACGTTGGTCCCAATTCGTGGATGGGGTGATGGGTGGATGAAGATTTGTGATGTGGCTGGTTGTAGTATTGACACTAGTTTCATCATAAGTATTCTTCATGCTTCCTATGTTGATGTTTTCTTGAGATGAAGTTTCACCCAATATTGTAGAAGTAGTACCTTCATGTTCTTTGATTCTTCTTGTTCTAAAATGTCTTGTTCAATAAACATGCTCTAACAAATGACTATTGTAGATGACATTGTTTCAATTTGTCGCTCTGCTAACTCTGGATTATACTGTTCTTTATGATTTGCTTCCTTGAGTGTATAATGTTCGATATCTTTATTCATGATGTCCTTAGTCTGCATTTGTGATATATTTGATACTGTTGTTGACAACTCTGTTTGACTATAGGAATTAGTAATATGCTCTTTTTGTGTAACAAAATCTTGTTCTAGATGAAGATCATCTACGTGTCCATCCATAGAAAGCATCTCATAGGTAGATGGAGGAGTATGTGCTACATGGATATGATCGTCTTGCATAGATAAGAGAGTATCTATTAGATTATTGTAGTATCTTGAAGATACAAATTCTTGATCTTCAATGATTTTGGGGTTGCTTTCGACATGCCTTGGATCAAGTTCTTGACATGGGCCAGTTTCAAAGCATGGATTGCTTATAAAAGGTTCTTGGATGTCGTCATTATACATGGTAAGTGGTTCAATATCCTCAAGTGTCAAGTTCAGGTTTCCTTCAGTATCTATAACCATGCGGTCAAAGGGGATCAACATGTTTTGAAAAGGACCATTGCTAGACTTTGGTGAAAGATTTTGATCATGCCTTGGAATAAATTCTTGAGATATGTCCTATAACTCATAAGGCAATGTAGAGACATTTTCAACATGATCATTGGTTAATGGATCGTACATTATGTCAATGGGATCAAATAATCTTAACACTCCTTGAAATATATCACTAAAAAGTGGCTTTTGATTTATGGTGAGTTGATCATCGGATGGGGTGGAAACATCTTCAAGGTGCTCGTTGATGGAGAGATCTTGATCATTGTTTTCAACAATTGTGGTGGAGGGATTTCCAATGTCTTCAACCAAAGGGTCAAATGATGTTGACATTTCTTGAATTGGATCATTGTTGGTTGGTGGATTTTGATCATGATTGAAAAATGACTCTTGACATATGTTGATTTGATCATTAGACATAGCTTCAAGGTGCTCAGTGATGGATTGATCTTGATCCTTGTTCTCAATAGTTTTCATTTTTTGTGTTTATGCTTGCATTTGTTGGGCACCTTGAGAGGCTTGTTGTACTTGTTGAGCTTGTCTTGCTTGTTGCGTGGCTAGATATTTTTGGATGGCCCTTTGGTAGGCTTGGTGAGCTTTTAGCGCAATGTTATATTGTCTTGCTGCATTTGGTTTTGGTGGTAGTGATGGTGGATTTAGAATCATGTTGGATGTGGTGACAAGTGGTTGAGATACGCTTGGAGCAATCATGGTAGTGAGGGGTTGAGATATGATGGGTGTGATAGGGGCGATTGGGATGATTGAAGTGATGGGGATGGTTGGAATGACCGAGGTAATAGGTCTTTGGGAGACCATGTTTTGATTTGACAAGATTGATGTTGTCATTTGATTAGATACCATCTATTGGTGCGATGTCAATGGTATATTCCAAGGATTTGATGTGATGGCTTGATGGGAGTTAGGTAGATTTACTTGGATGGAGTGATTGGTGCTAGGTAAAGGGGGAAGCCCGAAACCAAGGAATGATGTTGATATGGGTAATGGTGGTGGAGATATCCCTTGGCGTAGTGACTCAACTATTTTGGTAAGTGTAGCAATTTGATCTAGCCAAATTTTTTCTTGATTTCAATCTTGACTCCCTTGATATAGTTGATTTTGTTTTTGTTCACGCAGATTTGGAGTGTGTACTTGTGTTTTATTTTGGAAAATGTTCGTATGATTTGAAACCATATTTATCCCAAAGTTTTTTGGATTCATGTTTCAAAAACTTGTACTTGGTGCATTCTCATTTGACTTGTAGGGATTTGGTGGGATGGCGTTGTTCGTTTGAAGGCTCATGCATTAATTGTTCATTTGAAATACTTGTAGGTTTGGATTTAGATCTACCATTGGGAAATGTGTTCCAATCTTTTATTTGGGCATACTCACACTTGTTGTGCCATTGACATTTGTAGAAGGTAATGATCCCATGTATGGATTGTATAAGTGTGAGTTTTGATAAACAATCGACGTTGCAAGGTTTTGAAAGTTCAATTGATTTGGATTACTCATGATGTATGGATCAAGTTTATATTCCATGTTCCTCTTGTGTTTTGACCTTGTTGCAAAAGTTACCTCTAAGGTTCTTAGGACTAATGATGAGATGAAAGATGAAAGGGGGGAATAATATGGATGTTCAATGTTTAGGGACTTTGGATAAATGCTAGACTTAGGGTTTGATTTTGACTAGTTTGATTTGGATGATGAACTTGTCAACCCTAAGATGTTAGATGTGATCTTAGGATGAACTTGTTCAAATATGTGCTAATTTAACTAGAGATATGAAAAGGGATGCATTCTCATACTCCTAACTAAACAAGGTTATTTTGATTTTGATAATTTTCCTAAGTCTAGAATGATGTTTTCAAAGCTCTAAAGTTGTTTGGTGGTGAAGATGATATACATTTGGATGGATGAAGTGTTTGATTTGATCATAAATGAACCTAGGAAGGACTTGTTTATGAGACCAAGATAGTGAAGAACATGCTTTTCTCTAAAAGTAATTCAAAATCAAAAGATCAATGTTTGCATGAAAACCATATGACCAAAAGATATCAAGCACATGTGTGGGGTCCAATTGATTCAATCTTTTCTTAATGGATTATTTTTACCATAAACACACTCTTGATTAGATTTCAAATCTAGATGTCTAATGTCTCAACTTTCCCCTTATCCCACAAAGTGTATTATGCACAAACCAAGGAAATTTGAGGCAAGAGTTACCTAAAGCTGACTTTAGTAGAAGCAAATTGAGATGAAATCCAAATGTTTAGATGCCTCTAAGGACACGAATCCCAAGGGAAAGCAATAACATGTGAATATTTTCAAGGATATTTGCCTCTCCTAAAGGGTTTCCAATTTTGATGATTCATTGAATGTTGGTTTTCCAATGTTTTAGATTAAAGCACTATGTTTTCAAACTGACTCACAAGTAGTATAACATCCTAGCTCAATTGGTACATTTTTCTTGGTGGGCTTCCCTCATGCCCTTCATAATAGAAGAGATGATTTTACATGCAACCAAGGACAAAATATAAAGGTATGTTAAGAATGAAGTCTTAACCTCTATATTTCAACCAAGATCGGACATGGCAAGTAACTTCTTGGAATCTAAGTTCCAATGCACCACTTTGATAAACTCATTGGATGGACTGGTTGGCAACTACAAACAAGGTTCTTAATGACACAACATCAGGGACATGGCACCTTGCGAGCATCCAACAAGCCACTAAAGGCTTTAATCAATCCTACTAGGGGCTCTTATATGTTTTACGGTAGTACCCCATTCTGAAAGACACTGTACGGCTAAGGCCTACATACCATGAGGACTTGACAGTTTAGTCTTATCCATTTATATACCAGCCCGAATGAAAAACTAGTTGGAGTCACCTTCGAGTTCTCCTTTTCGATGTGTCTCTTAGGCAGGCCCCTCTAAAGGTGACTTGAAACAATAAAATGCATTTTGAGTGTTTCTCTTGCACCCTAGATCGCACGAAGCACAAGGGGAGAGGATACACACTTCAAAATGCATAAAAAAAAAGATCACTCAATTCAAGCACTAGTTCGTTTTAGCCTCAAAGCAATGATGACTTCATTTTAAGCACCAAAGGAAATGTGATAATTTTCTTGTTCAATTTTATCCTAAAAAACAATGTCTAGTTAGTTTCTAAGGTTCAATTTTAATCCAACATTGGAAGAAAACAATGATCCAGTTGGGTTAAAACAGAAAATTAATGCATAAAATAGAAGCCTTTAAGCATTAAAAAATGCTTTGTGAGTTTCAAATTTGATGCTTAAATCGTTTACTCAGATCTTGTTTTTGTTTTCCCTCAACTCCAACGCTCAATTCCAATGTCGATTTTATCTTTACCTATAAGCGCAAAAAATAAGATATTAGAAATGAGATTTATGTTGAACTCATAATGCATGCATTTAATGATAACCTTAATATAAGAGTTCATTTTCCTTGAAAGCTTAAATTATGCATTGATAATGCACAACAAAGCTTTGTTTATGATCTCCTTAGAAAAAAATTATTTAAACCTATGCAACTAGATCAAGAGAGTACCATACATCATTCTTGATTTAAATCAAGCATTAGTGACATTCCCAAAACAAAAATAATATTTTGGATGGTGGTCCAAGATTGCTTCTCCTTCACATAATAATCATATGCTACCTATAGGCTTAGTGGGGTAAATTTTTTAATGCTACACATAGTTTAACATTGTTATTCCTTTTAACAGATTTATTCCCCTCCACTCTATGAAAGAGTGTCACTTCAACAATCATATTCATTAACCTTTAAGTATGGTATGTTACATCCAATTTGGTTACAAGGCTATAATCATGATCAAATGGCATTTATTGTTGCTCCCAAAATGACCTGCACGCCACACAAAGATTAAAAATAAATAGATTTAAATTTATGAGGAAACCTGAGATTTAATATAAATAGATATTTGTAGTAGGAACATTCAGGAGAAAGCACCACTAGATCTTTGTGAATCTAAAGCAAGTAGTTAAACATTGCTTCACTGAAAACAACAGGTATTTGCAAATCTAAAGCTAGTGGTCCACTCAAAGGGACACCACAATGGAAGCTTTTAAGAGCCTTAAAGACCACATTTATTCTCTGTCTGCGCCCCCATCTCGATAGATCTGAGATCAACTAGTGGTATGATTTAAGGATCTCTATTTGGTCCTAGTTTTGAATTAGTTTCTACAGGAGTTTACTGCGTGCTGATTACGCTAAAAGAAAATAAATGAATGGGGACTTTGATCACTCATTCATGAGCACCATCATTAGTTTGGTGAGATGGGTTTGACACAACTACTCACGAGACTAGTACCATGAGACACATTCATTTCTTACTACTTGACACACATTGAATGCATTTGGTGAAAGACCATAGAATAGAAATACCCTAAAGGAAAACCAAAATTATGTCATTATGTGCACAAATGAAAACTTTGGAAACAACATATGGACATTCATCCAAAAGCATACAGCAGGTGAAATCAGCAATACATTGTGAGATAGCATGTAGAGAAATCATGTGGACTGTTGGTCAGAATGCCTTTGATGACTGTAGGACGTCTTCCAGCATAGGGGCAAAATATCTTTCATTGATTTTACGCGAGCTGCACCCAGGCAGAGGAATAAACAAGACTTAGGATGATATCCCACGCCTTAAGATCCAAGATGTTCATCATTCAACAATGTATCTCCACTGATATGCGATGCTTTCACTAGCTTCCTTTGAGGACATGGAAGTGAACACAATGAAGCACAGATTGTTGGCTACCATCTCTGTGAACACATCTTCAAGAAAATTATAGATGTCTAGCATGAATCCCCTCACACCATTATTTAGCTGATTAGTCACAGAATCTTCCTGGTTGTAGAATGTAATTCTTGGAGTTCAAGTGTAAGACTGCTCGCCAAGTATTGAAAAAGAATTGTGAGTTGTTAACCATGAATATATGTTGTACAACAAGCCATTAACTATAGAAGTGGCTCTTGTAGCTTTCCCTTGAATACAAGCTGGGCTGTACGCGCCAATAGCCAGGCGTGAACCACAATAGGGACCAGATCCACAGTCCCCTGCAATAGAGCACGAGCTCAGCAACTACATACAAATAAAATTTCTATCAGAAATCAGGTCTTATGGTCAATACCCAACAAGAAATCCAATGTATTCCAATATGGGTTTCTTCAACATCCAGTCAAAACTCATTTATTCGATCAAAGCGAACAAAAATAAAGCAGAAACCTAGCAGTTTCCATTGGAGCAAGCATACACAACTATGAACAGAGCAAACCACGCTAAAATGTGGATAACATGACTCGAAGCATACAGTGGTACGAACTACTATTGAAATCCTTGAGATAATACAATACACATGATGAGACATAAAAGATAATGTAGAATATAAGGTGGATTTGGATAAAATAAAAACCCTCTTCTGTAAATAGAACCACTCTAGCAAACACACATGTAGGTAAGCGAGCCTTTTAATAAAATCCCTTAAAGAAATATCATCTCATGAAAAGTATTGATTGCACCAAGCATTAGAACAAAATCCCTCAAAGGAATGATGCCTCATGGAAAGCATTGACTACACCAAGCGTTAGACTTACTCCTCTCTTCATTAAGCCACACTTTACGGTGTATTCTCTAAGGTGCGGATATTTTGTCTAAAAGAAATCTAAACGCCTTCCTATAAATCTTCTTGGGATTTGTTTTACCTTGAATGACGATGCATGGAGAAGATGCATGGATAAATGAAACATCTAACAATGGATTCCAACTATTTTCAACTATAGTCCACTATCTCATTCATAGCTTAAACATTAATGCAAGCTGAGTTCATGAGATAGTGTTGGTGTGTGAAAATAGTCGGGTATTCCAGCGTTTATTTGCTAACAGGGCATCACATCCTTTCTTCATAAATTTTCTTTGACCACTGATTTCAAAATGAGCAGTTGAAAACACACGCTGAAAACAAAGAGCACAAAATAAAAACTTTTAAGGCTGCAAAATAGGCATCACACACTGGGATATTCATTCATGTCTATAAAACACGGTGGGCACCAAAATGTGAGAGGTTAAACCTTTCATTTATCAAAGATTGACAAATATGGCATAAATCTGTCAACGTTGAATAAATGAGATAATCACTCTCCCTATGAAATTGTTGAGAAAATGCAAAAAGAAACAATAACATCACCAAACTAGCATGAAATTATAAATGAAATAAGCATGAAATCTATTCCTAATTTACTCAAACATCATCTCATAGGGGGATTGGTGCTATTGTGGAAAATAGCACTTTCCCAACCCCTTTGGATAAGCTGAATGATGAAATTGCTTTGAAGATGGTGGATGGGAAAGATCATTTCTCAAATGAAAAGAGTGACCTTGCATGAGTGATTGTGGGGATGATCTATGGAGTTGTGGACAAAATCAATTCTCAAATGAAGAGAGTAACTTTGCATTAGCTTTGTGGATGATTTGTTGAAGAATGATGCCTCTATTTAAAGATTTTCTTGATGAGAGATTGGCCAAATGGATGAATGTGGGACAAAGATCAAGCCAATAGGAAGAGGTCACTTGTCAAGTTGTGATAGGCTTGAGGATGTGCAAGATTTGGGAAATGTGCCCAAGAGAGGGAGTTTCAAATTCAAATTTGTGCAATGAATGCTGAGTTTGACCTTTGGAAGGGGACATGTAAGAGCCATGTAAGAGCTCATAAATGACTTGTTGGATGTACATTTCAACTTGCCTTTTGAATTCAAACCTAATGGAATATTCCTCATGGATGCCATGTTGAGTGAAAATGATAATTTTAATAAATCAATAAATTGATTTATTGGTGCAAGTGGCAATATCTAGAGAATGCAAGTGGTGAGGATTAGTATTTACTCATGGTTAGATTAGTTTAATGATGATTAGGATGTTTGACCAATTTGACTCAAATATTTGATTTATTTAAATCAAAAGGGATGATGCAAGATAAAGGTGGATTAATGAAATGTTAGGATTTGATGTATTTAAATGAGGTAATGGTAGGCTTAAATCAAATAAAGTTAATTTATTTAATTTAAATGGATGATGAACCTGATTTTCCTACTGAATGGATCAATGTGAATTTGATTTATGAATAAGTGGATGCATATGGATAATGCTAATTTGACGTGTCTACAATTATAGTTAAATCAATGAGCTTATAATCATGTTCAACATGATTTTAAACCACTTAATCATTACCATTTAATATTAAACAACAATCTACCCATTTAATAATTACTATTGTCAAGAAAATAGATTTACTTTTAAAAAAAAATAGATTTATTTTACTTCTATTTTTAATTTCAATTTACCCTACTAAAATTATGTCCAAAATAATAACATCGAATAACTAACCTGTGAATAATGCTATTAGCATTTATTTTGAAATTAACTTCCTTTTTTTTTAATCTCATTTTAACTTACTAAAATTATTTCCATCTAAGTAAAAGTAATATCATCAAATAATTAATTCGTGAATATCGATGTTAAAATAACCATAGTAATTTTAGTACTACTAAATCAACCACAATAATATTATTTATAACATTGAATGATTCCTTTTGTTTGGTAAATATTATACCACTACATAGAAATATTATTTACAATATAAAATCATATTATGTTTGTAACTTACTTATTGTGATAATAACTAATATTCACACTAAAGAGTTTTACTACTAGTAATATATTGCCTCAATTCACTAATACCAAATAATTCACTTTTACTGAGATTCACATTATCATTTGTACTAACATTAATGTTAGATTTCATTCTCAACACTAATTAAGAAGTAAGGGTAGAGATTATATGAACTTCATTTTTTTTTAATGAAATTATTATTAACAAATCTAATATCAATACTAATATTTATCCCATAATTCAAAAATTAAAGTTTAAATTATTATCAATACTAGCATGTTTCTTAATACTCTCAAGAATAATATATCCATTGACGGCGCTACTTTGAAGCTTTATAAATCCATTAATTTCTAGAAATATTAACACTGCTCTTAATATTAGTAACATCGGTGCTTGATTTAGATCAAAAATAACATTGCTTATGTTTTATAAATTTTAATTTTAATTCTTTTGAAATATTGAGAGGTTTCATCTATTTCTATACGCCTAAACTCTGTTGCTTAACCATTTGGACCATTACTCACATAATTGATGATTGGGTGGAAGAATGAAATACTCGCAACAACAATCAAGGCATGGGATTTGGGAAGGTAAAACAAAAGTACCGAAGGATTTGACACATGACAGTTAGAGGTAAATGTTGCTATACTATCCCATTATTAAGTAAGATAAATAAAAGATATTATTATCTTAAATAATCATTAGTATTATTGTATATGCAGAAAAATTGTAGTATTATAATATTTAATTTAAGCAATCAACACAGTAATCTGATGTAATATTTTGTTACGATAAATATTAAAACATCCCATAATTTAAATTGATTATTTATTATGTGCAGCTATCCTTGTTTTAATCTAGATTTAAAAAAAAAAAATCATACTCACAGCATTCTACAATGCACCTTCCTATTGCTGGTAAATAAATGTTTATTTAATGGTTTTCAGTTGTCCTCACTAAATGGAATGCATAATACCACACTTCATGCAAGCTGGCCTGACATCAATTCACTTATTTTATTTCATAAGAGGTTTACATAACCATAAAGTGGCATTATTATAAAGTTGTGTTGAACAAGCAAACAATGTTGTATTTTGACTACAGTCACATTTGGAAAAAAAAATTGTTGGGATGTGATTGAGGATTGCCTCAAATAAGGAAAGTATAGAGAAGGGTGCACTTAATGAAATTGGATTGACCTAGCTAGTAGTTTCCTACAAAGGTCTTAATGTTGATTGATGGTACTCATATTTTCCAATAAAATCCAATGAGATTGACATGTGAGTAGAATTTCAGTCTAAGATGATGTATCATTCAACAAGAACAGTAGCAGAGTTATCCACAAAGAACTCTTCTTGAAATAAGTACATAAGACTTCAAGTGTACCACTGTGAGTTCGAGCAGATGGATTTACTGACAGTGACCAATATAGACCAAGCCCAGTTCAAGACTATGCATTCAATACGAAACTTAGGTTAATCTTAATAACACACTCAAGTATAGGCAACCAAACAATGACCAGATGAGTCTATGAATTGAAGTATGGTGAGTTTGGGTTGGCACACAACTACCTACTATCTTCTTTATTATTGATTTCTCTATAATTTTCCCACATAAAGTTCCCTCGCAACAAATATAATCTCTTTAAAGGTCTCAAAGTTCCCAGATATCCCTTCTTTTATCTCCTCTACCTTATGCAGGAGATGTATAAAATATTTTCTAATTGGTTTTCTTTTACGCCAATTTACTCTGTGGTATATCTTAACAACGTTTTCCAAACCCTCAAGCGATGGTGGCTAAATAATTTTTGAATAGGAAGGTTTCAACATAATTTCACAGTGGTTTGATTACAAGCATATTGGATCTCTATGCTTCTCATATTCCTTGCATATTTATCTCTCTTGTTTAAATGTGCACACTATAAACTTGTATAGTATATTTATAATGAATCCTTAATGAAAATTTATATATCGGGAAAAATGTATTTGACATATGCTTATCTGACCATTGCAATAGAAAATTTAACAAAATTCTTCATCTTTTCTTTTTTTTTGAATATTCGCGGAAATGAACTAAGACACATTACTCATTTTCATCGTCTTCATCCATGCTAAAACATCATATGCAAGAATTTTCACACCGATTTATTATCAAACTTTTATTGGTTACAACTAAGAGGAGTAGTACCATTATTTATTTATTTATTTTCCTGCAAAGCATTGCATCTTAACAACATACAGAAGGTGCACCAAGGGGAGTAGTTTAATCATACAAATCAGAACCTTTGCCTTGCACCTATAGACAATCTTTTAAAATATACTTTACAAAAAGGTGAAGAATATAATACCCATCCCCAAAACATCCAAAGTTACAATTTAAACTGAAGAGAACTATTTTTCCATGCAAATCATTATGGGCTTGCTCTCATTTCTATATTGAACAATATGAAATTCATCTCCTTGCAACTTGTAACTCTAGCACTATGTTTGAGAAAACAAATGTCTTACACACCCATGAACAAAGTATTGCTCTCCACCCTACTGTAATGGCATCATGGATCCTCGTGGGCTCTAGCCATACCCCCGAGCAAGGTTTTATTTTAACTCCAATATGATGAATGGAGTTTTTTTTTTCAAAATTTTACCAGTGATAAAATATAACATAGCACCAAATCTCATGCTTCTAGTTTCTCTACTCTTTATTCTCAACCATGATCCATACAACATACCACTTTCTTACATAAAAGAAAAATACACAAAAGAGAAAATGGAAGTAAGAGAGAACTTATCTATTTTCTCCAAGTGAGGGAACTAAAATATTTTATCCTTCTTCCTCTCCAAACCAAGCCATTTTCATCATTATCTTGCCAAAGAGATGGACTCCTCTGTTTTTCTCATCCTTTCTACCATCTTCACTCAAGTTCTCCAAGAGGACAAGTGGGAAATGCCCAAATCTTCCATCTTCTTGAGATATATAGGGATCCTCCAAACCAACACTCTTTCCCACAAGTGCTCACACATGTGTGAGTCTTGTGCCAATTCCAAGAACTTTTGGGGAGTAGAAGGTTGAGAGTGACAAGTCACTCTTCCCAAGCCCAAACACTTTTTTTGAATTTGTCACATTCATGAATGTGAACTTTGAGGGGTATTTTAACACTCCAAGGACAAGTTCACATGTGTCAAAAAGGTTCCAAACCCATAGGTATAGGTCCTAGGGGTATATTCTTGTTCAAAAACTAAGGAAATTGATTTAGTAATCCCTTTTTAAAACCCACACAATATCCATACGAATTTTGAACTTAACCAAGGGTTCCAACCCCAACCAAACTCACATCACATGTCCTACAATTGGGTTCTACTCAATCACCCAACCAATAATAAAACCTCAAACCCATCTAAGTCAAATAGGGCTACACTTAGAACTTCCCAAAGATTTGTTTGATTTGATTCCAACATTTATCTATCCTCCTATTTGCATATTTGATTCCTGCACATTACCAAAGTCAGCATGATTAGATCATATATCTCTTCATATTATTAGCTAATCCAATTCACATAATTTTCACTCATGAAATATTTACTCATTAATACATCAAATGAACCTAATGATTTAATTTTCATTATAATCAAAGGAAATACACACTTACTCCAATACAAGAATATAGTCAATGAAATAGTCACTCCATCATTTTGTTTACCACCTTAGTAATTCATTTTAAACTCCTATAACATTAACGATGAACCATTTAAAAAAATTTAATATGCCAAATAACCCAACACTTTCAAGTTATATCCAACAATTCACATGTCCATCTATTATAATTAAATCAAGGTTAATGCCCATGAATCCTAAAAAGATTTTTATCATTGATTTCATCATAATTATCATCTAACTACTTGTTTGATTGAAATTAAATGGGAAATACGAAGTGAGGTCTTACATTCGTGGTAGCATAAGCAAGAATATTATCAAATATTCACACTATTTGTCATCCATAATAAATCTTACCATCTATTTAGGATCACATAAAACATATTAGGGCTTTACTAATCACATGCAAGGTGGGGCCTTACAAAATGCGTATCTACTTTAAATGAACATAGTTTTCAATGCATGGGAAAACCTTGGAATACATGAATATAATCTATTGAATATCTCATCTAATGAAGAAGATGATTATAGTCCTTCAAACGAAAAATGTGATTATTGAAGTCAAAAACAAGAGAAACAAGACAATCATATTAAGTTACAAAAAAAGAGAGTTATCTACTGTTGATGAAAAACGGTGGACTCCACATGCATAAATGAATATAATAGGAATGCACAAAACAAAAATTAAAAAATAAACATTTTTAGATACAACTGTGAAGGTCAGAAGAACACATCAGCTATTCAACATCACTGCAATGGCCATTCTATTTTAGGAAAGAGTGAAATGAGCTACACATTTCTAATGGAGGTGCATTCTTAGAAGATGACTCAATTTATGATGGGGAGGGATAGTTTTATTCCTTTAAAGATCTGGTTTTTCTATTTTTTAAGAATAAATTTTCTTTCACATTTGGAGGAACCCATTGGGTTATTACAAGTTCTAGAAATCAAAGGAGAATTGCAATGAGTTGCTATTTTCAAAAGAGCAATCAAAATGGAAGCTTATTTCATGCATTATTGGAGTTCGTAGATAAATAGATTTGTTGTTGCAAAATACAGAAGACCCATCTAGGTTGATTAAAAAAAATGCAAATATAAAGTGCAAAGGGTGGTCACTATTGCAAGGACCGCAATTGGGCCTATTTCAAGTATCAAGAATTACATGATGAAAAGGAGTTGATCACTCTCTCATGAAATCTCATTCACATTATGATCTTGCAAAACCCACTTGGGGGTTTTTGTAAAACAATAATCTTACTACAAATTGAGGGTAACCCACATGGGGTTTTTTAATGGAATCATAAATTTTTGTAAATGAATGAAAACCCACTTGGGTTTTTCAAAAAAAATTGCATAATGCTGAAGTTTTTGTAAAAACCATCATGGAATTTTAAGGAAGAACAAAAATATAAGAAGAGATCCATTTCATATCTTTCTAGTCATGGCCATGGTTTCTTCATTTCATTCTGAAATACAATCTTGTTATTACAAATGCAAATATAGAGATATTCAAACAATGACACAAAATTTTGTCTACAGAAAAAGTGACAAAGGTGTATCAAAATCCTAGCCAATTCTTTCATGGCTGCAGCCAAAGAGTCCTTTTTTAAAGGATGTGAAAAACCAACATGGAGTAGGGTATTTTAAATTTCAAATATAGGAAATGAAACTATCTTGCAGCATTATACTTGTGTGGAGGCTCGAAATGAGCTTTATTTTGCTCAAAATTTGAAGAGAATGGAGTAGTCGGCTTATTTGGAGCTTTGGTTCACATTTTGCTGCTATTCAAAGCTTTATCTCTAAATAGAAGGCTCCATTTAATGCTTCTCATGGTGGCTAAAGTGGATGAATCAACCACAGGAGAACAAAAATGAAACAAAGTTAATTAGAATATGCTACAGGTCATGGCCAAAATGCATCAAATGGCCTTCAAAGGAGCTAAAAAATATAATTTTTTGTGTGAAAATGTGTTTACATGTGTTTCTATACACTTCCCATCAAAAATTCCATCACAAAACCAGTCAAAATGTCCACATTTTGTCCATGCAAGTGAAACCCTAGCAGCAGCATGTCTCTGCGAAAGTGCTCAATGAAGAAAATGATGGTGTTTTTCACTATTTTTTTTAATCTTTTGATGATTAGGTTTTGACCCTTCTAGATGCTGATGGGATTTTTTATCCCATGTTTTAAAAAATGAAGCTCATGTAAATGCAAGGTGGGGGATGAGGCATGTGTTTTTCCTTAGGCATGTGTGTTGACTTAGGCATTTGTTATGCCTTGTGAAATTTTGCTAAGTCCTTCAAAACTTGAAACTAAGTGTGCCAAATCCCATATAACCTACCTTTGACCTTTTGGTCATGAATATCATGGTACTTGAAGACTTAGATGATGCCTTCCAAGAAGTGTGGAGGCTAGCCATATAGGCCAAACTTGAGCCTTTTATTTTTCCTTTGCAAATTAGAAGAATGTTGACCACATGTGGCCTTGGAGTGCAAAATGAGATAAGTAAAATGATCAAGTGCCTTAGAGGAATTGTGACCTTTTTTAATGCTTTTAAAAGAATTTTGGTATTTCATTATTGTTTTTCATTTGTTTCAAAATATAAAAATATCATTTAAGTGATTTGATAATTACTTTGATATTATTCAATTGCAAATGTAATGTAATTCAAAGAGGTGGTGGAGCCCTCTTATATTTTTTCTTTGAATTGTAAAATAACTTGATTAAGTGGTGTGTTATAAATCAACTAATCAAGTTATTATCATTAATGCCTTTTGGAGTCTTTTCTTTTCAAAACACACAAATTGCATGAGTCAAAGTTGGGAGACAAAATTGATGACTTGCAGACATGAGGAGAGTGTGTGAGTGAGGAATATGATTGTTTTGGAGAAACATGTGCCATTTTGGAGGCTATTTTACCACACCTTTAGTGTGATCTTGGACTTGGCTTGAATTTTGGCCATTTGTAGAGCTTTTTGGAGTGATTTTAGAAGGTTCTTTTTTGGCTTTTGTGCCTCATCCAACCAGAACCTTCTAGATGGGTAGGCATGAGAGTGGTGTGATCTTTTTGCTTAAGTATATTAATTTTGGTTATTTTGGGGGGTTCTTTCTTTCTAGTAGAGTGATAGCTTTGTCTTTTGGAGCTACTTTTCATCATGGAGTAGTATTGTAACTCAGATGGACTTGTGATATAGTAAGCACTTTGTATCAATAAAATAGAGAATTTTTCTCATTTCATGTTTCATGTTATGTTGTTAGTGATTGATCAATTTGTTTTGTGAAATTTATCTTTCCTTGCAAACTTGTCTCATGTTTAGGCATATATTTAACAGATAATGCATGGTAATAGGCTATAAGATATGTTAGTTAATAGTGTTTTTAGTTGTGAAACCTTTTGTTTTCCTTCTAAAAGCCCTATTTAGAGACCTCCTTATAAAATACTTATGTGAATTGCATTTTAAAATGAGTTGTGTAAGTCAAGTTTTATGATATTGTTTTGAATGTGATAGGTTGTTATCAGGTCCTAGTTGGTTTTTTGTGTATCACCTTAGGTATTTTCAGTTTATGTTCATGTTTTATGCATTTCTTACCCTTTTCCTTAGAAATTTGTAGTTAGGCGGCATCAAAAAGGGAAGTCAGCCCATAATCTGTAGGTATGTTTTTGAATAGGACACCCACAACTTGAAAGCAGTCCCATGTTACATCCAAACCTACTAAGTTATTTCATAGCTTGGCATTAGGGTGTAGATTTAGATCACTAATAGAGACCTTGCATGAATAAATAAAAATCCCTTTGAACAATCCTTACATAATTCTGCATTAACAATGTTTATGAGTGTCAAGCATACGAAGTTTTGCTTACCTCATAGAGCTCAAAAGTATTTGTGGTGCCTTATTAAAGTTATCAAGAGGTATAACTTTGATATGGTTGAGCGGGAAGCCCATCTAGCGGCATGAATTTTCCCCATAGCCACCTTTGTGTTTGAGAGTTCATACCAACTAGCGTATGTATCTTACCTTTTGGGATTTCTCACCCCATGGACAACCAGAAGTTGCATGGCCCTAGAGTGAGTATAATTTTGGGATTTCTCACCCCGTGGACAATCAAAATTTTTGTGGCCCCAAAGTGAGTATATTAATAGACCCCTATTAACCCATATTGTGCATCCCAAGCCTTAAATTGATCAAATACCCAATAAGGTTTCATTTTAGACCTTATTTGGACTTATCTCTTGGCATCTAAGCTATCAAATTGGCCACTGTGGGACCCATTTTTCATGTATGGTGAACCAGTCCCATCTAGGTGGGAGCCATTCACCATGTGTGGTGAATGAGTCCTTTTTGGCTCAATTTTGACCTTTGAGTAGGAAAAAAGTGAAATTTGAGTTTATTATTGGTTCATGTTGACCTGTGATGAGGTATTAATGGTAGAATAGGTGAATTTCCTATAAATATAGATCTTTTAACTTATTTTCATAATCCACTAACTTAATTCACATATTCATCCACCAGTCTTTCATCTCAAGCCAAGCAACTTAGAGTTTTATCATTGCAAGACATTAAGAAAGCTCCTAAAGACATTCAAGGTTTGAATCTTCCTCCATTACTAAAAAAATCCAAGATCAACATCATGGAAAGGTAATATATTCCATTATTGCATGTTTCATTACTTTATTTCATCATTTTGGTTTAATTACCTAAAAGGGGTTTGACTAAGGCAAACCCCCATGCCATAACATTCAACATTTCTTCTTCTCTTATTGTGTGTTTAAAGATTTAGGTCCCTTGGAAGCTTGGAAATCATTCAAGATCAAGTTGCAAAGTTTTTCAATTATTTTCCTTATTCAACAAGTCAAAATATCAACAAAAACTCATTTCAAACCCAAAAATTGGATGGGGAGGAGAAATGTCAAATCTTGCTTATTTTATTTTCTTGATTCATGGGATTCTCTTGATATGGCTATTTGGAGTAATTTTGTTGTCTTAAAATTTGAAGATGTTGTGGGTTATTTTATTTATGAATATATAAGGATGAAGGTGTTTGTTAGTGGGAAGGAGGCCCTAAATTTTCATGGAAGACCTAAGGAAAAAGAAAACAATGAGAAGCATGATAAGTGCAAATCCAAGGGGATATTCAAATTTCCTACAAAATCCAAAGCTATTTTCTAGAATTGTTATATTCCTAGAAACTTACATAAGTAGTGCAAAGAAGAAAACAAGAAAAATAAGAAATTTAATTCTAATTATGAGTCCAAGAAGGAAGCTGGTGATGCATACATTGCAACTTTGGCCACTCGGGTAGGTAATGATGCATGGTTAATTGATTAAGGTTTTGATATAACCTCTAATAGAGATTTATTTTCAAAATATGAAGAATTTAATGGAAGTAAGGTGTACTTTGGTGAGAATTCTTATTTAAACATTGTTGGTCATGGTAATGTTAGAATCAAGTTTCTTGATTGTAGAATAAAAAGGATTAATAGTGTATGGCATATCCATATATTAGAACATAATTTATTATTTATGAAAGAAATAATAGATGCAGGTGTGTAGTTAGTCTTTTATGATGTAGGATACAAGATTGTTAGAGTTTCTATGGTGATGGCAAGAGTTTTCATCTTTGACACATTATATAATATTGGCACATACACCATTGAGTGGAATAGTACTTCTATGAAAAGAGAGTCCATAACTACTTCATTAAAAAATGTGAGTGTTTTAGCTTCAATAGATAGCCATGGCTTTTATGTACCAAAGGGTTCTCTTTCTTCTAAATCAAAATTACTTATTAAAAATAATATGCTATGGCACTAGAGACTTGGCCACATTGGAGAAAAGGTTTTAAGGACTTTGAAAAATAAAAATCTTATTGAAGGGTCGACTAGTTGTAATTTTTATTTTGAATTCTATGAGCATTGAATTTATGGTAAACAAAAGTTTGTTTATTTTTGTTCAAGTTCTTATAAATCTTATGGTATGTTGGATCACATTCATTTTTATGTGCTTGGTCCTATATATGTTTCTGCCATTGGAAAATCCATATATTATGTTTCATTTATTGATGATTATAGTAGGACATGGATATATTTTATAAAGAGTAAATCTAAAGTTTTCAATTGATTTAAATAATTGAAAAAATGGTTGAGTTGTAAACTAGGAAAAAAATTGAGCACTAAAAATGGAAGTAATTTTTCTCTAATGATTTTAATAAATTCTATAGAGATTGCATCATTCATAGACAAAAGACAACTTTACATTCTCCATAACATAATGGAGTTGCAAAAATAATGAACAAGACACTAATAGAGGGGTGATCCCACAATAGCAGTTTACAATTTTTGGCCAAATTGGACACTAAAATTATTATTTTTAACTAAATCTTCACATTCGAGCACCTATAGTGGCTAAACCGTGAGGAATTTGAAGATGATACAAACTAGAGTCTCGTCAAATTTTGTCTGTAGATTCTAAAAATATTTTTTTCAAAAATTTTGGAATCAGATTGCACTTCTTTTTCCATCTCCCACGAAAGCTTGTTTTTTTCAGAAAACAACATTTTTAAAAAGTGATGCACACCGTATAACGTATAATCTTCTTCCATGAAGGATAAAATTCTAATTCTTTCGAATTTAGATTTGTAACTTCGATATCTAGTGCTTCCACTTGGTTAGATAGTTTTTTATTGAATATTTTTTCTTTAATTAAGTTTCAAAGTCAAACCAATTACAATTTAGACATAGCACAACTGTATAATGCATAACTTTTTTTGTATATATCGAAATTCAATTTTTTTTGTTGGATCAAGGACTTCAATATCTAGTGCACTCATATTTTTAAAAAAAAAATCATAATCTACTATTTTTCCACATGTGCAGAATAAAGACCTTTATTTTTGGTGAAAATTTTATGTTTAATAAAACAAAAAAAAACATAATAAAAACAAATATATTAAAATTATATTCATTGGATAGCTCGTTCTGAGGACTACCTGATTCCAGTTGGGTTTGTAGAGACTTTTCCATTTTCATCCTCAAACCGAGCTCCGAAGCATAAAAAATTAGGAATTTTTTGTGTCTCAAGAGGGGGATGAGTGGTAAAGGGGGTTCGAAAGAACCCCTAGGGGTTCGAACTAGGGGTTCGAATGAACCCCCCTTCCATAAGGGGTATTCTTTGATTTTTGGGTAGGAAAGCATCAAAAGGATTCAATTGAACCCTAGTTCGATTGAACCCTAGTTTGATTGAACCCTAGTTCGAGCGAACCCTAGTTTGATTAAACCCTAGTTTGAGAAAACCCTAGTTCGATTGAACCCTAGTTCGAGCGAACCCCTTATGGGTTTGCTTGAACCAATAGGTTAGTACGAACCCCTAAAATCAATTTTTTTTCCATGGGGTCATTTTTTGTGAGTTTTCCTTCCTCACTTAAATTGTAAAAAACTATTGTGGCTTCACCCAGAGAAGACTAGGTGTATGCTTAGTGGTGTTGATCTAGAACAAAGGTTTTGTGATAAAGATATAGCCACTACTTGCTACCTAATTAATAGGTCTTTTACATCATCTCTTGTTGATAAAAATCCTAAGGAATATGCATGGCCAAGTCACAAGCCTTCACTGATAAATCTTATATTGTTTGGTTGTTAGACATTTTCACATGTGCCAAAGGAGATGTAAAAATTTTGAGGATAAGGTAATGAAATGTATATCCATCAGATACAATTATCATGTAAAAGGATACAATATTTGGGATCATATTACACATAAGGTAATATATAAATTAGAAGTTTGAATTTTTAGAGAAACTAAGCCAAGTCTTCTATTGCATTGTAGCTATAACAAAGTGAGGATAAATATGTGATTCAACTTCTTTCTATGTTGAGAAAGTTGAATTAAGGCCCCTAGATAGACAAGATGTTTAGGAGATCTCATATAGATTTAAAATCTTCAAAAGAGGAGGAAGAGTCTCCAACTTAGCCAATTTGAAGGTATACAAGGTATAGATAACCACTTGAAAGGTATTCACCTGATGAAAGGGGATGCATTTTTTCTTTGGGTACTAACATGGATGAACCCGGATCTATAGAAGAGGCTTGCACTATTTTTGAATGATGCTAAATCCTAGAATATTGATATGGACGAAGAAATCAAAACTTTGAAAAATGATATATGGGATCTAGTACCATTTCCTAAAGGATGGAAACATATTTGTTGCAAATGGGCGCTCAAGCAAAATATTGGTTTAGATGGAGGTATTGGGAAGTACAAAGCATGATTGTTTGCAAAATGTTGCTCTTAGGTTTAGAGTGATGATTATGGTGAGATATTATCTCTTGTTACAATTATGAAATCCATTAGATTATTTCTTTCTATTAGTGATTCTTATTATCTAGAGGTTGATCAAATGGATGTAAAAACAAATTTATTTCATGGTGATTTGAAGGGGGATATTTATATGACACAACCAGAGAACTACATGGTGTAAGGTAAAAACAATTTGGTTTGTAAATTGAAGAAATCTCTGTATGGCCTCAAATATAGTCCTAGGATGTGGTACCAAAAATTTCATACATATTTGTTGAGTTTGGGTTTTGAGCATTCTAAATCAGATCATTGTGTTTATTATAAAATAAATGGTGATTGTTTCCTATTTATTGCATCATATGTTGGAGATATATTATTTATTAGTAAAGGGAAATGAATGATTTTAAAACCTAAGTCTCAAATTGTAGCTAAATTTGAAATGAAATATATTTGTGAAACTAAACACTTTCTTGGGATGGAAATAATAAGAGATGGAGTGAATAGAAGTCGTTTCTTGACCGAAGCAAGTATGCCAATTTAATTTTTTAGAGGTTTAACATGCAAGATTGTAGACCATTATGTGTTCCTCTTATAGTTGGAATGAATTTATCTAATTTCAATTGTCAAACATCCCTATCAAAAATGTAAGACATGAGCATAGTGCCTTACCAAATTATAGTTGGAAGTTTGATGAATGATATGGTTTGCACTAGACCAAACATTTACTAAGAAATTGGTGTTCTTTCCAAATATATGTCTAATCCTAGTATAATTCATTGGGATGTAGTTAAAAGATTCTTCAAATACTTTTGAGGTACACTAGATTATTCCTTTTGTTATCATGGTACTTTAGTAAGAGATAGGAATTCCCTTGATATTCATTATTATATGGATTTAGACTAGGCATGTGGTGTTTATAGTAAATGATCCACCAATGCTACATGTTTATTTTATTTGATGGTGCAATCAATTGGATAAGTAAGCAATACATTGTGGTTATTTTTCCACTATTGAATCTTAGTATATGATAGCTACTCATGCTTGTAAATAAGTCATTTTGCTTAAGAGGCTATGTTCAAATATCAAAATAAAATAAGGTGTAGTGATATTTTATTGTGATAGTCAGAGTATCAATATACCTACCTAAGAATGCAACATTTCATGTCAAGACCAAAAACATTGATGTACAATATCATTTCTCCAGGGATATGGTTGAGGATGGAAGGGTCAAGCTAGTTAAGGTGGAGACTTTGTTGAATGTTGTAGATTCCTTAATTAAGCATGTGAGCATAGAGAAGTTAAAATGGTTTTTGGAGTCCATGCGCCTCTTGACCCCTAACAATTAAATCATGGTGTTGATACTCCTTTTGCTCTTGCAAAGTGTTCGAAAAGTGGGAGAAAGTCAGGAAAATGGTGTCTCAACCTTGCAATTACAAAAGGTTATTATTTATAATAAGTTTAGATTTGAGTATGGATTGGTCCAAAATTTTCCCTAAAACAATGAAATGGCTAAATAAATATGCTCATAAAGTTTTGTTGTGAGATCATGTATGGATTTGAGAATATTAAAATTTATATTTTCTAAACTTTCAATGTCTAGTTTAAGTTCCTTAGAGGTTGTTTTTGGTCTTGAGAGATGTCATAATTGGAAAATTTGGTTATAACTTGATAGAGTACTTCATGGTTTTTTGTAGTTCAAACAATTCATCAATTGGACTCATAGATCAAAATTTATGGCCTTTGAAAGTTGAATCTCTCGAATTGGGAAATGTGAAAATGTGTTGGACACATAAAAGAGTTGCAAGGGGGAGTTATGTGTGTTGGTGTGTGTTTTGACATATCATAGGGTATCCTTGATTGGATATAAGTTAGGTGCCACTTTTTTGGTGCTTTTAGCTCATAGTTTTGTAAATGAAGTTTGATAGCTTCATGTATTGTATCTCTTTTATATTATATGCTTTAGATGTAGGTTGTTTGTGATAGTCTTATAGTTGTTTAGTTGCCCCCGGATCTTTTGTTGGTGATGCTTCTATGAAAATATTTTTCTGCAAGTATATTGTAATCTATTTCGTTTCAAAATATTATATTGGATAACTTTTTGAGTGTGGGTTTATCTCTTGAAAGTGTTTTTCCCACATAAATCACTATGTTGTGGTACAAATAATATTTTTATTTATTTATTTTTAATTTTTTTAACTATTATACATATCTTCAAAAAAATTTATAACCCTCCTCTTGAGATTAGTGTAAGAAGTTGTTTTGCTACATCAACTTCCTTACAATGTTTTGGGTGAGCTTTGATTAGTGTCATAAATATAACTACTATCTTACAAATGACATATTATTTCATATTTTTTTCTCACAATACCACCATATCTCAATCCTCTTACCACTCGAAACCATAGATTCAATCTTGATCCATAAATCCTAATTCATTACCTAGGTCAAAATTCATAGGCGTGCACTTGACAAATCCATGGTTATCAATTCAAAACTTTTAACTTTTAAAACTCAAAGTTTAAATTTACATAGTGTTGACCATTTCACCAGTCATTGTGAGCTAACCTAGAATACTTTTGTGTTGATTTAAGCATTATGTTATATTTTAAGGATATTTAATCAGTCACATGAAATCATCAAGGGGTTATCAAGGAATACATCCAAAGTTTTATTTACATGAAAAATAATAGTAATCTAGAGCAATATTAGAGAATTGTATCAATACACATTCTCTAAGGTTCATTGGACACTTGTTTCCTATCCTTGATACTGGTTCATCATCCTTGAATTTGTCCAACTTAGAGTTTGGTTGAGGAGAATTTGAACCTTGCAATTCGATAGCTTCCCCAAAAGTACTCTTAAACACCACCAATCTATACACAATTCACACATTAGAAATCAAAGTGGATGAATTCCAATAGTCCATCTACTCTTAATTTTTTTTATCAGATATTATTTAGGTTTGAAAGTAGAGTTCACCTTGACACTTGGAAAGATAATCATCAAATTTAAAACTAAAAATTGTATTTAATTTTAATAAAGATTTATTTGTCATTTCCAACTCTTTCATCCAAAAAAAAATTGTTTGCTAAATAATTACATCGTTGATGTTTCCCACAACCATTCATTTACGCACAACTCGACTGCCTTGTGATATTTTTATTTGATTTGCCTTATTCATAAAGAATGATTTTTATTCCAAAGGTATTCCCTATCTAAACAGAGCGGAGATAAATTTCGCGATCAACGGTTTGTAGTGTTTGAGAGATGTGCAAGATGATTGAAAACTTTCTAGACATCTGATTTCACGGCCGTCATCATCGTCGTTTCTTTCTTTAGCTTTTCATTCGTCACTTTTAATATTTTACCTACAAACTCTGCCCATTTTTCTCATTGACAACACACCATCGCTGATGCTTTATTTAATGTATATGTTCCAACATTGAACACGTCATGCCGAGTGTGTTATGATAAGAGGCCTTCACACTATTTCCCATAACTAACTCTATTGAGTTATTATAATTTGTCGTATCTAACAAATTTTTGATAGTTCTTCTGGGCATTTTGGTACATGCTTTCGTAGTACTCACTATCTCCTCGCTCTCAAAAAAATAAAATTCATAAATAATAAATTTTTTCTTTATAAGTAGAATTTGTCCCACAATCTACCAACTTGCACATTTGGCTCTTCATTTCTGTTTGTCACATAGCTAAATTAATAATTTCTTCCCTACAAATTATCATTATTTGGTTCACGTAAGCATACGAAAATGAAAGAATGTTTTCGTGTACTTTCAATTTATAAAATTTCAATTAAATAAATGTAATTTCTAAAGTATTAATTAATTTAGGTTACATAATTGTGGAAGGTCAATTATAAAAAATGTCTATTTTTTGCATACATTTATGTAGTACATGAGGTCATTTGTAATCCATTTAGATGGAGATAGAGAGAAATAGAAGAAGAAATATGGAGAGGTAGACATGTAAATAGATATAAATATGGAGATCTAAGAAGGAAAGGGAGATATGTCTAGAGATAGAGTGGGAGATCGAGGAAGATACAGGGACATAGGAAGATACAAGAAGAAAGGAAGAGGGAGAGAAATAGATAGAGAGAGGTAGAGGGAGATAGATATATAGATGGTGAGATAGAGTGATAGAGAGATAGAGATATAAGGAGATATGGAGAGGGGGGGAAAGAAAAATAGAGGCAAAGAGACACATAAAGAGACAAAAAAAATAGAGAGAAGAAAAGATACAAATAAACATGGAGAGAGGAAAGAGAAATAGGAGATAGAACTAGATAGAGAAATAAACATGGAGAGAGGGAAAGAGAAATAGGAGATAGAACTAGATAGAGATATATGGGAAGATAAAGTGAGAGAGGTAGAGATAGTGAGATGGAAAGAGATAAAGAGGGAGGGATAGAAAGGGAGAGAGATAGGTAGAGGAGGGACAAAGAGAGAGAGAAGAGAGAGACCTATTTCTCCATCTATTTACATATATATGTGTCTCTCTCTATCTTGCTCCCTCCATATCTCTCTCTAACTCATATACACACACACTCCATGTTTCTCCCTCCCTATCTCTATCTCTATCTTTATCTTTCCCCTTTCTTTCTTCTCTCTCTCTATGCAGGTCTCTCTATTACTTGTCTCACCATATCTCTCTCTCTCTCCCTTCTCTCTCTCCCCCTCCTCTACTTATCACCCACCCCTCCTCCTCCATCTCCATCTCCATCTTCCTCACTATCTCTATCTCCTTACCCCTCTCTCTATCCTTACCTTCTCTCTCTATCTCTTCCTCTTTATATCCCCCTCTCTCCCTCTCTCTCCCTATTTCAAACATAACATGAACCTGTTTGTAATGGAACCTAATTATCTTCTTGATTCGGAGGTTTTGTTTCAGTTGTGTTTGGATCCCTATACGTGGATGCATAGTTGATTTGAAGCTATCACTTTTCCGTTAAGACCTTTGTTGCACAAAAAAAATCATTTTCTAAATGTCCTACCAATTGACCGTATATATTGCACAAATATATGTAAACAATAGACCAAAAATTTCCGTAATTGACCTTCCACAACTCTTCGAGGTACCCATTGCACAACAAGGTGCGATTGCTTAGTTCTTACTTTTAAAGAGTTACGATCAGCATATGTTACCAAGTTTTAAAATTTGTACGTTTCAAATAGTCCAAGCGTTTTCTGCGATTCATATCCTTTACGCACCTCCTCCCATCACCCCTTCAAATGCGATCGGGAAAGAAGACAAAATTGTTTGATAAACACGACCAAACTAATATTCAACACGGCCGGCTCATGTTAATCGATCTGTTCTGCATCTTCTCTTCCACTCATTAAGATAATGATTTAAAAGGACAGCGCAACACACAATTAGTGGACGGTATCCACCCAAATAATTTGTGCAGACTATAACTATGTGAAACATCCAAAGTTCAACCCATCCCATTTTTCTCTTCAATTGAAGCCTAGCCAAGATGCTTATTTTCCTGCTTTCCTTCCTCTCTCTACAAGTCTCTCATTCTTCTCATTCTTATCAGTCTGATGAAGAGGCTCTTCTCACTTTTAAGCGTTCCCTCATTCTGGTCCCTCACAATTTTTTGCTTGATTGGTCTCCGAATCACTCTTTCTGCAATTGGACTGGTATAGCCTGTTCTTCTCGTCACCAACGTGTGGTTTCCTTCAATCTTACAGGTATGTCTTTAGTGGGCCCAATCTCTCCTTTCATTGGAAATCTTTCCTTTCTTAAAGTACTTTCTCTTTGGAATAACCACTTCCAAGGCCAAATTCCACCTCAATTGGGAAGGCTTTCTCGTCTTAGAATACTTCGATTGTCTAGAAATGAATTAGAAGGCTCCATCCCACCCACTCTAGCTGATTGTCGTTCTTTGAACCAACTCCTCCTACCTTATAATAATTTGAGTGGCAACATTTCTTTTGAGCTTGGCCTTCTTTCACAATTAGAAATTTTTGCATTAGAGCGGAACTAACCAACTGATATGCACAATCCCATCCTCACTAGGAAATATATCTTCTTTAACTGACTTGGAGTTGGGAGGAAATAGACTTCATGGTTGTATTCCTATTGAATTGGGTATGCTTAGTCAACTTAGAAGGCTTGATCTTGGAAACAGCTTGACAGGAGTGATTCCCACTACCCTTTTCAATTGCACTCTTCTCCAAAAATTATCATTATATGGTAATTAATTAACTGGCCACATTCCATGGCAATTTGGCGAGCTACTAGAGATGCAACTTTTGCTCTTATGGGGAAACCAATTCATTGGAGATACCCCAACCTCCCTCTCCAATTGCACTCAACTTCAAGTGCTTGAATTAGAACTTAATCAACTTACTGGCATGGTGCCATTGGAATTCAGCAAATTGCTCCAACTTCAATGGCTTAATTTAGGGGAAAATCATCTTGTTAGCGGAAGTAGTGATTTATCTATTCTGACTATCTTGATTAATTGTTCATCTCTAGAATTTCTACGCTTGTCTCATAATTTTTTTAGTGGCATTTTTCCCTCTTCTATTAGCAAGCTATCAAGCCAACTCTACTACTTGGATTTATCTAACAATGAAATGGAGGGAAGCATACCAATTGAAATTGGTAACCTCACTAAGATGAAAGTATTATCCCTATCTAATAATCATTTCAATGGTTCCATTCCATCGACACTTGGTCATCTTCCAAACCTTGAAAGGTTACTATTGGAGGAAATAATCTAGATGGAAGAATTCTAGAAAGTTTGGGCGATGCAAAACAACTTGGGTTGTTGTCACTTAGTGAGAACATGATTTCAGGGCAAATTCTAGAAAGTCTTGGTGACATTTCACAATTAAGAGGCTTACTTCTTGATAAACAACCAACTGTCAAGGAAAATACCTTCTAGTTTAGGGAGATGCATCACTTTGGAGAAGGTGGACTTGGCTCATAATAAATTAGAAGGAAATATACCTCCTAAATGGGAAAGTTTTACAAATCTCCAATTTTATTTTAATATTTCCAACAATTTATTAAAAGGTTCTATTTCAGCAATTAATAAAATGGCAATTATCCAAGCTATAAATGTGTCTTATAACAATTTTTTAGGAGAAATTCCAGGTGCACTATCAAGTTGCACAAATTTGCAATATTTGAATCTTTAATGGAATTCATTTGATGGCCCAATACCAATATCACTCACAAATCTAAAAAATCTCCAAGATATTGATATCTCATGCAACAATTTGTCAGGTGCAATCCCAATGGGTTTCCAAGAAATGAAAATGCTTCAACATATCAATCTCTCATCAAATAGATTAACATGAGAGGTTCCAAAGGGAGGAGTTTTTGCAAGAATTGACAAGTCGGCAATTTTAGGAAATATTGGCCTTTGTGCCGATTGGATTAAGTTACAGCCATGCTCTAGTTCCAAACACAATCAGTTCTCAATGTCTAGAAAGGTGATAGTACCAGTTGTAATTGGCACTACAATCTTTCATCATGCCTTTTATATTGGTAATTTTCTATATGAGACATACTAATAAAAGTGTCCCTAATCTAAATATTGGCCCTAAAAGAATTTCATATGAAGAACTTCTAGATGCAACTAATGGATTTAGCCAAACCAATTTGGTAGGGGATGGTAGTTTTGGATTTGTTTATAAAGGGACACTCAAAGATGGTACAAATATTGTTGTTAAAGTTCTCAATTTCCAAGATGAAAATTCTCTCCAAAGTTTTGAAAGAGAATGTAATGTATTAAAAAAAGTTAGGCACCATAATGTGATCAAAATCACTTCAATTTATTCCAACCTTGATTTCAAAGCATTGGTTCTCCCATTCATGTCAAATTGAAGTTTGGAGAAATGCCTACATCCCTAGGAATGAGATGAATGTAGATTAACTTTGTGTGATGGATTAAGAATAGCAAAGGAGATAGCAGAAGGAATGTCATATCTGCATCATCAATGTTTTGTACAAGTCATTCAGTGTGACCTAAAACCCAACAATATTCTATTAGGGGATGATTTTACTCCATATATAGCAGACTTTGGCATTACCAAGATCTTTTTTAGGAATTCATTGGATTCATTGACTTCTACACATGCACTCAAGGGATCCATTGGCTACATTGCACCAGGTATAAATTTCACATATTACAATATAAATTATGATTTTAAGTTATTTTAATTATTTGTATGGATGTTTTAAATGACATGGGAATCACTAACTATTGTATTATATTATAGAATATTCAATGGGTGGAAACATTTTGACAAAAGGAGATGCATATATTTATGGAATTCTAATTTTAGAGTTGTTGACAAGGAAAAGACCTACAGATGACATGTTTGTAGAAGTTATCAATCTACTAAAATGGGTTAGTATAGATTTTCCAAATAAAATAATAGAAGTTGTGGATAATTCCTTGCTTAGAGATTTTAATGAACCAAATATATCAATGGTATTGGCATGCCTTACACAATGTATACAAGTAGGATTGATTTGCACAAGGGAGATCGCACAACAACGCCCAAATATGATGGAGATAGTTGAGAGATTAGAAAAAATAATAGGTGCATTTCTTGGCATTCCTAGAATTTTAATTTTCCTATTGATATCTCACCTTTACTTGAGAGTACAAGTGGTCAAAAAAATAATACTGAAGATTGGTCTACATCTACATCTTACCACTGCCATTATATCATAGCTCTTCACTTAATTGGATACAATTTTTAGTTATTGTTACCTTATTTGTATATTAAACTATTTCTTATAAATCTATAACATTTTATGTTTCACAATATGGACTTATCTTTTTGTAAGATTGTGTAAGTAGGCAATGCCTAATATTAGAATGAATTGCAGAGATTTAAAGCTAATGCGTAATTTTAAGCTAGATATGTTTATCAATTTACTATATATGTAGATAAATAGAAAGAAAATTCGAACAAAATGATTCTTATTTTTTACTGATAGTATGCATCTTCACTCTTCTTTACAAAGACCATAAATTTTACATATACAAAATTTATGTGAATATAGAATTCTTATTCCATTTTCTAAGAGTGGACTCGATTATTTTTAAAATGGTGATGCGGAGAAGGACTCTAAACCAACTTGACACTTTCAAAAGACTGTTCCACTTGCAATGATGCTTTGGTGCACTCTAATGAAACTTGGTAACCTTGTCCATGAAGCCTGAAAAAAACATTGAACAAATCCAAACTTGTGAGACAATGCCAAAGACTTTGACAAAATAATTACAATGAAGATTTATGATAGTAAATGAAGCAAAAATACAACAAATTGTCCTAAAGTTCTCCTTCCCATGTGCAAATGGAGACCCCAAACCCTACATGGATTATGAACACATCAAAACAGAATTTCCTACAAGGTTTCATCCTTTTCCCATGTTGGGAACTCAAGATATAGCATTTTTTCAATGTCTAGAAACCCTAGGCAGGGTTTGGGACAGTTTTACCAAAACACTTGCAACTTTTGTAAATCTCAATGGATTCGAGTCAAACAAAAGGAATAATGAATTTAAGAGACCCCTTTAACCTCTCCAATAATCCTCCAAGCCATACCACCAAGTACAAGGCTGTACCACATGACAAAACATGAAATTCATGCAAGAAAACATAGTTTTGATGTGCAAGAATGAAAGGAACCATCATTAATAACTTTCACAAAAAAAATAATGAGGTCAATCGCTCTAGTGAAATTTAAGAAAAAATTAATACAAACTTTCCCTCTAGATTTCATCAAGATCCAACAGTGGAAATGAAAATTATGACATGTTTCCCAAATTGGAAACCCTAGGCAGAGTTCCAGGTGACCTGCACCAAATTGCTTATAACTTTTAACAAAATTAATTAAATTCACTCAAAAAAAATCATATTAAGCTAGATTCATGTCTTCAACTTTTCCCATTGGTTTCAAGCCCGTACTATACTGCACATGGCTGTAGCATAAAAAATGTAGACTAAAAAATAGTAAAACTAGAAAATGCAATCCCATTTCATGACAAATTTCACTTTTCTTTCATTCCCTTCTTCACCAACCTTTTCCAACACCTAAACTAGAAATTACATTGCATATTTACCATATAATAACCCATTCCAAATATTTTTAATGGTTTCTTGATTTGCATGTAACCTTTTCTTTCTTTTTTGCCACTTTGCCAAAATTGCATGACAACTTTTACATTTTTAAACCAACGACCCTATTAACACTCCAAAATGGATCAATATGATCCCAAATGGTTATAAATGACCTTATTAGACACCAAAACACAAAAACAAAATAAAATCTAAATTTTTGCAACATGACTCAAAATGCATCGAAAGATGGCCATGTATCATACTCCCAAGGGAAAGAGAATTTGAGTTCCATCACAAATGGTGGCTTGATTTTCTTTCTCTTATTCCAATTGTGATGCATGTGGAGTTGTTCTATATGCTTTCCTTGATCTACTCCAGGTGCCTTCATCTACACACATTTGAATGGTGCTATCTTTTTTGACCTCCTCTTGATAATCTTCTTCTCAATTGCAAGACTCCAAAATTCTATTTCTCTGTCATATTCCTCATTACTGATGTCCATTTCTTCATCTTCTGTCAAGTGAGCATGCTTGAAAAATCATCCACACTATTCAATTTCTTTATCCAACAAATCATGCTCATCACCAATAATCAAATCTACAACTTTCTCATACAAATTCTCATGTAAATTGAAACTTCCCATGTGTCCACCTTCAGCTTGTTTAATCTCCTTCATTTCATCATTCAATTCAAACAAATTAGAATCAAAATGTGCATTATTTACCTCATTTGTCTTCGCTGTCCCAATTTCTTTGTCATCATTTATCACTGCCATATCCATGTCTTCATGTCCTTCTATCAAGCCTCCTTCAAGCAACTTGTTTATTTTCTCCATCTCCTCTTTCTATAGGAGATCATTGTCATCTTCATCAATGTGTTCGTCATAATGAGGCTCTTGAAGTTGTGTCATCTCTATGTTTGCATCTGCTGAAAATTCTTTCTCTTCATCCTCTAAAGGATGTGTTATCATGGCTACAACTCCACACTTAACCTCTTCATTCATGTCTTCAAAAATATAGTCATATGCTACCATATCTTCTTTCTTTTCACTCTTTTCTCCATACATGTTGCTATAATCTTCATGGTATCAACTATTTCATGAGTTTCCTCTTCTTCACATCATTGTCCCACACATTCCATGTCCTCCAAAGGACCAACATCACTGCAATCTCTTCTTTTGCCTTTTAAAAAAGGCATGCTACTGTTGTATCACCTTCACCTTCCAAGATAGCTATCCTTTGCTTCCTTCTTTTTTTAATAATCACCTTTATGGGCCATTTCACCTTCCTTCTCATTGGTTAATGCCAAACATTTTCTTGATATGCTTTCTCAAGACATTGTTGTACCGAAAGTGCAAATTTTGTTTCCAACTCTACCATTTTCCTATCAAACTCAACAAGTAGGCTTATCCCATTGTCTTTCATCTTGTCATTCTTTTTGAGGCCTTCATTCTTATCTTGTTGTTTCATCTTGTTGTTATCTCTTCTCATCTCTTATTGCTTGCTTGACAAATTCTTACTCTAAAAATCTTCATGGATTACTCTCTTCAAAACTTCCATTATTTTGGTATCCTAATACCTTCACACACACAACTATCCTCTACCCAATAGGATTTTGGAAGATGCACTCTCCAAGACTCTTCTACCCACTTCCTCTGAGTTGAAGAAATATGCACACCTTCTACCTAGTTTATCACTATTGGAGGATATAAGTCACTAGCTCTCTTTCATACCTACAAAAAACTTTCTTTCACACCTCTCTTGTCCTGGTGCATACCTTGCATTGTCAAGGTCTTCTAGCTCTAATACCAAAATGATGCAGAGAAGGACTCAACTAAACCAACTTGACACTTTCAAAAGATTTCTCCACTTGCAATCATGCTTTGGTGAACTCTAATGCAACTTGGTAACCTTTTCCATGAAGCCTAAAAAAACAATTCAAAAAATCCAAACTTGTGAGATAGTGCCAAATACTTTGACCTTGAACAATTACAATGAAGGTTTATGACTGTAAATGAAGCAAAAATGCAACAAACACTCCTAAAGTTTTCCTTCCCACATGTGAATGGAGACCTCAAACATTTCATGGATGATTAAAACATAAAAAAGGAATTTTCCTACAATGTTTCATCCTTTTACCATGGTGGGAACTCAAGATATAGCATTTTTTCAGTGTCTAGAAACCTTAGGCAAGGTTTGGGACAGTTTTACCAAAACACTTGTAACTTTTGAAAATCTCAATGGATTCAAGTAAAAAAAAATGAATAATGAAGTTAAGAGACCCCTTTAACCTCTCCAATCATCCTCCAAGCCTTACCAGCAAGTACAAGGCCATACCATGTGACATAACATGAAATTCATGCAAGAATAAATAGTTTTGATGTGCAAGAATGAAAGGAACCATCATTAATAAATTTCAAAAAAAAAATAATGAGGTCAATCACTCTAGTGAGATTAAAGAGAACATTAATATAGTCTTTCCCTCCAAATTTCATCAAGATCCAATAGTGGAAATGAAAGTTATGACCTTTTTCCCAAATTGGAAACCCTAGGCAGAGTTCCAAGCAACCTGCACCAAATTGCTTATAACTTTTAACAAACTTAACTAAATTCACTCAAACAAAAATAATATTATGCTAGATTCATTTCTTCAAATTTTCCCAATGGTTTTAGAACCGTATTATACCGTACATGTCCATACCATCAAAAATTCAGACTGAAAAATAGTAAAATCTAGAAAATGCAAATCCCATTCATGATAAATTTCACTTTTCTTCCATTCCCTTCTTCACCAACCTTCTCCAACTCATAAAAAAGAAATTACATTACATATTTACCATATTACAACCCATTCTAACTATTTTTAATGGTTTCTTGATTTGCATGTAACCTTTTCTTGCTTTTTTGTCACTTTGCCAAAGTTACATGACAACTTTTACATTTTAAAGAAATGAACTTATTAACAATCCAAAATGATCAAAATGATCCCAAATGGTCTTAAATGACCTTATTATACATCAAAACACACAAACAACCTAAAATCCAAGGTTTTACAACATGACTCAAAATGCATCAAATATGACCATTATTTTTTTTAAATGAGTAAATTATATAAAAAGTAACATATCTTATATAAATAATTATTTGAAAATGTTATAAAATAAATAAATGCATTAAATTTGTTTTTGTTTGGTCTCAACAGAAATGAAGATTGTTTAGATTTTACAACCATCAATTCACTGGAAATAACTATCTTTATAAACATTCTATAGAAAAATAGTGTAGGATGCATCTTTTCATGTAAAATATTGTGAACAATGTGATGGATTCATATCAAATATGTTGGTTCTTCTCAATCATAATTATTTCATAAAATATTATGTGTGTGGCTATAAATACAACTATCATAAAAATATAATTTGAATGCAATTAGTCATTGAATACCAAAATAAATTAATATAAAATATAAAATAATATTATTGGAGGTTCTTTAGATCCTACAAGATGTAATTATGTCACATAATCCTCTAATGATATTGGAAATTAAAGTCATTAATTCTTCTTTACTTTAAACTATCATCTTATCTTGACCTATGGGAATAATAGCACTCAAGATAACTCTTCTTAGATATACTATGCCTCAAAATAATATAAAATATAGATTGAAACATGCATTCTACTTTCAACCCTCTCTATTTGAAATATAAATAACAAGATAATATAAAAACTATGGGAGAATTTAATGCATATCTCTTATTTATAAAGGTAAGTAGCAAGACAAAGAAATAAATACATATTTTCCATTGAAAACTTGCATTTACCATGTCTTTTTAAGGATGTTATTCTAACTTATAAATTGAATGATGAATATAGTCTAGGGGAAAAAAAAGCATCTATTAAGCACATTTTTCATATACCCTAGATAAAATTGGAGATCTCCTTATTAATCTATTTAAAGGTTATTAAATGGAAAGGAATGCCCTCTCCCACTTTTCAAATTTATTTCACTAATCATATATCCTATAAAAAATTGTCCAATTACATAGAAATTATCGTATGAAAACTAATAACTATGTACAAGATGGATCAAATTCAAATATAGTTTTAAGGTTAGCTAAATGTGAATTATTAGAAGGGATGTAGGTATGCTATTAAAGGATACATGAAATCCATAATTTTTTTTTTTCAAAAAATCTTTATGGTGTTCCATTGAGTGTAGTCATTATTGTATGAGAATATGAAAAACTTGAAAATTCTTAATCCAATGCATTTGGAACATGTAAATACAAATACAAATTTCTTTTTAAATAACTTCCATACAATTATGAAAATCTAAAATTTTATACATAGAATATGTATACCTAATTAAAAGAGTAATTTAACAAATACTCACTAGATGACATAATTATGATTTTTTAGATGAACCTCACTTCTTAAAAATCCTTAAATATTTTTTAATCAAACACAATCCCCAATTTAAATCTAAACTAATAAATGTTTGAAAATATTAATCTAATCATATTAAAAAATGGGGATACAGGCTCCTTAGAAAACCTAAAGAAATAAAAATTTAATCAAGTTCTATAGTTTTGACTTCCTTGATAAATGTGTGTATTATGCAAAAGATGTAATAAATAATTTCTCACATATGTTATTTTTATCACAATGTGCAATTATACAACACAATCTTGTCATGGTGTGGATAATCACATATTCATGTACTCCTCTATATGTTAAGCTATTATCTTCCATTAAATTTTATTGTGAGTGCTAGCACTAATGTATCCCTTTCCATACATTATGAAATTCAATAATATTAAAAACAAGGGAAAAAATATTTGAAAAGTGAAATATTTCTCATTAATGGTTAACCTAAGATAGTTAATCAAATGCAAATAGTTGAGCACAAATAAACCTATGTTAACTAAATATAGTTGAGGAGTTGATAATATAATAATTTATAATAGCTAATTTAGGAAATAAATGTAATAAAAATAAATAATGAGCTCATTAACAAAAATAATGATGCTAATAAATGAGAATCTATATAATATCTTTAATATTAGACTTAAAAATGATGCCTCTCTATTAGTGTGATTATTCAAAATTCTATGTTGGATCTCTACTTGTTTGAGGAAAAGGAAATAGATTTAAGATTGATTCATTATCATAGCTTCTCCAGATTGATCATGTTAGTTTTTAAAGTTGTATTCTATACCTTCACTTGATGTGTGATTCTCTCTTTTACCTTTTCTAAGAATCATAGATTGGTGGTACCATTTAAAAATACCTTAGGAGGGTTATTGCATAATTATGTTGTAAGTCATTGGACCTTGATCAACCCCTTATAATTGAAAAATATAAAAAATGAATAGGAAAATTCATAAGATAAAAACAAATTAACTCTTTTTTATTACATGAAATTGAAATGTGCCACTATTAATTGATCTTTAGAATTATTTGAACTACTTATTTATGAATCATTATTGAATAATAATAATTAATGCATTGAATGGATTTAAATACCATGACATAATTCCAAATCATGTCAAAAGTGTTATTAGTTGGCTTAAGGTAGAAAGCTAGAGGAGCCAATCATATAAATTTGGATTTTAGATTTTAAGATTGATAGGTACAAGTTCATGACCATGGGTTCAAATCCAAATCCAAAAACTTGTATTAGAATGGGAAAACAGCTACATAAGACAAGTGTATATTACAACATGGTAGGCAAATGGATAATATGAGTGTATGGAATTGTATGTATAAATGGATAAGGTAGGATTAATGTCTAGGGATTTTTTATGTATAAATAAATGAAAAGGTTAATAAAATTAGCCCAAATTCAAAGAATATTATGTCATTTATCATAATTTCAAAATAGGCGCAAAACTTAATGTGAAATTGAATGAATATGTAAAATACACCATTATACTTTTCCCTCACTTTTAGGTGCATGCGATTCTAAATAAAAATGTATTTTAAAGTATGTAGCACTCACAAACATACATGTATAGTAAATTAAATATTCAATAACACAAAGGATACAACCCATATGGCTTATAGGTTTCATATTAAGTAATGGACCTTATGAGTGTATTATCCTATGTATTTCATTTTGTGTATAGATTTTTACAAAAGACAAGTTTGTACAAACACCTATGTCTATTTGCATATCTATACATAGAAATATTAGTATCAAGATATGTCCCTTGAGAATTTTCTATATTTGCAAAATATAGGGAATTAGCACAATATTGAAAAACTACATGAAAAGTAAATAATATATGAAGACAAATATCTAATCATAATCATCGAATCATACAACAATGTAATCATATATCAATAATTATAAATTATAATAAATCCTATAAGCATTGCATAAGATAGAGATAGAATCAATGAATATGAATGTTGCCCCTAACATGGGTAAATATAATGGTGGTGTGGCCCTAAGTGGCCTAGTAATACCCATGTAAATATATCAAGTGATATTATAAGATTTGATGCAGGAGCATCCTAGGTCTGAGAGAAATCTTGCATCAATTTGAGTTATTCCACTTAATAAGGACTGAGTTTGGGCTTGTAGAGCAATCAACATGTGGGAGGAGCTACTTTGTCATTTGAGGTATAGTGTATTGGCTTATTGGCATGAGTGATGGTTGTCAGTGAGACAATAGTGAATGTCTATTTGACAACCTGATGGTGAGTGGTCGTGATAAGGATGCGGTAGGGATATGTTGGCAAGAGGCAGGCTAGTCGGTGGGAGATTTTTTGAAGTCTCTTTGACATTATGATTTGGTATTATTGTTCTCATCGGAGAGACAACGTAGTGTCAGTGGGATTTTTGCACATGTCTCTTTGACATTCCAATGGGGTGCGGTGGAGACATGTCAGCAAGATTCGAGCTTGTTGGCAAGTGTTTTGTGGATGTCTCTTCGACAAGGAAAGTCTCATTGATGGTGTTGTGGTAACAATTTCAGTGTGACAAGGTGGTGTTGGTGTGAGATCCTTCGATTTCTCTTAGATATTTCAATGATATCCCACTAGAGCTTATCAATGTGACATGGGGTTTCAGAGAGAGAATCCCCAAAGTCTTGGCGACATTCCAATAGAGTGATGGAGTTATATTGGTAGGAGACCTTTTTTTTTAGACTCAATGATGATGTCCTTGGATACAAAGATAAGGTGTGCCAAGTTGGGAGATCAGGGAGTTAGGAAACTTCACAACCTCATGACTTGGTTACAAAACTCTTGGAGCTTGTGACAAGTTGATGGAGGTAGGGATCTGAATGGTGCAATGGTTTCCTAAATGATGAGTTGGTAGAATGGAAAAACCCAGTGGCAAAACATGTCATGATAGCATTCATTGATTCAAATCATTGTTGCTAATCAACTACATCAACGAGTATTACAGGCATGCAACAAATGGATAGAACATGACTTACTGGGGAAAGAATAAGAATTGACGATACCAATAACCATGTAACTGTCAGGAGAATTTGAGTGACCATTGGACAACATGGTGGTAGTACGATAGCAGGAGAGAAGGGAGTCAAGGATGAAATGGAGAAGGAATACTATATATAGAGATAGTGGGAGATAGAGAAGGGTGTGAGTGGAGGTGGTGAATTAGCCTACAGTGCTTAAGGTTGGTGTGAAAAGGGAGCTGACCAGAATGAGAGAGGAGCCAGAGGGGCTAGACTTGTGGGAGTCAGTTGTAGGTGAATCTGTTCTAGGTTTGGCATATTTGAATATGATGTAATGAAAGCCCATTCGATGGCATGTAATATTGTAATATCATTTTATTACTAAAAGAAATTGTTACTTCATTCGATTATGGAATCTTGTGTTGTTACTATGAGTTTGAGTTGGAAAGGGGCAGAGCAGCAGTCTCTCCTTCATCAATGGTATCAGAGAAGGGCTCCTTCATCAAGAATATACCCCAATATGGAATCCAAAAGTATGAGCATATAGGCATCTAGTCCTTAGTGGTAATAGGAATAGGAATAATGGTATGGAATTGAAATTATTATCAAGGTTCTTAAGACATGACATAAAAAAATGATGGAATTCCTAAACCCATGATAAGGGGTAACATCTCACAAGAATGCATAATATAAAAATGATGGGGTAAGTCTTCAAGGTGTAGAAATAGTAGGAACAACATGGAATAGAGAGAAGCATGATTTCCCAAATGTAAAGATGCAATCATTAAGGTACAAAATATATAGGAAAGGGGAAGGAAATATGTTCATTAAGATTAAATAATAATTCTAGAAATTTGAAACAAATTAATAACTAAAAACTTTATAAGAGATAAATAAGCTATAAAAATAGAAGTGAATAACATAATTATAAACCAAAAATTCTAAGAGATATGGAAATTTCATGGTGAAAATATTATATTAGGAGCTCAAAGACAAGCTAAAATAATATGACTCCAGAGTCATTTCAAAAGAATCTTGGATTTTTGTAAGTAGAGTGTCTATATTATAGGTTTGTATTAGTCTAGTCTAGGTTTTCCAGGGAATAATTGTAAATGTAATTGTTAATTTTGTATAATAGTACTAGTTTTGAATACATGAGCATATTGTGATAATTTCACAATAAATTATCTCCTAAATTTTATACTTCATTTTAACTATGAATACAAATTGATCAAGGATCATTTTTGTTCATCTTTGCAATTTTTTTGCAAAAGAATGTTTCTTATAAAGCTTCTATTCAATTAAGATTAAATTGTTGTATAATAAATCTTGAGGGTTTTGAATGTATACAAGGATTGTTAAGAAGAGTTGATTGTAAATTTTGAAGGTATGATCATTGTAAGGAATTTATGATCTTTCAAAAATTACATTAAAATATGTTATTCAGGATCTAATTACATTTTATTTGAGATTTTTGCCTATCTTTAAGGCACCAGTCTGAATGTAAGTTATGGTTGCATATCCATGGTCATCAAAATTTAAAATCATGTTTCCATTACTGTTATAATTTATTTCGTAATATTATTTTTGTGTTATCTATACAAATAATAAAAAAATCAAGAATCTAGCCAATCAAGTTTGTTTTATCTATAATTCTTGGTCATCTTAACATAACATATATATTTTAAAGCAATATTGATATAAATTTTATGAAATCCCATTAGATATTGTGAAGGACCTCCTTCCTAGGTCTTGTAGAGCCTATAGTGTAGAGGAGAAAATTGTTAAATCCTTCTCTTGTTTGTTGGCCAACCCCCAAAAATATTTGAGAATAAGAGTTGGATAATTCTTTAGATAGTTTCAAGAATTAGTTGGAATTAAAAAAGCTACAAATTATTGAATCTACTAGGGACATGCTAGAAAAAATTATGTAGTCCTATGGTTTTCAAATTGGGTAAAGTTTGAGAAATATTTGTTTGAAGTTCCTTCTATTGTTTGAATATTGTTAGTTGTGTCTATTCTTATAATATTTGTTGAAAGTTATGTATCTTAATTCCCCAATGGGTGGTGTGTGACCTTTTTAATGTATAATTAACTTGGTGTTACTGGGTATGCACACAAGTCAAAGGACTTGAGAATCCCTAACTAAATAGTTCATCTTTCACAAGAGGGTTGCATTAAATTATCAACCAGGGAGTCATAAAAATTAATATAGTGCTTGCAAAGTATATGCATTCATAAATTTTGGACATCCTAAATCAATAGAGTATACGAAAATAAAACATGTCCAATTATAGTAAAAGATTAAAATTGGAATAAACTGCTAATTCACAAAAAAGGGGAAAATAATGTAAGGAACTACCTTTTGCTACAGGTACCTAATTCTAAAGATTGTAACTATTAATTGTTAAACTACAATGTCCTAATCTAACTAATTTCTTCACAGTATGAAACAAAACATTAAGATACAAAATCCAAATCATGAATTACAACACATGCATTTAAAATCATATAACTAAAAAATACCAATTGAATTCACAATGCATCATCTACTTTAATAGCTTAAACTAAATTGTTTCAGTACTAGGTCTCAAGAAGCCCTTGCTTGATTTTCTATATCCACAATACTTTATCAAACACTCACTCAGAAAATCATGATATCAAATTAATTCTCTTTATTGCATCTTAACAATGAACTATTACACAAAATCTAATAGGAATCTATTAAAGATCTTTGTTCAAACAATGCATTCTTATAATACTACTACAACTACTTAGTAATGATAGAAACTAGATAACTAGCTAACTAGATCTCCTCCTCATTAAATGATCCTTCTATATAGGGTCTATGAGGAGTTTCATTATTCTTGGATTGAAAATAAACTTATGAAACAACTTTCAACTCTCCCTCGAAGATAGGAAGATGATTGAGTTTGAAATAGAAAACAATAAATATCTGAAATAGGAGTGAAAAAACCAAATACAGACTCTATTTACAACATCTTAACTGCTTAATAACATAAACATGTTCACAAAATAGTTATGGCATAAATTAGACTTGTTGCAGTTAGACTCCTCCTAGCTTTCTTATTTGGTGAGTGATAGTGATATGCAGTGACTCATAGACTTATCAATAAATGATCACCTATTTTTTCTTCTGAAAGTGTCATGCCCCAGTTAGTTGACTTCTTCTCTACAACAATTTGCAGTCCTCATGTTGTAGGTTGAGAAAATTGTTGTTGTGAGTTGAGAGTCCTTGCTGCAAATGTTAGTCTTATTCCTAAGGCATCCTTATCATTGAAAATCATAATTTAAACACAAAATCCTAATAAATTTCATATACAGTCATGCATTCATACATACATATATCAACATAACATATTTCCATTTCCACATTCTCAAGATTGCTTAAATGTATATAAAAGGTATAGAAGGTTTTGGTAATGTCTTGAAACTTAGCAAAAAGAGATGATGAAAAGTAAAATAGTAAAAGGAAAACTAGCCAATCATTAGGCCCATCATTCTCCCCATCTAAAGTTTTTTATTATCCTCAATAATCTTTAAGGTTGAAGGTTATACTACAAGTCCATCTCTTTGAATTCCACAATTCAGTCCACTCCTTTAGCCTATTTTAAATAAAATCCTTGTTGATCTATAATATTTTTCAATATTTTGTTCTAAATTTTTATCTATTTCATTATCATCTTGCACACCCCTACTACCTATAGTTTCTTCTCTTTTGCTTCCATCCTCCCTTTTGGTGCAATTAGCTACCTAGATGTTTAATCCCTTTTCCCCAAATACTTTTTGGTTAACCTAAATGACTTTTATCTTTTCATTGTATAAAATATTATGTAAAATTTTAAAGTGCTCAATCTACTCTAAACTCAAGATCGTGAAATCCAAAAGTAAATTGAAAGTCATATTTGGTATTTTATTAATTAGTAACATCTCTACAAAACTTTTTTGCATGCATTGTATATGTTAAACTCTTCTACAAAATCAGACCCACAATTAGAGATCACCTATTTCAAACAACAATATTGTACCCCTTGCACGTGAAAACATCTGTGAGAGATGAGGTATCTCATGCATATGTGAATGCTTTTTATGATTCTATTTATAGAAATATATATATAAATATTCCTTGACTTCTTATTTAATAAAAATTCATTAATGTATCACCTACCTACATCTTTTTTGTACCTTGAAGCATATAAGCAATTGGATTCAATTGATCCAACTCTACTAGTAAAGCTTTCTCCATTTTTGTGAAACTATTATGGACCGTTTTCTCCATCAATATAAGGCCTAAGATTTACAATTTTAAAAAATTGGTGTATTTGTTGCAGCTTCTCAATAGGAACCAAATTTTGTATTATCCTTGTAGGTTTAACAATGACCTTATGAATGTGCTTGGGTCTATTTTCATTTCTATTTATGTATTTAAATTGTTTTATGAACACATGATTCTAATTTGGTACAACTAAGACTTCTTGGTGTGCATGTAGTGTCACATATCACACTAATGCAACTGTTTCCATTAAATTCATACAATAGTCTTTCCAACTAGTTTTTGATCCAACCACTTACATGTTATCCCATGCAGTGGATCCATTATTGGTCAACTAAATATGATCTTAATACCTTACAATGATCTTTTAGATATATTCTATGTTTTTTTTCCTCAATTTAAATCTATTCAACGTATATAGGCCCTTACTCTATATTTAGTATATAATGACCTACAAGTAAGTGCACAAACATGGGAGACCAAAAAGTGGCAACACCACTTTTTGGTACCATAAAAGAGAAAATGAAAGCACATTCACATTATATATGGAATTTACTTTCTTATACATGAAACCATATTTCATGTATATAGTTTCAAGATGTTTGAGAATAGTTTCATATCTCTAGGAGTTATAATGTAGATTCTAGGTTTTGGAAGATCTTATAATTTTTTAAACTTAGTCAAATTTTAGTAATCAACAAATAAAATTTTTGTAATTATTAGGCTCACATAATCTTGCTCTTTCTCTATCTCACTCTATCTATATCCCATGTTGCTTTCACTCTAGACCTTTGTCTTTCCCTCCCTCCCTCCCTTCCTCCTTCCCTTTATACTTCTCTCTTTATATCACCTCTCTCTACTTCTATCTATCTCACCTCTCTCTCTCTCTCTCCCTCTCTACTTCTCTCTCTCTCTCATCTCCCTCTCTCTACCTACCTCTCCCTCCCTCTCTCTCCCACCCTCCTTCTTTCCCTCTCTCTACCTCTCTCCATCTCTACTTCTCTCTATCTCCACTCACAATCCCTCCAACCATATCACTATCTTCAGGTAGGAAGAGGTAAGTAGAGAGAGACAAGGATATTTATAGAACAAGTAGGGAAAGGGGGAGAGGGGAGATGGAGAGTAGATAGTGAAAGAGGGAGGGAGGTAGGGAGACAGAGGGAGAGGAGTGATAGAGAGAAGTGGAAGGAGGATGGAGGGATGGAGAGATAGAATTAAAGATGGAAGGAGAGAAAGAGAGAAATAGAGAGGGAAGGAGGGAGGGAGAGAGAGAGAGGTGAGATAGACAAAATTAGAATGGGAAGGAGAGAAATAATTCAGGCATTCCTTCTTCAAGATCCTGAAATAATTCAAATAGAAAGGCAAGGGAGGCCCTAGGTAACATGCACAAATTATATACAACTTTATCGTTAATTTGAACCCAAAATTTGTATTCTATGCCACTTATTTTGAGGAACTAATCAAAAGGAAAATTCAAATTGAAAATCCATCATTGCTAAAGGGGAAGTAAAACTTTATTCAAAGGATAAAAACCAAAACGAAACTATACAGGCCAAGGATGTTAACATATCAAGGAATTAAAGGATAAAGGATGTTGCAACTATAGAGACTAAGGATGAAGGGATAAAATTTGGTGAAGTTTCCTAAGGAAACCAAATTTAATAGTAGTATACATGTTAATGTAAATTTTTTATGATAATTTATGAGTAAAAATGATATGTAATTCATAAACTATTAAAGTGCAATATTGCAAGAAATTAGTAGATATAGTATGTTATTGATCATAGATCAAACATTATAAAGTGATTATACATTCAAATTTTAAGTTTGAAAGTAGGAAAACTTGTATACAATGAACAAAATATATCAAATATCAATTTTTATGTATAAAAGTGTAGAGTAATTATGTATGTACATATACTAATTTGACATATATGTCAACTCAAAACAATATTTAAAAAATGTTGCATATGTCACCTCAAGATCTATATAATGTACATCTTAAATAGCTATGCCATCTCAAGAAAATCCTAAACTTGTGGCAGATCATCAAAATGTAGCCTCTCCATGCAACCTGATGGATTAGAAGTTGGTTGCACAATGACAATTTGAACCTTAAATTAGATTGTTTAGCTCAATGGTAAATAAATTAGACTACTAAATAGAAACCCATCTACTATTTTTAAAACTTTCAAAGTAACATCTAATTGAACTATACTAAACTATAATTTCTCAAAAATATCAATTAAAGTTAAATTCAATTCTTCATTACCTCAAGGATTTGTTTTTTTGCTGATAAACATTCTACAAATGATAGTACCTTAGGATGATCAATAGTCCTACCATATCAAAATGGTAGAGGATCCACATAGGTGGATGGTGGAATACTCTATAACAAGAAAAATAAAATTGAAAAAAATAGTATAAAATTATTGACAAACAAACATAAACTAAACATATATCTGCTTATATCTAGAAACTTATATATCTAATAGATATTAGAAAACAATATACCTAAATTGGTTTTTCTTCTTTGATTATTTGAAAAGAACTCATCATGTATGAAGTATCTACAAATTCCTATACATAAAACTTGACAAGAATGTAAGACTATAAATGTATGTACATATAATCATAACATATTTGAAATTGACATCTAAATCACTACAATAAGTTATAGAAGTCCTAGATAAACTATTAATTAAATTAAAATGTAGTTCAATTACCCTAACTCAGAGTCATTCTATGAATGAGAATCCCTTAGGGTCATTAGGTGTTTTAGTATATAACATTTGAAAATGTGTCACATCATTTGCTTAACAAGACAACTAAGAGGGGGGTTGAATCAGTTGTCACAAATTTAAACTTCAATTCATTCACCAAAACTAATCCTTAATACTGCTTAACAGATTGAACATTAAATAGTAGTGCAGAAACTCAAAACCATCACATAAACACAATAACACCATATTTACATGGAAAACCAAATAAGGGAAAAACCACAGTAAGGATTAACTCACAATATAGAGACTATCAAACTAACTACAAAAGGCTCACTGCTTGAGAAACAAGGCTCACTACCAAGACAAGGACTCACTATCTGGTTTAGGAATCATTGTCTAACAAGGCTAACAACCTAGAGGGATCATTTCCATAGAGATACAAATAAGATAGAGGACATGCACTACAAAGAGAAGAAAATATCAATGCCATGGAGAAATCCACCAAAATTTTCTCAACAACTTGCAGAAATGCATGAATGATAGAGTACACCTTCAGCTCACTACATCCAGAAACTTGACATTTAGGCTTCACAATGATCTGCCACACTCGCATCACATACACTGATTCACATCAATCTCAAATCTATCTACTCTATTTCTTTTCACTTATCTCTCTTTCCTCTTTCTATGCTTTATTTCACCACTAACTCATCTTATATTTATACCATCTTCAACTTTGAAACATATCCAAAGTTGGCCATCCAATTCAATTTAAATTTAGGTTGGCACTGAAACATCCTAGGGTGGAATTATAATGATGGTTACCCAAACATGTAATTCATAAGGACCCAAATAGATCCAACATGCTTTATTAATTCCGAAGATAGTGTTCAACACAAGGTTGTCCAAACTAGTACAAAATAGATAGAACAATTAAGTACAAACCTTCTAGATACAAAAATTATCTTCAATACAACCAAATCAACTCAACTCTAGATCCACAAGTCATGAGACTTTAGAAAAGAGAAATATAGACCAAAAGAGAAAACCATAGTTCACAAATGGTGGACATAACTCGCACTGTATAATGAATCAACAACCAAAAATATGGATATAGTTGTTTCCAAAAACCATGATCAACATATCTAAACCACACAAACATAGGAGAAAATCCTAAAGAAAAACCTGGAGCAAGCACTGAACACTTGCAACATATCTTCATTACAATTTTCTCAATATCCTCGACATATATAGTCAGACAATAGCAATCAGTTGATAACCAATTGACTTGATGACAGCAATGAAAACACCTTCATTCTTTCCATTCTTGCAACAATCACCCCCTTCATCATTAATGGCAGCATATGATGTGAAAAACCATCAAAGACACTATACTAGATCTGAATACATTTCTCAAGATTTTTCTTTATGTTCCTTTTTGTTTCTCCCCCTTTGTAGATAGTCTTTTAAATTCTTCCTCTCTCTTTTTTTATGTTTCTTCTCCTTTTTCACAAGCTTCCTCACCCCCTTTGAAATCAATGGCAAAGGATAAAGATATTTTACATTGATTTCCCCTTTGAGAAAGAGAATACTCTTAATGACAACACCTAACACTACCTGCTCCCCCTAAAAGGTAGCCACCAAAACATCAGTCCAAAAGAAAGATCCACTGGACTAATGCATCTCCATATGCATCTGGTTCAAGAAAGGAGTGGCAATGACCCCTAACTTCTCCCGAAGATACTAAAAAGTATCTATAGGAAGAGCCTTCATAAATATATTAGCAATCTTATTCTTCATCAAAACATACTCAAGCTTTACTTCATTCTCCATGACCTTCTCTCTCAAGAAATGATCCCTAATAGATATATGATTCAATAGATATATGATTCATCCTTGAGTGCATCACATGATTCTTTGAAATGTTAATTTCACTTGTATTATCACAGAAGATAGAAATAGGTTCATCATACAACACTGTGATATCTTTCAATGTCTATTTCATCCATAGAATTTGATTATAGCAAGATGCAACAACAATATATTTAGCTTTAGCAATAGACAAGAAGACTAAATCTTTCTTTTTACTCAGCCATGCCACCAATCTACAACTAAGAAAGAATGTGCCACCACTTGTACTCTTCCTATCATCTACACATCTAGCCCAATTTGCATCTGTATAGGCACTTGGAGTAAAATCAGTATCTCTAGGATACCATAATCCATAATCTGGAGTGTCATTCAAATATCTAAATATTCTTTTAATAGTAGCAAGATGTGTTTACGTAGTATTTTCTTGAAATATAGCCACAAGATAGATAACGTGCATAATAATTGGTCTAGTAGTAGTTGTGATATCTAAATGTTTTACCTATTCTAAGCAACTAAAATGCAATGGAAAAACATAAAGAAATACCTCAAGATTAGCCTAAGAAATTTGTTAATGCAAAGAGAAAAAGCGTAAACTGATTGTAAGTGGTTATACCTTCCCTTTGGAGTTGAAACTCCTTGGTTGGCCCTTGATTTTGTTTTGCTTTGTATTCTCCTTGATGGCTCTTGATATGGCTAAATGCAAGATTTAACTATATGCTTGGATGCAAATCCAAATAGATGAAATTGATGGCTAGATGAGTGCACAAAATGGCAACATTTAGTTGCAAATGGATAAGTGTTAGAAATGCCTTAGAGGAGGGGGTACTTATAGATAAACTTGAATTCTCTAGAGAATTCAATGGTTGAGATTTATCCAAAAAGGTCAAGATGAAGGGCTAAGGTGAGTTGAGGACTCACAAGCCCTCACATTTTGACATGTGGATTGTGAAGTGGTTAAGGGTGAGATGATGTGTAGGTGATGTGGAAGTGAGGTACATGATGTGGAGGAAGGAAAATTACCTTCCAAGTACCTTGGGGAGTGAGAATGTTTCCTCAAAAAGGAACTTCTTGTCCCCAAGTGAGAGTGAAAATGACATTTGAAGAATTTTGGAATTCCTTAAAAATCTCCATGGGAAAAGAGAAAGTGGTTGGAGAAATAAATGTGAATTAAAAAATCACATTCATAGGAAAATCTAATGGATAAGAGAGGGTCTCCAAAAAGGTTGGAATTGGTCACATGTGCATGAGGTGACAAGTCAAATATTCTAGAAGCCTTGGAAAGATAAAATGTGAATTAAAAACTCACATGGGGAGGAGAGATACCTAGGATGAATAAAAATAAATTAAAATTCACATAGGAAAGAGGGTCAATGCCAAGAAATGAAAATGGAAAGATTGACTAAAAAGTGGTACTAAAAGTGGCTAATGACTTTGATTAAAGTTGTGCAAATACTTGTTTATGATAATTAATGGAAGATTAGAGACAAGTGGAAAATGTAGGAGGATGTGACATTAATCCTTGATTAAGAGGATGCACACCCTAATTATGAATTAATTAAATTAATCCAAATTAGAGATGGATTATGGAGGATGTGACAAAGAGAGAGAAAAGAAGAATTTTAAATTGATTTTAATTCAAAAAGATTAAAATGACTAAATTAAATAAATTGGTGTATTTATTTAATTTAGAGAGGAGAAAGGTACCAGATAAAGTGTTTAATTATTAAATTAAATAATTTAAGAACCTTATGTGGGAACTATAATATTAATTAAATAAATTAATATTGACAGAGTGGATGAATAGTGATCAAATTTGGGTGTCTACAGTAGTCAAATACAATAGTCCACCAATCATAGATCTATACTTTCTCTGATCAGTTCTTAGTTGAATCATCATCTTTACCCAATTTGTAACCATTCACCATAGGAGTACATACCGGTTAGGAACCATCCATCCCAAACTTCATCAACATATTTTTCACATATTTTTAGACTGTGAATCTGTAGAAAATCTCCTTCTCTCATGTCTTGATATAATCTGATTTTTTCATAGCCCAAGAAACTGAAATTCATTTCTCATCAAATAGAAATTCAAATCATCTCCAAACATAGACATTTCAAATTCTTTCTACATCTCTTCCACAAAAATCTTGCACATATTTTCATTTCCTCTAAGGTGAAAAAATTGGAATCCTTAAAATGGAGCAGGCTTAAATCATATATATGATACAATCAATTGACTATTTTTCATTTTCAATCTTAAAATATAGATTACTATTTATCGTACCTTTGTTGAAACCTTGTTGAATGAAACACTTGTCTAACCTTGCATACAAAGCTCTAAGAGCTTGCTTTAATCCATATAAGGCTTTCTTCAATCTACACACCATATCCGATTGATTTGACAACTAGAATCTTTCCAGTTCTTCCATGTAAACCTCTTCTTTTAGTTCACCATTAAAAAATGTTGACTTGACATCCATCTGATTGGCCTTGAATTCTTTATGAGCAAAAAATACTAAGAAAGTCCTTATAGCTTCCATTCTTGCTACCGAAGCAAAAATTTCCTAAAAATCTATGCCTTCTACTTGTGAGTAACCTTTACACACAAACCTTACTTTGTTTCTAACCGCTTCTCCATTAACCTCATTCAACTTATTTTTGAATACCCACTTCGATCCAATAATTTTTTTATCTATCGGCCTTGGGACCAATTCCCAAGTTTGATTCTTCTTCATCTAAATAAGTTCTTCTTTCGTGGCCTCCATCCAATGTTCATCTTTACATGTTTCACTTATAGTCTTCAATTCAATCTTAGAAAATAAACACAGATTAACTTCAGCAATAGCTCTGCTTCTAGTTAATACTCTTTTAGTCTTATCTCCAATAATTTTACTTTCTAAATGATTCTTCTACATATATCTAGGTGTCATAGGTGACATCACCGGAGCTTCTTCTTCTCTTCTTTCATTCTATTCATTATGGTTCTCTTGCTCATCCTTTTCTTATTCTTCCACAATCTCTTCAATTCTTACACAATCAGGTTCATTAGATACATATCCATCAATGTTAATTGAATTCTTCATTGTCTAATCAACCTTGAAATTCACACTTTCTACAATCTTTCTCAATATTTTATTGAAAAATTTGTATGCTTTGCTTCTAGTAGAATATCCAAGAAAAATTCCTTCATCACTTCTTGCATGAAACTTACCTAAGGTTTCTTCATCTCTTCAGATATAACACTTGCTTCCAAATACTTTGAAATACTTGACAGTAGGAATTCTTCCAAACTATAGGTCATAGGGGGTCTTTGTATTGTTTTCTCTTGCTTGAACTTGATTTAATACATACATATCAGTATGAATAGCTTCCCTCCAATAAAATTCTGGTAAACTAGCCTCATTAATCATTGATCTAGCAACCTCTTGAATTGTTCCAGTTTTCCTTTCATCAACTCCATTATGTTGAGGATTTCTCGAAGCAGATAAATATCTTATTATTCGATGCACTTCACAAAACATATTAAACTTATGGGAGGTGAATTCTCCACCTTTGTTAGACCTTAATCATTTCCTCTTCAAGTTTACTTCATTTTTAACCATACCTTTGAATGTGTTGAATCTATCTAGAGCATCTTATTTCTCTCTAAGAAATGTAACCCATGTATATCTAGAATAATCATTAATCAAAAGTATAAAGTAACCTTCATCTTGTAGCCTTCTCAGTCTTGTAGGACCATAGAGATCTGTATGAATTAAGTCCAATAGTCCAGTAGTAGACTATTCCTTTTATCTATAATAACTTCTTGCTTTCTTTCCACACCAACAATTCCTATAGATAGCATTAACAAGATTTGTAATTCTTGGTAAATCTCTCATGGCCTAAATTGCACTAATCATTTCCAAGTTATCAAAATTCATGTGACACATTCTCCTATTCCATAACCAATTATCATTAATCTGATTCATAAAGCATCCTCCATTAGCACCCTTAAGTTGATAGATATTTCTTTCATATTTCTTTCCTACAACAATCAATGTTTTGTATCCTTTTCCAATTTCAAATCTCTCATCCTTAAACACAAGATCATATCCTTTACTATACATCTATCCAACACTCAAAATATTATGCCTTAAACCCTTAACATACTAGACATCATTAGTATTATGCTTTCCATCAAAACTTATTGAACCTATCCCACAAATTTTAGCACCAATATCATCTCCAAACATAACCAAGCCTCCATAATATTTTTCAAGTTTAAAAAACTCATTTTTATCACCATTCATGTAATGTGAACTACCAATTTCAATAACCCAATATTTATTTTCTTGTTTAGCATGTAGAGTAGAGATAACAATACATTCATTTTTCTCCTTGTCTGGAGGGCTTTCCATTACCTTTCTTTCAGAATTAGTAGAAGTAGATTCATCCTTTATAGACAAGAACAAGCATCCATTGTCATTGGGATCTTCATAATCAAAATCTTCATCATATATACTAGTATTCTCATTCACATAATATGCTCTATTGATCTTCTTTCCTTTCTTTTCTTTCTCATATCTTTGTTTATTCCTCTTAGCTATTTCCGGACACTTTGCAACATAATGACCTATTTATCCACAACTAAATCATTTAAAGGGTGAATTTCCTTCATACTTACTGGGGCCTTTCCTCATCCTTCTCACAAAGTTAGCTTCTATTTCATCAAAATTTTATTCATTCGGATCTTCAACCTTTTTAGCCTTAAAATCAGTTTTGAATTTGCATCCATTCCTCAGACTTGGCTTCCTCATCTCATAAGATGTTATAAATCCCAAAAGATCTTTAGCACAAGTCTTATACTCTATACTTTGTTCAATAGCACACACCTTCTCAATATAAGCATGAGGGAGAGTTCTAAGAATCTTCTTTACAATCCTAATTTAATCTATAGTAGCACCAAGTCCTCACATTCCAAACACTATTTCATCCAATCTTTGTACATGAGGTTTAACATTCTCATCTTTAGAAATGTGTAGAAACTCAAATTGTGTCTCCAAATTTTGTAATTTTTCTTCTTTAACTCTTTCATCACCTTCATTCACACTTTCCAAAGCATCCCAGACTTCCTTAGCAATCTTCAAATTTTGAACCTTAATCAACTCAAAATGTACCTAAATGTACTTTGCCTTATTATTCGCTTCATGTGCTTTGATCATACCATCCATACATGGGCCATTAGTAGGAGGAGTGTAAGGATTCTTGTAAGATTTCTCCATATCATATCCACAATACTCCATATATTCTTCTATCAATATTTTCCAAATAGCATAATTAGTTCCATCGAACCTTAGGAAATCATAAGTCACTTTCCAGCCATCCCAGACCTTCCTGAAGAGGTTAAGCTCTTCACCAAGGAACCAAGATCTAATACCAATTTTTGAACAAGATAACTGAGAAGGGGGTGAATCAATTTTCACATATTTAAACTTTAATTCATTCAGTGAAACTAATCCTTAACACTGCTTAACAGATTAAACATTAAATACTAGTGCAGAAACTCAAAACCATCACATAAACACAATAACACTAGATTTATGTGGAAAAACAAAAAGGGAAAAATCACGATGAGGATTAACTCACACTATAGATAATATCAAACTGATTACAAGAGGCTCATTGCTTGAGAAACAAGTCTCACTACCAAGAAAAGGAATCACTTTTCGGATCAGGACTCGCTGTCTAACAGGGCTAACAACCCAAAGGGCTCACTACCATAGAGATACAAAGAAGATAGAAGTGATATGCTATAGATATCTAAGACAATCTCAATGCAATGGAAAAATCCACCACAATTTGCTCAACAATTTGCAGACATGCATGAATGATAGAGTACACTTTTAGCTCACTGTATTTAGAAACTCAACATTTAGGCTTCACACTGATTTTCCACATTCACATCACACACACTTACTAATTCACATAAATCTTGCATCTATCTACTTTATTTGTTTTCACTTATCTCTCTTTCCTCTTTCTATGCTTTATTTCACCACTAACTCATCCTATATTTATACCATGTTCAACTTTGAAACATATCCAAAGTCGGCCATCCAATTCAAATTCAAATTAGGTCAACACCAAAACATCCTAGGGTGGAATTAGAATGAGGGCGACCCAAACATAGGCTTCATAAGGACACAAATAGATCCAACATGATGCTTTATCAATTTTGAAGATAGTTTTCAACACAAGGTCAGACAAACCAGTGTAAAACACATAACAATTAAGCACGAGCCTTCTAGATACCAAAATTATCTTCAATACAACCAAAGAAACTCAACTCTAGATACGCAAGTCATAATACTTTAACAAAGAGAAATCCAAACCAAAAATATTTTTCCCAAACCTCAACCAAAAACATAGAAAACCACAATTTGGGTATGTGCAAGATCATCATGGAAAAAATAGGCCCTTAAGTAGCAAAAAATTCAAAAAAAATAGTGTTAGGAAACTTGACGTAAAAATTTGAATAAGTTATCTATATTATTTCAAAAATATGTAAGAATAAAATCTGTAGAAATTTGGATGTAGTTTCTAAACTACTAGGTTTATTTAAAAATAAATAAAATCTATTTGGTGAAAATTTGAAATTTCAATGCAGTAGTACTTAAATTTCAAGGAAAAATAAGAAGTAGGTGTCTATCTAACCCTAACCATAATAAAATGATAATATTTTTATAATATTTTTATATATAATTAGAGGACTCATGTCCAGATGTGATGCATATTTTTGTAATTTTTTCCAAGTAAATAATTAATTATGAATTTTTTATTACAACTTTTAAAAAATATAAAAACTTGTATGTCTGACCACCTTAACTTGATCAAAAATTCATGAAATTTAATTTTCCTTTTTTTAATCCTATAGTATTTGAAGCATAGAATGTGACACATGTTTTAGATTCAAAAAATGTGATACCGTTTGAAAGTGATAGATGTTTTTCAATCAGTCTATCGATTAGGACTTTAGTCGTAATTCTAATAGAAAATAAATAATAATTATTTATTAAATTCAAATTAAAGCATAATTTATATTGATGGAAAGTTGAGAATATCCTCTAAAAACCCTTTTCGTTTCATCAATTTTTGATGAAAAAAAAAAGTTGTCAGCCACATACCCTACAAATACCCGTAATATTGCCACTTTTTCGCCCATCATGATCTTGCACATACCCATTCATAACTAGTGAACATAACTCACACTGTACAATGAATCAACAACCAAAAATCTAGATATAGAAGCTTCCAATGTCAACCATGATCAACATATCTGAACCACATAAACATAGGAGAAAATATCATAGCAACCACTAAACACCTGCAACATATCTTCATTACAATTTTCTCAATATCCTCGACATACACAACCAGCCAACAACAATTAGTTGATAAATAATTGACCAATTGACATAAATAACAACACCTTCATTCTTTCCATTCTTGCAACATCATTCACATCTGGAGTAGACTACAAAATTAAAATAATATCAAGATATAAATTAGTATGTATTTAATTAATCACAATGTAAAAGATATGCATACAATAAAAAAGTCAAACATGTATAAAAAATTATACCACGTCTAGGAAATAATCAATGGTCAAAAGAGTACCATGATGGTATTCTCTAAGCTTATCCATAGTCATCAACTATTCACTACCACTTAAAAAATACATAATTAGTAATGCTATTTGTTATATTAATTTTACACGAAATGCAATATGAATTAAATTTATTTTTTACTTGTACATAAGATTGCTCTTGCTCCTGATCTCTAGCCATGGATGGCTCTCCTTCTATTCTTTCCTCACATGTATTTTCATATGTAGTATACACTACTAGCTCATCTCCTCTAAGTGTCACATCATGTACCTTATACTCATTTTTTTTTGGGAGGTTCAATAGTATCTTTGATAGGACCTAAAGACATATGGCTGCATATAGTACTATGATGAGGCACAAATATGTCTAGATGATGATGCTCCACCAACATCAATTGAACCACCAAGAGTATCACTATCAAGTGGTTAGGAAAGTTGAGAAGATTGTGTAATCAAATGGCCAGTCAAAGAGTGTATGGCCATGAGGCTCTACATTGTTGCATCTGCAACAATATATAGATGGGTTATTGGAGGTGGTGGAGCTATAAGAGGAGGGGGAATATATGGTCCTTAGAGTTTTCACATCTACCCAAGTCTTATCTTGGGGGATTACTCTACCTACTCCTTGAAAATATCTAAGATCAATAATTCACATGTTTCTCTAAAATAAACTTTGTATATATTTTTTAGAGAAAATAAGGAGGGACATCAAGATTGTTGTTGGGTTTTTTATCAAACACCATCCACCTAAAATCCTAAAATTTTCTTTTATACCCTCATTTGTGCACAATTTTATTCAAAATATGGGCTTATGTATATCGAAAGGTTGTCTATTTTTTGGATTTACAAAATATTGGGTTATTTGGGCTTTAGATATTTCTAATTGTTTGAATCGATCATAGATCAAAATATTAGCATATTGTAACATCTTCATTTATCTCTACTCTTGAAATTAAGTATATTTCCTTGTGAGGTCTTTGATAGAACTTATTATTGTCTCAAAATTTTGTGTCATTGAACACAATTGAGGGTGTTAATGGTATCTTTTGGTAATATTCTTCAATTTAGTGGCATTTATATCAAATAAATCTTGAATTGAAGGATGGTTTGTTGGAGGGTTTTCTCTCTCAAATCTATCAGCCATTTTATACCCTGCTTATAATTTATTTTGAAAAAAATAACATAATTTTTAAATAAATATTAAAATCTATAAACAAAGACCTAGTATATATAAAAAAATTGTGAGAAAACAGAAATAATAATGAAAAATACAAAACAAATGACTTACCTAGTTGACAAATTTGAGGAAAATGATATTTTGTTAGAAAATTTGATAGCAATAAAAATGGATATCTATTTTAAATCAAATATTTGTTCAGCTCTACTTCCTCTGCCCACACAATCGATTGTGAAAATGAATAAAATACTTTTATTATTATTATTATTATAGCTTTCCAAAATGGATATCCATTTTGGAGAGATTTTCTATTCCATGTGTAGCTCTCCAAAATAGATATTCATTTTGAAAAGCATGAGGATATTTAAAATACTAGATATATTTTTATACTATATGACATAATATATTATATCATATATAATATTTTATAATATTATCAGTAATATGTTATTATAATATAAATAAAATCTTATTATATTAAATATTATATTATATGATATATAATATTATTATATTGATATTATAACATTTTTTTATAGACAAATACTGCCAAAGGGGCAACTCCCTTATTTTTAATGAATGTAAAGTTATAAATGAGATGGAACCAGTGATGCAACAGTGCTTCATACCCCCTCGCAACCTTAGAGAGCTAGTTTTTACCATGGGTAAAAGTTCTTCATATTCATCTAGGAGTTTGTTCCTTCCTCTATATTGATGTTCTTGATTCCCTTCATGAATTGATTTATTGCTTCCTTTATCTTCCCTTTTCCCTTAAAAAAAAAATCCCCCATTGTGTTGACCAGAATTTGGAATCCTTCTTTATGAGGTGTTACACATTGTATAAAGTGTGTGGGACCTCTCAAAAGTATGGATAAGGGTAGGTGTTTATTTTAAGAAAATGAGAGCTAGAGAAAAGGGCTATTAAATGCAAAATCTTGGATTAAGGGACTGACACTCAGAAGGATGGTTTTGATTCAAGGTATGGTTCCATATGCATAAAGACCCAATGGGAAGATTGAAAATCCAATAAGGGAGAAATCCAAAGTTCATTATGAGCAATTAAAACATCCCAAAGATAAGACTTCATAGAAACAAAGGATTGAATATCAAGGGAAATTATGTACGAGTCTTAAAAACCATAATGGGTCATTATATTCATGAGAGACTTTGATGAATGGTACTCCCCTTACAATCTAAAACTCACAAAAACAATAGATAATGGCACAAACAAAATGCAACAAGGAAGCAAATATTTTTTGTTATCACTGAAATGATAAATGAAATTACAACATTATATTTTCCATCACATGGGCTTTTTGATTACATAAATCTACAAATTGGAGCCACCATCTACACTACTCTAGCCTCCCCTTAGGATCCCCCTTTCACATCCTCTATTTGGAAGGTGTAACCACCCTAGAATCTTTTGTAAAGTGTAACTTCCTCAAGAAGATATTTTGAAATTTTATTAATTTTGGTAGTACAACTTTACAGGATCATAAATTTCGATCCGACCATTAGATTCTTAGGCCCATTCGAAGCCTCCAAGTTCCTCAAAATTGACTTTAAATATTTTAATAGGATTTTTGAAAATTGAAATTTTAATATCTCTCAAATGACAAATGGTATTGAAGTGATTTCTTTGCCATTGACTTTAATTTACCATTTTCGAGGTCTATGTAAGATTTTGTGTCCAACTATGCATAAAATGAAAAATTACTAAAAATAGTAAACATTCCAAATTTAGTCCTTATTGAAAAGAAACAACATTTTTTTTGGTGATGAAAGATTGCTCTTAAACCCTAGATGTTCCTACATCAGACACTCAAAGTAATTTGAAAAGTGAGCATGTCACTTCTCAGGAGTTAGAGGGAAACCAAGACGGCTAACCTTAGACTTAGATAACCATGATGAATCTTCAATAGGCCTTCCTCTCCGTTTCACCAACTACTCGAGATGCATATTGTTTGTTTCTTTTGTTTCTTCCCACACGGCTATCCAAAATGTCTTATATCTCTTCCTTTTCAGAAGTAGGTGTTGGAATATTCCAATGTGCTTCCATTATTTCTTCATAAACTCCTCCTTAATGATATTTTGTTAAATCTAAGATGTTAAACATCGGTGAAATATTAATTCCATCAGGAAACTCTGCCTCATATGCATTTTTTGAATCATGCTTCTTCAGAATCTTGCATGGTCCAAAATTCTTCATCTTTAACTTCTTGTATGTACCAACTAGAAACCTCTCCTTTCAAAAATGAACCATGACTTCATCTCCTACCTGGAACTCCTTATACCTCCTTTTCTAATCTTCCTTAGCCTTATATTGTGAGTTCATCTTATTGATATGTTTCTTCACCTCTTCAATGCAAATTCTTCAGGTGCTCAACAAAATCTTTAGCCTCAACACTACTCTTCTCCCCCTTATCCATCTTTCTTAGTTCATAAGTAGTTCTTGGACTACTCCCATACACAATTTGGAATGGTGATTTACCAGTGCTCCTATTGACAAAATTTTTGTAAGAAATGTTTTCTTGTGGTATAATCAAATCCCATCCCTTGGTCTTATCTCCTACTAAGCATCTTAGCAAGTTACCCAAACTCTTATTCACCACCTCCATTTTTCCATGGGTTTGTGGATGGTGTGAATAACTAAACTTCAAATCTATCTTCAACTTCTTCCATAATGTCCTCTAGAAATAACCAACAAATTTGGTATCTTTGTCTAGAACTATACTCTTTGGTATACCATATAGTCTCACTATCTCTCTAAAAAATAACTCTGTAATATGAACATATCACTAGTCTTATGACATGGAATGAAATGTGCGATCTTTGAAAATATATCCACCAATAAAAATATGGAATCATGACCTCTCTATGTCCTTTGCAAGCCAAGATCAAAATCCATGCTAATATCCTCCCATGGTCTCTCAAGTACAAGTAATGGCTAATACAATCCAACATTCTAACTTTTTCCTTTCGTCATCTGACATACTCTACAACTTTTTACAAACTTCTTCACATCTTCTTGTAGCTATGGGTAGTAATAATTCTCACTAACAAGAGAAATGGTCTTATCTTAACCGAAATGTCTAGTCAATCCTTCACTATACTTCACATTGATTAGATTCTCTCTCATAGAACTACTTGGAATCCACAATTGGCTTCCCCTAAATAACATCCCATCTTGGATTAAGAAATCCAACCATCTTGTCCTATCCAATGTATCAGGTTCCAAAAAAGCCTTCCAAGCTTCTGCAAAGTTAGGATCTTCAGGATACAAACTCTTGAGTTCATTGAACCCAACAACCTCTATATTCATCTCTATCAACAAATTTTTCCTTCTACTTAATGAATTTGTAACTCTATTTGACCTTCCACTCCTATGCTTCAAAAAAAAAGTATAACTCTACAAAAACTCAACCCATTTTAAGTGCCTTTGATTTAACTTTCCTTGACTATTGAGATACTGCAAAGACTGGTGATCAATATATAAAACAAATTCTTTTGGAAACAAATATTGTCTCCATTTCTTCAAATCTTGAACTATAGCATAAAACTCTTGATCATAAACAGACTACTTCTTTGCATCATTCACCTTTTCACTGAAATAGGCATCGGTTGTATCTTCTTAACTCAAGACAACTCCAAAGGTATTATTGTTAGCATCATAATCTACCTATAATACCTTGTTGAAATTTGGAAGTGCCAAAACAGGTTGCTCTATAACTTTATTCTTCAACATATCATTCTAGCATCTTGCATTAGATTAGTTTACATTCACTTATTTTCATTTGTAAGCATTCAAACACATCCACACACACTTCACATCAATATCCCATCCATCCGAACATTGATCTTGAATGAAATATTGTGCAGTTTTGTCCATCCTTCCCCTTTTAGGTGCAAAACCCTAAAAGACCAATGAAGGATTAAGACACAAAAATCCTTCATTTCAAGACCAAAATACCTAGGTGATCCATTCTCCCAAGGTGGTGAATGAGTAAAAAATTACTAAATATGGGCCACACAATCCAAAAACACCTGAATTATGATTGGCTAATGATTGGAGTCAGGATTATCATCGAAAAGATGCAATAAATGAGGCTTGTGGATGCAAAATAGGTCCAATTAAAGCATAATAAATCCCAATTGTTAATGGAAAGCCTAGAAAAGTGTAAAATTTGTTGGATTTTGTGGTTGTTTTGTTGATATGTGGTTGTCATTGATGTCAACACTATTAAATGTATTTGAAGCTGTATATGTCGAGGATATTGAGAAAATTGTAATAAATGAGTTGTAGGTTGTTAGTGGTGAAGTGAAGTTTAGTATGTCGGTATGTTATGTACATTGTTGATCAAAGGTTCTAGACTAAAGGGTTTGTTGATGAGTGTATCTAGTTTATCCATGTTGAGTTTCTAAGATCCGCATAAAGATTTGATTGAATTATGAAGATTTTCATTCTAATAGTTTTTATGTTTCTTCAGTTGGTCTTCCTGATTGAGGATGATGCTATTTTAGTTAGTTTAGTTATTGCATATGCTTCTCTTGTGATTCGTGATGCTTGTGGATGTTTATAGATCATGCTCTATCTTTGTTGCACGTTTGCATTGATCGTTGTGCTCGTGATCTAACATTTTCTCTTGTGTGTTCATGTTTTTCTTATTCTTGGCCGACATAATGTTTGTAGCATGTTATGGATCTTCGAGGAGAAATTAATTGAAGTTTTTTCATGTTGAAGATGTTGTTTTAGGTCCTCACTAAGTTGTGGTTGACATTGGTTGATTCGCATTGATAATCTTTAATGTCTTTGGCCGACAATTTATATTCATTTTATTATTTCTTTGTGGCTAACATGAGGGAATGAAATTTCTTGCTGCAGATATATTTAAGTGATTTTCCATTTCATTTGAAGTATGCCAAATGTGTGTGTACATAAATAATGTTCTAAATCATTCAAAGGTAAAGGAGAGTGTGAAGAAGTGTGAAGAAGAGTGAAGAAGAGTGGAGAAGTTTTCATGTGCTTAATTTGAACTATAATCAGGAATTAGTAGATGTTATTTTCTTAGTTCAAAATCCAGATGGCTGTAATTCAAATCTCTTTGTAAGATATTGTGTTTTCCTTTGTAATTAAGAAGTGAGCTCGAGGTAGTGTTCCTGAATGCATGTGCATTCCCCATATTTCATTTTCATTATACTTTTAATTAGCGTATAATCTTATGGACTAACCTCCTCTGTGGTTTTTCCCCTAACAGGGTTTCCACATAAAATATCCTGGTGTTATGTGTGTTTTTTATGTGTTCATGATTTATGCTTTCATGGTTAATAATCAGATCTAAGAATAAGGTTAATAAGTTGGATAAGTTTTGAATTTATGTGACAACTGATTCACCCCCCCTCTTAGTTCTCTTCCCTTTTATTTCCAACAATTGGTATTAGATCGGGTTCCTTGGTAGAAGTTTAATAGCTTAAGCTGATTCAGGATCGCAAGTTAGAAGAAGGATAGTCTAAGATTCGATGGAAAAAATTATTCTTTGTGGAAGACTCAAATGGAGTGCCATCTGAGATGCATTAGTGAACCCTACTAGAGCATTACAAGTAATATGTATGTTATTCCACAGAATGGTCCTACTACTTCTGCTAAGATTAGAGATGTTGAGTATAATACCTAGGCTAAGGAAGCTTTGTTGAGTGCTTTGACTGATTCTAAGATCATAAATGTTATGGATCTGAAGACTTCTCATGAGATCTGGAAAAATTTGGAAACCTTGTATGAAGGTGATGATAATGTGAATATTGCTAAGTTGCATAGTTTGAAAGGGAAATATGAAAGGTTGAGAATGGGTGATAATGAGAAAACTAATACTTTCATGCAAAGAGTGAATGAACTTGTGTGTGGTATTAGATGTGCTGGTGAAAAGATAGATGAATCTAAGATTGTTGCTAAAGTGCTTAGATCCCTGCCTGATTCTTACAAAGTCAAAGCTAGTGGTATTGAAGAGCTCCAGACTATGACAAACATAACGAGAGATACGTTGGTTGACAAGCTGACTACTTTTGAGTTCAAGAGCTTATTTGGTGATGCCCTTCCTAAGGTTGAATATGCATTTAACGCTACTATTTCCAGAAGAGATGGACATAGATATGATTTGGGTGAAATTTCATCTTGGAATACATTCAAGTATGTGGATGAAATATGATAGATTAAAGAAGAAGAAAGAGAGTTAGAAGAGTTGGAAGCACTTATTGTCAAAAGAGTATTGAGAGGAAAAGGTAATTATGAAGGAAAATTACCTCTTAAATATTTTTCTTTCAATAAGATAGGCCATTTTGCATCAAGGTGTCTAGAAAGAGCATCTAAATAAAGACATAACAAGCCTAGATTTCAAAAGAAGTGTTATTATGTTGTTGATGAAGGAGTGACAGATGATGAATCTGATAAATGAAATAAAAGTGATGATGAATGGGTATTTATTTCTATCAAGGAAAATAATCTTGTATCTACTAAATCTTCTAGTTGTACAAATGTGGAGAAAGCCCAGGCTTCTCGATTTGAAGAGAAAGATGAATGGGTAAGTGATAGTGGATGTTCACATCATATGATGGGAGACAAAAGTAAGTTTTTAAGCTTGGAAAATTATGATGATGGTGTTATGAGATTTGGTGATAATACACCTGGTGTGATCCATGGAAGAGGTTGCATTTATCTTGATGGTAAGTATAATACTAATGATGATTTGTATGTGGAAGGCTTGAAGCATAATATTTTGAGTGTTGTTCAAATGGTTGATAAGGGATAAAATATTTAGTTGAAGGATGGAAAGTACAAAATATTGAGTTCCGTAAATGAAATTACATCAAGTACAATAACAAAAGGTAATATCTTTCACTTGAGTGCTTCTAGTAAAAGTTGTTTGATTGCTCAAGTTGATGAAAGTTAGTTATGGCATAGGAGATTGTGTCATGTTAACTTTGATAATATTTTCAAGATAAGTTCCACAAAGGCTGCGAGAGATATACATGTATTGGCAACACAAGGGAAGACAACTGAGAGGGGGGGTGAATTAGTTGTCACCAAATCTTAATCTTATTCAACTTATTTACCTTATTCTCAGATCTAAACATTAATCATGAAAGCATAAATGAACAACACATTAAAATCACACATAACACCAATATTTTTTATGTGGAAACCCTATTAGTGGAAAAAACATGGTGGAGGTCAATCCACAAGATTATACCTTGTTAAAAGTATAAGAGAATATAAATGGGGAATGCACATGCATTGAAACACACTACCTAGAGCTCACTTCTCAAATACAAAATAGGCTTACTACCCAAAGGAAGACACACTATCTTACAGAAAGGTTTTAATTAAATCCATCAGACTTTGAACTGAGGATAGTAGCATTTGGTAATGCCTGGTTATAGTTCTAGTTAAGCACATGAACACTTCTTCACTCTTGTTCAGTCTTTTGCACTCTTCTTCACTCTTCTGCTCTACCTTCAAATGATCTAAAATTTATTCATATATAGGACTCTTACACTTCACACACCTACAGACACATTCATGCCTTCAAATGATAAAAATATCACTCTTATATATCCACAACAAGAAATTACATCACTATAAGTTGGCTCCAAAGAAATAATAAAATGAATATAAATAGTCAGCCCAAATAAATAAAGATTATTCATGCGAATCAACCAAGGTCAGCCAAACCATAGTGAAGACTGGAGATAACATCCTCAAACATGAACCACTTCAATTAATTACTCCTTGAAGATCCACAACACGCTTCAACACCTTGTCGGCCAAGAATATGAAAAATATGAACATGCAAGAGAAAATATTGGATCACGAGCACAATGATTGATACAGACGTGCAAAATAGATAGAGCATGAACTAGAAACATCGACAAGGATCATGAGATGCTACATAAGAATTCATAGAAAATGAACTTACTGGAATCATATGATCTTCATTCAAGAACACAAACTAAAGTAACAAAAAAATTATCAGAATACAAATCTTCATAACTTGATCAAATCTTCATGCGGATATTTGAAACTTGACATGGATAAACTAGATAAACTTAATAAGAAACCCTTTCGTCTAGAACCTCATAACAAAAATGAACTGAACACATGGGTAGAAAGAACTTCACTTCTCCTTTGACAACCTATAGCACTTCATATTACAATTTTCTCAATATCCTCGACATATACAACTTCTAATGCAACAATTCTAATAGTGTTGACATCAATGACAACCACATATCAACAACAAACCATACCATCCAACAATCTACCCCTTTGGCATTAATTGCAACACCTGATGTGAAAAATACCATCAACACAAGTACACTTGTTCCTCCTTAGGTTTTGACTCTTCTTTCCTCAACTCTTCTTCCACATGACTCTTCTCCCCTGAATTTTTTTTCACATTACTCTTCTCCCCATTTGACATCAATGACAAAGATCTATATTCTCTACACAAGATCTGAACCACATATCTAAACACCTGAACATCTGAACATCTCACTACTCCCCCTTAGTATCAAGCACAACAACATCAATCCAGATCAAAATATGATGATGAAATACACGGATTGATGCAAATCAATGCATCCTTAGTTTTGATTAGAGGGGTAATCACCCCTAACTTCCCTCTGAGATACTCAAAATTATCTTTAGGGAACAACTTGGTAAATATGTTGTCAATCTACTCCTTAGTAGACAAATACTCCAATCTTACTTCCTTTTCACTCACTTTCTCTCTTAAAAAGTGAAACTTGATAGATATATGCTTCATCTTGGAATGCAACACCGAATTATTAGAAATGTTAATAGCACTTGGGTTATCATAGAATATAGCAATAGGCTCATCATACACAACTCTGATATCCTTCAACATCTTTTTCATCCATAGTACTTGAGTACAATTATTATTAGCAAAAATGTATTATGCCTCTATAGTAGATAAAGAAATAACATTCCGCTTTTTGCTTAACCATGAAATTAGTTTCTTTCTCAAGAAAAATGCTCCACCGCTAGTACTTTTTCTATCATTCACATCTCCTTCCCAATTAGCATCAGTAAAGGCACTCAAAGTAAGATCATCATCTTTAGGATACGATAAACCACAATCAATTGTCCCCTTCAAGTATCAGAAAATCCTCATCACAACAATCACATCAGATTCTTTAGGATCAACTTGAAATGTAGCAACAATACATACAACATTCATGATATTAGGCCTACTTTGAGTCAAATAAAGTAATCCACCAATCATTGATCTATATCTAGTTTGTTTTTCCTTTGGAGAATCATCATTAGTTTTCAACTTGCATCTGGTCACAATAGGTGTACCAACTAGCTTTGCATCTTCCATACCAAATTTCTTCAACAATTCTTTCACATACTTGGATTGAGATATAAAGATCCCTTTATCTAACTCAGTAATTTGCAATCCCAAGAAGAACTTCATCTCTCCAATCATAGACATCTCAAACTCATTTTTCATCTCATTAGAAAACTTCATACACAAACTATCATCTACTCCAAATATGATATCATCAACAAAAACTTCCACAGTCAAATCTTTATTATCATTTTTGAAATATAGATTACTATCAGTAGTACCTTTGTTAAATCCAAGCTTCACCAAGTACTTATCCAATCTAGCATACCATGCTCTAGGGGCTTGTTTGAGTCCATATAATGCTTTCTTCAATCGGCAAACCATATCTCCCTGATTAGTCAACTGGAATCCATCAAGTTGTTCAACATACACTTCTTCCAATTCACCATTTAGAAAAGCAGACTTGACATCCATTTGATAAACTTTGTAGTCTTTATAAGCAACATAAGCAAGAAACAATCTCATAGCTTCAATTCTAGCAATAGGGGAAAATGTTTCTTCAAAATCAATACTTTCCATCTGTGATTATCCCTTACATACTAGTGTTGCTTTGTTTCTAACCACTTCACCTTGTTCATTCAGTTTGTTTCTAAAGATCCATTTAGTTCCAATTATAATCTTATCCTTAGGTCCAGGAACAAGAATCCATGTATCATTCTTCTTAATTTGTTGTAGTTCCTATTTCACTACTTTAACCCAATATTCATCTTTGGATGCTTCATTCACATTATTAGGCTCAATCTTTGAAATAAAACAATATTCTTCTGCAATTCTTCGCATAGTCTAGTCATCTTTGTTCTTATCACAAATAATTTGATCTTCTGAATGATTCAACCTACATACCTCAAAGTCTTCTTAGAATTTTCTTCAATTTCAAGCTCTTCTAATCTCTCTTCTATTCTTCTACCAGCTTCTCCTTCCTCTTGACCTTCGTGATTCACTGGAATGATTTGGACTGGAATTGAGTTCTGACCTTTGTTTGTACTGTCATTTTGATCATCAGAATCATATACATAGGTTTTGGATAGCGTACCTATGTCCTCATCAACCTTAACATTTTCTTCAATCTCTTATTGTACATAGCACCAGTAGGCCTTACTTTTAGTAGCATATCCTAGAAAGATTCCTTTATCACTCCTAACATCAAACTTTCGTATATCTTCATCTTTTTTGATATAACACTTGCTTCCAAAGATCTTGAAATATCTAACAATAGGTTTTTGACCAGTCCATAGGTCAAAAGGAGTCTTACAAGTATCACCTTTGATTTGTACCCAGTTAAGTGTGTACACAACACTACTCATAAATTCTCTCCAGTAGATATGAAGTACATTTCCTTCCAACATCATGGTTCTAGTAGCATGTAGAACTATTTTTTTCTTCCTTTCCACAACTCCATTTTGTTGAGGGTTCTACAGTGCAGATAATTATCTCTTTATTCCACGCTCTTCACAAAAAGAATTAAACTCACCAGAAGTTAATTCACCACCTCTATCTAATCTCAAGCATTGAATCTTCAGAACTATTTTGATCTCAACCAAAGCATTAAATATCTTGAACTTTTCCAGAGCTTCAAAGTTTTCCCTTAAGAAAGTAGCCCACATCATCCTTGAATAGTCACAAATAAGCAACATGAAATACCTGTATCCTTGTAAACTTCTAGTTCTAGTAGGAGCACACAAATTAGTATGCACAAGATCCAACAACCCATTTGAATTTTGTTGTTTACTTCAAAATGAAATTCTTGTTTGCTTCCCTAACTCACATTCTTTGCATTTGGCATTAGTAGTTTAATCATCTTAGGAAGATCTCTCACAATCTTAGTGGAAATTTTCTTGACAATATTATCAAAGTTAACATGACACATTCTCCTATGCCACAACCAACTTTCATCAATTTGAGCAATCAAACAACTTTTACTAGCAACACTTAGGTGGAAAATATTACCTTTTGTTTTCTATACCTGATGCAATCACATTTCCAAAATTTCCCAATATTTTGTACTTACCATCCATGAAATAAAGATTGTATCCCTTATAAACCATTTATCCAACACTTAAAATTTTATGCTTCAAACCTTCAACATACAATACATCATCAGTATTATGCTTACCATCAAGAGAAATGCATCCTCTTCCACAGATCACAATAGTTGTATTATCACCAAATCTCACAACACCACCATCATACTTTTCCAAATTCACAAACTTACTTTTATCTCCTGTCATATGTTGAGGAAAACCACTATCAATTACCCATTCATCTTTCTCTTCAACTCAAGTAGCTAGGGATTTCTCTACATTTGTACAACTAGCAGATTTAGTAGACACATGATTATTTTCTTTGATAGAAATAAACACAAATTTATCTTCACTTGCATTTCCTTTGTTAGATTCATCATCTGTCACACCTTCATTATCAACATAGTAACACTTCTTTTGGAGTTTAGGCTTGTTAAATGTTGGCTTGGAAACTCTCTTAGGAAACCTTGATGCAAAGTGACCTATCTTATTGCAAGAGAAACATCTAATAGGTAGCTTTCCTTTATACTTACCTTGTCCTCTAGATTTTCTTTTCACAATCAATGCTTCAAGTTCTTCAAGCTCTCTTTCTTCTTCATCGAGTTGTCTCATTTCATCCTCATACTTGAATGTATTTCTAGATGAACTTTCACTCAGATCATATCTCTATCTCTTCCAAAAGTAGTGGCCTTGAATGCAAATTCAACCTTAGGAAGTGCATCAACAAATTAACTCAACTCAAAAGTAGTAAGCTTACCAATCAACATATCTCTGCTAACATTTGTTATAGTCTAGAGCTCTTCAATAGCACTAGCCTTGAGTTTGTAAGAATTAGGCTAGGATCTAAGAACTTTAACAACAATTTTTTATTTGTCTATTTTTCCACTAGCACATTTGATACCACACACAAGTTCATTCACTCTTTGCATGAAAGTAGTAACATTTTCATCATCACCCATTTTCAACTTTTCATATTTCCCTTTCAGACATTTTAGCTTAGCAATCTTAACATTAGCATCACCTTCATACAAGGTTTCCAAATTTTTGCAGATCTCATAAACAGTCTTCAAATCCATCAAAATTTTCATCTCCATATCAATCAAAGCACTCATCAACGCCTCCTTAGCCCTGATATTATACTCAACATAATTACTATTCGGTGGAATAACATATCTATTACTTATAATGCTCCAGTAAGGTTCACCAATGCATCTCAGATGGTACTCCATTTGAGTCTTCCATAAAGAATATTTTTTTCCATGAAATCTAGGACTATCCTTCTTATAAGTTACCATCTTGAATCACCTCAAGCTTTTAAACTTCTTCCAAGGAACCACAAGATTTGATACCAATTGTTGGAAAAACAAGGCAGACATCTGAGAGGGGGGGTGAATTAGTTGTCACCAAATCTCAAACTTGTTCAACTTATTTACCTTATTCTCAGAACTAAACATTAATCATGAAAGCATAAATGAACAACACATCTATATCACACATAAAACTAATATTTTTGTGGAAACCCTGTTAGGGGAATAACCATGGTGGAGGTCAGTCCACAAGATTATACCACTATTAAAAGTATAAGAGAATATAAATAGGGAATGCACATGCATTCAGCCACACTACCTAGAGCTCACTACTCAAATGAAAAATAGGCTTAATTCCCAAAGGAAGACACACTATCTTACAGAAAGGTTCTAATTAAATCCATTAGAGTTTGAACTGAGAAAAGTAGAATCTGCTAATGCTTGGTTACAATTTCGGTTAAGCACATGAAAGCTTGTTCACTCTTCTTCTCTACCTTTGAATGATCTGAACTTTACTTGCACACAAGAATCTTACAATTCACACACAAATTCATTCCTTCAAATGATTAAACAATCACTCTTATATATCTGCAATAAGAAATTACATTGCTATAAGTTGGCTCCAAATAAATAATAAAATGAATATAAATAGTTGGCCCAAATCAATAAAGATTATTCATGTGAATCAACCAAGGTCAGACACAACATAGTGAAGACTGAAAATAACATCCTCAAACATGAATCACTTCAATTAATTACTCCTTGAATATCCACAACAAACTTCAACACCTTGTCGGCCAAGAACATGAAAAACATGAACACGCAAGAGAAAATCTTGGATCATGAGCACAACAATCAATGCAGACATGCAACATAGATAGAGAATGAACTAGAAACATCCTCAAGCATCGTGAAACACTAGATTTCTAGCATCCACAACAATTGAACTTACTGGAATCACATGATCTTCATTCAGGAACACAAATTGAAGTAACAAAAAACTATCAGAATATAAATCTTCATTACTCGATCAACTCTTCATGCAGATATCTAAAACTTGACATGGATAAAATAGATATGCTCAACAAGAAACCCTTTATTCCACAACCTCAGAATAGAAACAAATTGAACACAATGATAGAAAGAACTTAAATTCACCTCTGACAACCTGTAGCACTTCCTATTACAATTTTCTCAATATCCTCAACATATACAACTTCTAATGCAACAATGCTAATAGTGTTGAAATCAATGACAACCACATGTTAGAAACACACCACAACATCCAACACTACCTAATTTGGTGAAACCTACTAATGCAATATGCAAGGAATGTCAATTGGGAAAGTAAACTTGGATTTCATTTCAGAGTAAAAAGCATTGTTCAAATGAATTGTTAGAGCTTGTGAATACTGGTCTATGTGGTCCCTCTAAGGTCAAAAGTTTATAGGGTTATAGGTATTTCATGTTACTCATTGATGATTATTATAGAATTGTATGGGTTACTTTCTTAAGGGATAAATCTAAAGCACTTGAAAATTTCAAGATCTTTAAAGCTATGGTTGAGATAGAGAAAGGTTTGAAGATTAAATGTTTGAGATCAAATAAATGTGGTGAATTCACTTCCAGTGAATTTAATTCTTTTTGTGAAGAACATGGAATAAAGAGAAACTTATCTACAGCCCAGACCCCTCAGCAAAATGGAGTTGTGGAAAGGAAGAAAAAAATAATTCAAGATGTTGCTAGAACTATGTTGTTGGAGGGAAATGTCCCTCATATCTATTGGAGAGAAACTGTGAGTACTGTTTTGTACACACTCAATTGGGTACAAATCAAAGGTGATACTGGTAAGACCCCTTTTGATCTATGGATTGGTCAAAAAGCTATTGTTTAATACTTCAAGATATTTGGAAGTAGATGTTATATTAAGAGAGATGAAGACATAGGAAAGTTTGATGCTTGGAGTGATGAAGGTATATTTCTGGGTTATGCTACTAAAAGTAAGGCCTATCGGTGTTATGATAAAATATTGAAGAAAATGGTTGAAAGTGAAAATGTTAAGGTTGATGAAGACTTAGGTACACTATCCAAAACTTGTGGATATGACTCTAATGATGAGGATGACTGTACAAACAAAGGAAAGCAAGTTAAGACTATAAATCAAGTGCAAATCAATCTAGTAAATCAAGAAAATGAAGAAGGAGAAGATTAGTAAAGTAGAAGAAGAGAGATCAAAAGAGCCTTAAGTTGAAGAACATCCTAAGAAGACTCTGAGGTATGTAAGAATGAATTATTCACAAGATAAAATTATAGGTGATAAGAACAAAGGTGTCCAAACTAGGATAACTATTGCAGAAGAGTATTGCTTGATTTCAAAGACTGAGCCTCCTAGTGTGAATGAAGAATGTAAAGATGAGCATTAGGTTGAAGCAATGAAAGAAGAGTTAAAATAGATTGAAAAGTATGATACATGGATTCTTGTTCCCAGACCTAAGAATAAGAATTTCATTCGAACTAAATGGGTCTTCATAAACAAACTAAATGAGCAAGGTGAAGTGGTTAGAAACAAAGAAAGAGTGGTATGTAAAGGATATTCACAGATGGAAGTAATTTATTTTGAAGAGACTTTTTCCCCTATTTCTAGAATTGAAGCTATAAGATTATTTCTTGCCTATGCTGCTCACAAGAACTACAAATTTTATCATATGGATGTAAACTAATATTTTATAAATGGTGAATTGGAAGAAGTGTATGTTGAGCAACCTGATGGATTCCAGTTAACTGATAAAGAAGATATGGTGTGTCAGTTAAAGAAAGCATTGTATGGAATCTATCAAGCCCCTAGAGCATGGTATGCAAGATTGGAAAAGTATTTGTTGAAGCTTGGATTTAACAAAGGTAGTGCTAATAGTAATCTATATTTCAAGATTGATCATAATAAAGATCTGATTGTTGAAGTCTTTGTTGATGATATCATTTTTGGAGGAGATGATGGTTTGTGTATGAAGTTTGCTAATGAGATGAAAAATGAATTTGAGAAGTCTATGATTGGTGAGAATAAATTATTTTTGGGATTGCAAGTTACTCAATTAGATAAACGGATTTTTATATCTTAGTCCAAGTATGTGAAGGAATTGCTGAAGGTCGGTATGGAAGATTCAAAGTTAGCTGGTACACCCATGGTGACCGGATGCAACTTGACAATAGAAGATGATTCTTTGAAAGAAAATCAGACAATAAACAAATCAATGATTGGTGGATTGTTGTACTTAACTCAAACTAGGCCTCATATCATGAATGTTGTATGTATTTTGGCAAGATTTCAAGAAAATTTGAAGGAATCTCATGTGACTATTGTGAAGATAATTTTTAGATACTTGAAGGGAACTATTGATCTTGGCCTATGGTATCCTAAAGATGATGATATTACCTTGAGTGCCTTTACTGATGTTGATTGGACATGAGATGTGAATGACAGAAAAAGTACTAGTGGTAGAGCACTTTTCTTGGGTAAGAAGCTAATTTCATGGTTAAGCAAGAAGCATAATGCAATTTCCGTATATGATATAGAGGCTGAATACATTGTTTATGCTAACAATTGTACTAAAGTCTCATAGATGAAAAAAATGTTCAAGGATATCAGAGTTTTGTATGATGAGCCTATTGCTATATTTTGTGATAAATCAAGTGTTATTAACATTTCCAAGAATCCAGTGTTGCATTAAAAAAAAGCATATATCTATCAAGTTTCACTTTTTAAGGGAGAAGGTAAGTGAAAAGGAAGTTAGAGTGGAGTATGTGCCTATTAAAGAGCAGATTGCAAACATCTTTACCAGGTCATTGCCTAAGGATAATTTTGAGTATCTCAAAGGGAAGTTAGGGGTGATTACCCCTCTTAATCAGAACTAAGGATGCATTGCATTGCATCATTCCATACATTTCATAATCATATCTTGCTTCAAATTGATGTTGTGGTGGCTACTACTCATGGGGAGTAGTCAGATGTTCAAAAACTTAGATATGTGGTTTAGAGCTTAGAGAACTTTGTCGTTGATGCCAAAGGGGGAGAAGAGTCATGTGAAAAACTAGTGATTGTCTAAGGAGAAGAACCTTATGGGGAGAAATAATATTTGAAAGTGTTGAGAAGAAGATGAGTCAGAACCTAAGCAGGAGTTAGTTGCATTGATGGTGTTTTCACATCATGTGTTGCAATCAATGCCAAATGGGAGATTGTTGGATGTTGTGGTTGTGTTGCTGATATGTGGTTTTCATTATTGTCAACACTATTAAATGTATTTGAAGTTGTATATGTCAAGGATATTGAGAAAATTGTAATAAATGATTTGCAAGTTGTCAGTGGTGAAGCGAAGTTTAGTATGTTGGTATGTTATGTATGTTGTTGATCAGAGGTTGTGGACTAAAGGGTTTGTTGCTAAGTGTATCTAGTTTATCCACTTCAAGTTTTAGAGATCCATATAAATATTTGATTGAGTTATGAAAATTTTCATTATGATAGTTTTTTTGTTTCTTCAGTTGGTGTTCCTAATTTAAGATGATGTTATTTCAGATAGTTCAATTGTTGTGGATGCTTCTCTTGTGATTCTTGATGCTTTTGGATGTTTCTAGATCATGCTCTATCTTTGTTACATGTTTGCTTTGATTGTTGTGCTCATGATTTGAGATTTACTCTTGCATGTTCATGTTTTCCTTGTTCTTGGCTGACATAGTGTTTGTAGCATGTTGTAAATCTTTGAGGAGAAATTAGTTCAAGTTTTTTGTGTTGAAGATGTTGTTTTGGGTCCTCACTAAGTTGTGGCCAACCTTGGTTGATTTCCATTGATAATATTTAATGTCTTGGGCTGACAATTTATATGCATTTTATTATTTCTTTGTGGTTGACATGAAGGGATTAAATTTCTTACTGCAAATATATCTAAGCGATTGTTCATTTAATTTGAAGTATATTGAATGTGTGTGTGTGTGAATAATGTTCTAAATCATTCAAAGGTAGAACAGAGTGTGAAGAAGTGTTAAGAAAATTGAAGAAGAGTGGAGAATTTTTCATGTGCTTAATTGGAACTATAATCAGGCATTAGAAGATGCTATTTTCTTAGTTCAAAATTTGAGTGGTTGTAATCTAAATCTCTTTGTAAGATAGTGTGTCTTCCTTTGTAATTGAGTAGTGAGCTCTATGCAGTGTGCCTGAATGCATGTGCATTCTCCATATTTCATTTCCATTATAATTTTATCAGGGTATAATCTTGTGGATTGACCTCCACCGTGGTTTTTCCCCTAACAGGGTTTCCACTTAAAAAAATCTTGGTGTTATGTGTGTTTCTAATGTGTTGATGATTTATGCTTTCATAATTAATAATCAAATCTCAGAATAAGGTTAATAAGCTGGATAAGTTTTGAATTTTTGTGACAATTGATTCACCCCCCTCTCAGTTGTCTGCCCTTTTATTTCCAACAAAAGTGTGTTACAACACTTTACACAAGGAAAGATTAAGGTTTAGAAGAGGTTAATTATCTTTAGTTAATAAAACCTTAGAGAAGTGTGAAAGTGAGTTGCAACACTTCACAACACTTTTTTAAGGTACCATTTAAATCCTTTAGTTCACAAGGGCCCAAGACATAATGTGAATGTTTTTAATCCACAATACAACACTAAATCAAGGAAACATTAATCCTGAATTCACAAGGAGGGCCCAAACAAGCATTAAAATGTCCTAGATGACATTTTTTAAAACTACATATTTTAAGCATATGAGGATGAAAATGATAATGCACATAAGGTTTGAGATGAAATGATGATGATGACCTTATTACCAAAGTATATGTTGTGAAAAGATGAACCTAAATGACACTAAAGGATACCAAATGATACTAATGACATGGACCTTAAGATCTAAGAAAAGGATTCTAATCAGGCTATGTTTATCCAAAATTACAAATAAAAACATCATTGACCTTTATGAGGACCAATATTGAGAGAATGATAATTTTTGCAAGATGAGTCTAAACTAATGCACAAGTTTGAGACCCAATTTTGACAATGAAAAAGATGGTGATGGTAATTGAAAAGTTGAAAGATAAAGGTCAATGACAATCTAAATAAGCAACCATGAATTTTCTAAAGGATTGATAAGCTTTCAATGTTTGAAATCCAAAAGGATGAATAATGCAACCTAAATTTCATGAAATCTTAAATAAAAATAATGGAAATGGACTGATCAAACACTACAAGTACAAGGTTTATATGGTAATATCACTATCGAGATGACTTGGATCAATATTGTACAATTATTCTTTGAAAATTTGATAATCAAGCAATTGTGGTTCATTATTCTACAAATGTGGTTCTGGAAGATGTGGGCTTCAAGTTAACAAATGTAGTGAATTGTATATAATGTGTGTTTGTTTTTGTCAAATGTGATGTAGAATAGCAGTTGTGGTTTTTGGTGAATAAATGCAACTCAATTTCCAATTGTGGGTCAGTTTTCATCAAATGTAGTTAACAAAGAGTTAATTTTCAAGTTTATAGTTTCAACTAGTTTTCATGTTGAGAAATTTATGAAATGTGACTGAGAATATTCTAAAAACACTAAAAACACTCTAAAAACATATTTGTTTAGCTTTTGACTTGTGAAAATTCTAAAATATGCAGGTGTATGTTTGAAGGTTATTCACCCCAATTTCCACTAGTATAAACACATATCAAAAATACTCAAGCAATACATATCCATAAGATCAATGTTCAATGGTGTGATGCTCAGACTCCTAACTTGGAATCTCCATCAATGCAAGGGAGGGACACCATTTTGGGTTATGTATCACCTTTTGTCTGTGTGAGTGGACAGATAGAGGTCTCTGTGAATGGAAGGATTACCCAAATCACCCTCTCCCTAGAAAGTTACAAGTAGAAACAAGTAACATATGCTATGTCAATGAATCCCATCTCACTCAAGGGAGCCAGATGGTGAGTAACTTTTAGGGTGTGGTGCTACACCCTGGCCCTGAGAGTGATGCCAAGATAAGTCAAGCAATAAGGGTGGCTAATAAAATGTTGTCTAGTCACAACTCGAGGGCTTGGCACTATGCAAGAATCCAAGAAACCACTTAAGGCTTTACCTAATCCTACTAGTGGTACTAAAAGTACCAAACAAAAGCAATGTCTGTAGCATGCACTTTTAGAATGGCACTGTATGGTGACAACTAATGGTAGTTTTCTGTTGGGTTTGACATTAGAATTTTATATACCAGCCTAAGGGAAAAATCAATTATGGTCACCTTCGAGTTCTCTATACAAATGTGTCTCTTACATAGGCCCAACTAAAAAAAAAAAGATGGAATTGTAGGCACTGCAAAAATTCTTGATCGGTACTATATATATGATTTTGATAAAATAACATTGTTTCTTCCTAAATCACTTTAGACTAACCAATTAATTAAATAATTAACATTATTTAGTTAAATTCATCAATTTCTACTATTAATCAAAGAATTAAATTTATTAGATTCATCCACCTTTCTTCTGATTAATGTTCATCATATTTAATTAAATCCTACAAGGAAAATTAGATGCGGAAACAACTCTCCTAACATCAAAACCTCAGGGAAGAATGGAGAGATAACTTTTAAAATTACAGTTATAGTCCAATTAAGATGCACATGAAAGAGGTAACAGAAACAGAGTATTTGAGACACACATATGGATGCCAGATTCACGTGGGAAAACCCTTATGGGAGAAAAACCCACCACACCAAGAGAAGTCACTTTGTATTATAGTAACAAATAATTACATATAGAGTTCTGACTTATCCTTCTGATGGTAGATTACATCAGCTTTCACAATGATCAATCTTTATACAAGAACTTTCAAGTTGCAGTCTTCACAGAATAGAAATCACTTTGATACAATTTGAACTGATCACACAATTGTTCTTCAAACCAACCATCGAACCTCAGAGCATCTACAACTACAAACTATATTCATGTCATTCCCTGTCTATCAAGCTTCCTCTCAGAACTGCTACAATGAACTGCCTTCCAACGGTTCCAATTCAGCTCCTCTGATTGGTCCATGAGACGCCACATAGGAAAGTTTCACTCAGTCAAACAACTTCTGGCTATGTTTTCATATTGGTGAGACACTGGCCATGTCTTCTCGATGCCAACATAGTAAACATTTGATATCGCCAAGACTCCATCCTATTGCCAAGATGTTACATCGAGTCCAAAGAGCTATCACTTAGCTTTCGCCATGTCGCCAAGACACATCACTTTCACTGAGACATCATACGGAAGCTTCAAAGTCACACACCCGTGAGTTTTCCATTCATCAAGACTATCACTCTTCGGTGAGACCACATACCAATATTCAATGTCACAATGATCTCAACATTCCTATCGGCAAGACTTACCACTCGCCAAGAGGTTTCATCGAGATACATTAAGTTACATCAAATCCATTAGCAGTCACCAAGACTATCATCCTTCATTGAGACTCTACTCCAAGATCCTTATGTTTCATCGAGCATTGAACGGTTGGCAAGACATATCTTTCACCAAAAGGTTTCATGGAGCTCTCATATGTTCCTCTTAAACCATACTACTATCGACAAGACCTTTGTGCTACTCTGAGTACATACCATCGGTGAGACACACCAACTATTGCCAAGAGTTCTTCCCTAGTGTTCAAGTCATATCGATGTCCCCAGAAAAAAGCTGTCGACGAGACATCCATATTGGTAAGACTTCTTACCGAACACCCTAGACTCTCCCCGAAGACTTCAATAGAAAACGTTGTCGACAAGACAATCATATCATTGAGAGCTCATAGAAAACTTCCAAGACTCTCCCTGATATACGATAGAATGGCCTGTTGGCCATAGATCTCCATGAGGGGTGAGAGTTTACAATGAACAAACTGTCACAGCGATAGACTCCAAAGTAAAAGCATTTGGCAAGACTCCTACAATTGTCACAGTGACCTATTCTGATTCAAAAAGGTTACTACTGCTAGTTGGGCAGACATGAAAGATGTCACTCTGACTTGGATCCAATAGAGGTTACAGCCTGTGATGATTTAGGCATATATTTCCAACAATCTCCCACTTGACGAAGATCACACAGGCATCTCTAGAGGACAAAAAAACTTACTAAAAATCATGGGCACTAAGGTCCATTGAACTAGCAGACCACCTGAACTTGTCTATGCTCACTAGCTTCGTCAATGCAAACTGACCTTTCCAAACTGACCTTTCCAAACTCCACCATATCTCATACAAAGTGGTACTGTGCATCTATATGTTTCATCCTGGCATGGAAAGTAGGATTCTTTGCCAAAAAAATTGCACTCTGATTATCACAACAAATAGTTATTTTCCCTGCATCAAAACCAATGTTAAAACACAAACGTTTTAACCAAACTACTTCTTTACAAGCATGAGTAGCTGCCATGTATTCAGCCTCTATAGTGGACAAAGCGACTACAGCCTACTGCTTACTCATCCAACTCACTACACCACCATTCAACATGAAAGTATATCCACTGGTGGACCTCCTGCTATCAATGTCCCCTACCCAATCAGAATCCACATAGCCTCGAATACTGAGAGTCCTCTATGATTCAACCTGGTTCCCATGGTAACACAAAGCAAAATATGAAGTGCCCTTCAAATATCTGAAACTCTCTTTATAGCATCCCAATGTGTCCTTCCAGGATTATCCATAAACCTGACTAAGAATTCCCACTGCTTGGGCAATGTCTAGCCTTGTATAGACCATTGCATACATAAGACTGCCAACTGTACTAGCATAGGGTACACTAGTCATGTCCTCCATCTTAGTAGGATATTTTGGATAGTCTTCAACAGATAGCTTTGTTCCCTGCAAAACTAGAACAACTAGCTACTTGCAATCATTCATTCAAAATCTCTCTAGAATAGTCTTGATATACTTACTCTGACTGAGCCAAAGTTTTCTACTATTCATGTCCCTAGTTATCTCCATCTCCAGAATATACCTTACTACATGAAGATCTTTCATTTTGAACTTAGCAGACAACTGAGACTTAAGATCAGAAATCATTAGCTTACTATTTCCTATGAACAACATATCATCAACATAGAGAGCAATAATAAGAACTTGATCACTTTTAGCTTTATAATAGACACAATGATCAGATTTTGATCTCACAAATCCCAAAGATAATACAAAAGTATCAAATTTCTGGTACCACATTCTACGTGACTGCTTTAACCCATACAAATACTTTTTCAACTTGCAAACTAGTTTCTCTTTACCTTTTTCAACAAAGTGCTCAGGTTGGGACATATAGATTTCTTCTTTAAGATCACCATGAAGAAATGTTATCTTCACATCCATCTATTCGACCTCTAAGTCATACGCTACTGCAAGTGACAAAATAAATCTGATAGATGTCAGCTTAGCTAAAGGAGAGAAAATCTCTCCATAATCAATTCCCTCTACCTAGGAATAACCCTTCACAACCAATCTTTCCTTGTACTTTTCCACACTGCCATCCAGACCAATCTTCCTTTTAAATACCCATTTGTAGCCAACAACTTTTCTGCCTCTAGGCAAGGGCACCAAACTCCAATTTTCATTCTTTTCCAATGATGCCATTTCTTCATTCATGGCTTCCAACCAAGAGTTTGAATCAGACATTTTAAATGCCTCTTTTACAGTCCTAGGCTCATCAGTGCTAGAAATCAAAGCATAGGCACAAGTAGAATCTATCAAAGAGAACCCATAGCTATCATGTTGTTTTCTTTCATGGGTTGACCTCCTCACTTGCTGAGGCTGAGGTTCTTCTTCTTCTTCAGAACTTTCAAAACTTTTAGAACTACTTGAGCTCTCCTCAATTTCAAGTACATTTTGAATTTTGCATTCCTCTTTCTCTAGTGTAGGAGGAATTTCAACTACACCCTTATTTTTTTTTGACTTTGTATCTAACTGTAGATCCAAGGTAGAAGGCTTCAGCTCACAAAATATTACACTTCTATTGTATACAACCTTCTCCATGTCAGGATTCCAAAGCTTGTATCCTTTTATGCAAGTGCTATAGCCAATAAAAATACATTTGATAGCCTTGTTCTCTAGCTTAGATCTTTTCTCATACAACACATGAGCATATGCCTCACAGCCAAAAACACGAATATGTCATAAAGAGTTCTTCTTACCAGACCATGCTTCCAGAGGTGTTTTCTCAACAAGAGCAGAATTTGGAGATCGATTAATCAAGTAACATGCAGTAGCAATAGCCTCAACCAAGAACTTCTCCTCCAATCCAGCACTACTCAACATACTTTGTGCTCTCTCCATCACTATCCTATTGAACCTTTTTGCAACTCCATTTTGCTATGGAGTATAAGGTGTAGTCTTATGTCTTTTAATCCCATGGTCTTTACAATACCTCTCAAAATCATCAGAACAAAATTCACTGCCATTATCAGTCCTTAAGCATTTTATTTTTCTTCCATTCTGATTTTCTACAAGGTTCTTAAATTCCTTAAATTGACTGAATACTTCTAATTTACTTTTCAAAAAATAAACAAATGTTCTTGTCGAATAATCATCAATGAACAATACATAGTATCTTGACTTAGACAAAGAAGGAACATTCACTGGAACAAATACATCAGAATGAATATAATCTATCAAACCAGAAGATTTATGAGGACTGGAATAAAATGAAACATGGTGCTGCTTTCCATATATACAGTGTTCACATAATTCAAATTCAAGGATACAATCTTCAAGCCCCTCAACCAAATTTTTATTCTTCAAGGTTTTTAAACCTTTTTCACCAATGTGGCCTAGCCTATGATGCCAAAACATAGTCTTTTTTGCTATAAGTTTAACTTCCATAGACTTTACACAACTAGGAACATTTCCCTCTTTTGCTGCATGAGCAACTTTCTGTGACTTTACATAGACATTGTTACATTGAACAACATGTGCATTCAACTTGTATAAGGTACCAATACGAGCACCCCTTCCTAGCACCATTGAGCCTCTAGTCATCTTGTAACCATTTCTAGAGAACATGACTTGCACTCCAATATCATTTAGCATACTTGCTAAAACTAAGTTTCGAGCCAGACCTGGTATATGCATTACATTATTAATTCCCTTCACTCTTCCACAAGGGAATTGAATTCTAACTCTTCCATGGCCAAAAATTTCCAAATTTGAATCACTTTCCAAGTACACCTTTCCACCATCATATTCTTCACACTTTGTGAACCAGTCTATATGAGATGTCATGTGGAAAGATGCTCTAGAATCAATCAGCCAGACATTATCTGATGCATGTGTAGCCAAGGCTACAATGAAGGCATCTCCATCATTGTGAAAAGAATCATTGTTAGAATTCTTCTTCTTCTTCTTCTTTTTCTCCTCTTTACAATCCTTTCAGACATGACCAGGTTTCCCACAATTCCAACACTTCACCTTGGACTTCTTCCCAAGAGACTTTGATCTCCCCTCTGATTTTGATTTGGACTTCTTATCCTTCTTCTTGCCTTTCTCTTTCGACCTTCCTCTAACAGCAAGGGCCTCCTTCACCATCTCAGAAGATTTCCTTCTCATATCTTCTGATAAAAAAGAACCAACAAAATCTTCCATCTTGAAACTAGATGTTGTACTCCCAATTCCCATCACTAGATGATCCCAAGAGTCTGGCAAAGAACACAATAATAGCATACAGTGATCCTCTTCTTCGATTTTTACACCAACAAATGTTAGTTGAGAAATCAACATATTAAATGTGTTCAAATGATTAGCTATAGACTCTCCTTCCTACATTCTCAAAGAGTACAACTTCTTCTTCAGGAACAGTTTATTCACCAAAGACTTCCCTTGATAAATAGATGCCAGTCTATTCCACAAGGAAGATGCAGTCTTCTCTTCATGCACATTAAGAAGAACGAAGTCTACCAAACAGAGCCTTATCAACCCCTTAGACTTTCTATCTTCAAGGTCCCATTCTTCTTTCTTCATGCCTATAGGTTTAGTTCCAGACACAGTAAGCCACATATCATGATCCACTAAGAGATCCTCCATTTTGAGTTTCCACAACTCAAAATTGCTGCCATTGAATTTCTCCATTTCAATCTTTCCTGGTGTGCTAGCCATCTCAATCTATAATTAGAAATTGAAAAACTTCTACAAGACTCCCATTGAATGGAAATTGACACAAAAAACCCAACGTACCCACAAGGATAACACAACTGGCCAGGCTCTGATACCACTTGTAAGGAAAATTAGATTTGGAAACAACTCTCCTAATGTCAAAACCTCAGGGAAGAATGCAGAGATAACTTTTAAAATTACAATTACAATCCAATTAAGATGCACATGAAAGAGATAATAGAAACAGAGTATTTGACACACATATGGACACTAGATTTACATGGGAAAACCCTTACAAGAGAAAAAACAACCACACCAAGAGAAGTCACTTTGTATTACAGTAACAAATAATTACATACAGAGTTCTAACTTATCTTTGTGATGCCAAATTACAAAAACTTTCACAATGATCAATCTTTATATAGGAACCTTCAAGTTACAGTCTTCACATAATAGAAATCACTCTAATACAATTCAAATTGATCACACAATTTTTCTTTGAACCAACGATTGAACCTCAGAGCATCTACAACTACAAACTATATTCATGTTGTGCCTTGTCTGTCAAGCTTCCTCTTAGAACTACTACAATGAACTGCCTTCCAACGAGTCCCATTTGACTCCTCTGATTGGTCGACAAGACGTGACATAGAAAAGTCTCACTCAGTCAAATGGTTTCAAGCTATGTTGTCATATCAGTGAGACATTGACCATGTCTCCCCGATGCCAACATAGTCAACATTTGATATCACCAAGACTCCATCCTATCACCAAGATGTTACACCAAGTCCAGAGAGCTATTGCTCAGCTTTTGCCATGTCGCCAAGACATATCACTTTCGCTAAGACATCATACCGAAGCTTCAAATTCACACACCCATGAGTTTTCCATTCGGCAATACTATTGCTCTTTAGTGAGACCACATACCGATATTCAAAGTCACAATGATCTCAACATTCCTATCGGCAAGACTTACCACTCACGAAGAGGTTTCATCAAGATACATTAAGTTACATCAAAGCCATCAGCAGTCGCCAAGACTATCATCCTTCGTTGAGACTATACTTCGAGATCCTTATGTTTCACTGAGCACTGAACGATCGGCAAGACATATCTTTCACCAAAAGGTTTTATTGAGCTCTCATATGTTACTCTGAAACCATACTACTATTGGCAAGACCTTTGTCCATCGCTAAGACCTCACATCGAGACCTTTGTGCTGCTCTGAGTGTATACCATTGGTGAGACACACAAACTATCGCCAAGAGTTCTTCCCGACTGTTCAAGTCATACCGATGTCCCCAGAATAAAGCTATTGGTGAGACATCCATATCTGTAAGACTTCTTACCGAACACCCTAGACTCTCCTCGAAGACTTCAACAGAAAATGTTGTCAGTGAGACAATCATATCATTGAGAGATCATAGCGAACTTCCAAGACTCTCCTTGATATATGATAGAATGGCCTGTTAGCCAGAGATCTCCATGAGCAGTTGGAGGTTACAACAAACAAACTGTCACAGTGATAGACTCCAAAGTAAAAGCATTCGATGAGACTCTTGCAAGGTCACAATGACCTATTCTGATTCAACAAGGTTACTACTGCTAGTTGGCTAGACATGAAAGATGTCACTCTGACTTGGCTCCAATAGAGGTTACAGCCTATGATGATTTAGGCATATATTTCCAACAAATCCCCCTAAAGTCTTCTCATTTGATTTAAATGAATCAAACTATCTAAATCAAATGTCACAATCTCTTAACCCATTCAAATTAATTAATTTTGAATTAATTAATCCTAAATGACTTTCTAATCATCATAAATAAATCCTCTAGCTTTTAACTCCTCAAGTGTTAAATCTACCCAGTGTTAACTAATCAGGCTGCACATGAAAATAATTTCTTTTAATTATCTAATTCCTCTATTTATCCTGACAATGGCATATTCCAAGGAATATTCCTCTCAACCACCTCCTCATTCAATTTCCCTCCAAAGGTTTTAAATAACCTCTGAGACATTCATTAACTCATCTTACATCTTTGTTTACTCTTACATCCTTTCAAATATTCAACCTCATTCTCTCATTCTTCAACCATTGATTCCTATAAATAGAGGTTTCCTCTACATAATAGGCATCCACAACTTGAAGCATTCTTACTATGGGAGTTTCTACTCATAGAATTTCACCATTTTCATGACATTAGCTAGTTTATGTTATCATTTTGCATCAAATATCACACTTTAGATGATCAAAATCATCAAAGCTTATCAAAGGGATTAGGAAAGGGCTTCTTTCAACATCAAAGGAGCACCAATATCCCTATGGGATGAAGGTTTATCTATTTTATGTTGATTGCATGTTGTCTTTGGTTTGTTATGTTCTCATTTTCATGTTTTCTTCTTGATTTAGCTAAGAATCTCATAGGGAATGCTATATTTTGGTTTCTAACATGATTAACTATTGTTTTATGTTATAGTATTAGCAAATTATAGGTTTGGTATTCACATTTTGGCAATAAAAGGTGGGCTAACCCATTTTATTTTAATAATTTTGCTTGAAAATATCATTTTTATAGCTATAGGAGGGCGATGCTGCTTTTGCTTGATACAGTGTCACCTTTGCATATAGTTCTACCTTGCCTTGCACATAGAGCACTGCCTTTTTTTTTAGCACCACATCTACCATGTTGTGTCACCTTTGCACATTATTGTCATGTCACCTTTGTTATATAGCGTTACTTTTGTATGCTCTTCTTTTTGTCTAATTCTATTTTCTGACAAAGCATCGCCTCTGATGTTCCACTGTAGTTGTGCTCTCTATCTGCTACAAAGCACTGCCTTTGCATTTCACTAGAGTGTTTCCTTCATTTTCAATGTTGCCTTTGTCTATTGCAGAGTGTTTCCTTTGTATAAAAAGGAGGAAAATTGAATTGGAGACCTAAAAATATTTTTTAATTCTCATTATAATAGCTTAGGCTTTCCAATTCTGCTTTTCATTTTCTATTTTAGGACCAACTAGAACTACTTTGGGCTTAAAATTAACAATCAACTCAAGCTTTGTAAAATTTGGACTAAAATTGAACATTAGGAACTTACTAGACATTGATTTGTGGATTAAAATTGAACAAGACAAATTCACAGTTAGCTTGGTGCTTAAAATGAATTCATCTTTACTTTGGGGATTAAAAAGAACTTATGTTTTCCTTGTTTTGTGATTTTTTGCAATCCTTGTCACTTGAACGTGTATGCACTTCTCTCGCGCCACTTGGAAATGTTGAGAATCAAAAGCATTCCATTGAAATTGGTTGTCTAAAATCACCCACACATTTCAATTTAGATCTAAAATTGAACCCCCATGCTAGTGTGAAGAAAAGGCATTGTGTGTGTTCCCTTCTTGCCCTTTACATGATTTGGGCATTCGAACTACAAATGTACTTCTTGTCTTTTGTTTATATTTAGAGGACCTACCTCCCTGCTTCAAAATGAGGGAATGGCCCAAGTGGTAATGGGCTAAATCTAAGCTCTTCTAATTGCTATATAAAAAATGTTTTGTGATGAAATTCATTAGCAACAGGTGTGGATTTGTCATACCAACTAGTGTCACCCATAGTATCCATGTGATATGCCAATGTACCAATAATTTTTGTTGTTCTAGTACTTCTCTTGCACTCTTAGGGTTTTTCACCTAAAAGGAGAGAGATAGACCCCAAAAACTATGGCACTGGTTCACTCAAACTAAGGTATGTATGAAGTAATTATAACTAAATATGATGATCTAGATGCAACTAATTGATAAAATTGATTGATTATGAATGCAAAAATAATGGAATGTGAAGTGTTTGAAAACATAGTGATGTTTGCAAAAGGATTAAAAGGATGGAAAAAAATGCAATTTTTTTTTTTTAAAAAATGTAAAACTGAATGTGTGCACCTGTAAGACGGATGAAGACTCAAAACCACTCTAAAAATTTGGAAAAGTTGACTTTTTGGCTAACTAGGACTCATTCACCACCTTGGGTGAATCAGTCCTAGGTTAGGGTTTTCTGCCTAGAAACTAATTTTTGCTAAATGGGTACTAGAATTTGCATTTAACTTTGATAGCCACCTCTAGTGGGACTCATTTTACATCCATGGTGAATTAGTCATTTTTTTAGTTTTCTAAAAATTTAAATCTCAGATCTGTACTTTGTAACTTGCACAACACTTCTTGTCAGAAACTTGGATCTGAATCTCAAAAAATACCTACAAAACAACTTAAATTTTTTGGAATCAAATAACACATAGAGGGGGGTGAATCAGTGTTATGCAAAATTTAACTTTATTAATCTGATCTTTAAAACACTCATAGCATTGAAACAAAAGAAAGATGCAAGAACACAAAACAATCAACCACAACATCATAACATAAGAATTTTTACATGGAAACCATACTAGGGGAAAAACCACAGTGGAGGTCAATCCACAATATGAGTATACTCAATATAAGTGCTTACAAAAGGGGAATGCACATGCATTTAGGCACACTACCTATAGGTCAATGATCAAATACAAAAAGGAAGACTCACTGTCTTACAAAAAAAATTGGATTACATCCAAAAGATTTGAACTAAGAAAAAAAAATCTACTAATGCCTGATTATAGTTCCAGTTAAGCACACGATCACATTCTTCACACTCTATCTGATTTTTCTCTTGAAACTCTTCTTTCTACTCACATGAAATTGTGCACAATAGATTAATAATCCTTCTGAATTTTTCATCTCATCGCAACATACATCAAAATGATATAAACGATCGCATATATATATCTGCGACTAGAGATTACATCAATTACATGTCAACTTTTACAAAATATAAAACATATACAAAATTTTTACCCAATCCATAAATAATTTTCAATGCACACCAACCAAGGTTGGCCACAACGTAGTGAGACCCAAAACAACATCTGTGAACATGAAAAGACCTTAAAAATTTTCACCTTGAACATCCGCAACATGCTACATTTATTGAGTCAGCCTTTCTATATTGTTAGACTGAAAAACAATCAACTGAATCTTCTAACTTGTACACCAATTGATATGAGGCCCTATGATTCAAAGATAGGATAGATCATACATTGAAAAAACCTTCCCTGAGATCCACAACACAAATTGATAATAGGAAATTGGGTATAAATTGATGAACACAATTATGTCAGATGCTATGTTCTATCTTTAATAGTTAATCACTAATCTTCAATTTGACTTCCAGTACGAGCAAATATTAACATGCAAATAGGATCACTAAATAGGGTTTCCATCAATGACAACACCAAATGACATTGATGGCATCACTTATTGAAAAATAACTAACCCCTTTGGCATTGATGGCAACACTTAGTGAAAAATGACTAAGTGTCAGAATCAGTACCAACATGAATACACTGCAATCTTCAAAAATTTAAAACACAAATCCCCCTGAGATGAATATAATATTTTTCACTACCCCACTCTCCCAGTTTGACATCAATGACAAAGACAAGAATCTGTATACCAAAAATATAAAAAATTGTATATGTACAAACATGCTTCTACAACTTACATGAACTGGAATATGTCTACAAAAATTTTCTTTAACAGGCTTAAAATAGTGTAACAACCCTTTTTGAGACTCTCCAAAATAGTCATGTGACCACAAAATAGATAGGATTGTACTATTGACTCAATATTTTCTATATCACTGACAATCATAGCATCCTATGCTTGCTTCAATGCACTAAGCATTATCTCCATTTTAGGACCAATTAGTCCTTTAAGGTCACATAGCCTTTCAACAATTCTATCATTTTAAATCTTCAAACTTTTTATTTTATCAAGTAGGGATATGACTTGACCTTCTTACTTATTCATATAAATGGTTAGAGGATCAAATGCTTGAGAAATATTTGCTAACTATTTCTCATACTCCTTCACTTTCTTCTCAGTGACCTCGGTGAATTTAGACAATGATAAGCATGAATTGTAGATATTTCCACCATTAGATAATTCACTTTTAATGTTTTTACACAGGAAGCTAACAAATATTTATTATTAGCAATCATACCCTTCAATCTACTGAACCTGTTTGCATTAAATTCTTTCTGAACCTTATCCACAACTAAATTTTCAAGAGACTTAAAGTGAGTAATTATAGAGTTGATGAGCTTCTTCAGCTGACTGAATGGAGAATTAGATGAATCCTTCACATATGCAGGCATGATCTTCTCCAAGATACCAGATGCAAGGATTAGGAGCTCATTATCCTCAATGTGAGATTTTAGTATATCCTCCCTTGCCTCGGCTTGAGAAAATGATGCTACCTTTAGATTTTGAATAGGAGATAGAGGCCAAGTTGATAGGTCCTTCAAATAATTTAGGGTCAAACTCCTCCTAGTTTTATTCTAAGAAATCCTTTCCTACCTTTGAGTGTCTCTTGCTTCCATAGCAACCTCCTTTTCCTCAACCTTCTTTTCTTCAATCATAGATTCCTACTTGGATTTAGGAATCTCTACTTCAAATTTGTATCACTTCTGGTTTTGATTATGTAGAATTTTTTAGCATCTCCTCTTTCTCTCTTTCATCTTGATGATGGATCATAAATTGTGATCTAAAACATTGATGCTAAAAAAATATACACAATGAAAATGAGAAGTGATACAAATTTGCAATATAGATTGTGGAAACTTGATATCTTTAATCTCTACTTCATCAACTAACACATCTTTAGAAGCTTTAGTATCCATGGAAATTTTAGTATCTTGTGTACAAGAGGACTCAGAGTATCCTTAATTGTGTCTTCTTTCCCTTCTTCAATTACTGGACCAAATGGAACATCTTCATCATGAGTTTCTTTTGAAACAACATTATATATGTTCTTTAACAAGAATTCCTTAAGAATTTTCTCAGTGTCTTTTGCAACTTCTTCAGTCTGCCTGATCATAAGCTTATTCACCCTTGTTTTTCTCTTAAAGTCCCTTTTTTCATCATTTAGGATCTTCTTCACCTATTCTATTGACATTACTAACATAGATTAAGAAGTATCCATTCTCTCATTAGTTCTTTAGTTCTTGTATTTACTCTCCTCATTTCCAAGAGCTCATATAGCCCTTTAAGCAAATATGGCATTATTTCTATTAGAGTCATATTGAAATTATTCTAGTATTTTATTGTGGCTTCTTCAATAATTCTCTGACCATCACTATCAAAGGTGTCATACCATTCAGAAAGTGGCTTGAGATTACCATCCTTAATCAAATATTTTTCCACTTCCTCTACAGACATACCTGATCTATCAATTTTCACCCTTTTCTTTGCTTTATCTACACCAAAGGGATTTTCCTTAGAGACTTTTGATGCCTTGGTTCCTGTATGCTTGATTTATCTTACCTCTTCATCAAATTTAGTTTCTTCATCTTCCTCAACTACAACATAAACTCTTGTGCTTTTATCCTTCTTCATCGTTCCTTCTCTCCCAGATGTCTTGACTTGAGCTTTTACAAGGCTTGATTTCTTTGCAGGACTGGATCAGAGTGCATAGCTCCTTGTAGATCTAGATCTAGAAAAGAATGTTACTAGACTATTAGACTTAGATCTAGCAGGCTCTCCTTCTTCAACTTGTTCTCTTTTCCTCCTAGCTTCCTCACCGCTTCAGCTGATATGCCCATGCTTTCTACAAAAACTTCAACTTCCTTTCTCACCTTCTAAATTATCATAGGATTTTTGAGGTTTTCATGCAATCAAATATTTCTCTTCAAAGGTAACAAACCTTTATTTTGATGGATCCTAAGGTTTACTCAATAGGTGTTGAGCATACAACTCCAAAATGTGTGTTTCAACCTCATATCCCATAGGCATTATCCAAACTGTTCTAGGTTCTACAACTTCCATCCAACACTGATCAACTTCAACCATGAAGCAAATAGTTTCCTTATATTTTTCCATAATAGATGTAGGAATCCTTTCTCTAGCTTGCATTTCATCTTAAAAAGTTTTGAAATAACCCCAGATAGTAGTTTTCCTTGCTTTTCTATCACCAATTCCATACAAGATGTCTCTGATTTGAATAGGTATAGGTCTATCACCTTGCCATTGCAATTTTCCAGCTCCCAGAACTTCATTCATGAAGTAGAAAAAAAAACAAAACAATAGATTTCCATACTTGAAATAATTCTTCTTATCCTTCTTGATTTTTCCAAGATTTTCAATTAGTTCACCTCAGAGTAACTCACACAGGTCATATTCTATATTTTCCTTCACCATCTGATAAGCTACATTGATTATAGTACCAGATACTAAGTTATCCTAGTTGGAGTGAAATATTTTGTATCCAATAATGATAGAGGCATATCTCATATCTACTTCAATGATGTCATTAATTGCCATGGCTCTTTTGTCAAAAACTGAACCAGTTGCCTTAGTGACTATTTGGTTCTTTACAAATTTCAATGTCGGCAACCCATCAGATGAATTCAGACCAGTAACAATCCTTATAGCTTCCTTAGTGATCTTGAAAGGTTGACTTAGCCACATAAACTCAACATGCACTTGACTCAATATGTACCGAACCCATTCATTTTCACTGAACATGGGAAATTTCATAATTTGAGTGAACTTTTCCTCCTCCAAAGTTTTGAATTTGGGCCTTACACAGAGATCTTCTCCCACAATGTGATTTGTATATAGACTTAACAACTGGGAGCTTCCTAATTCCTCAACATTCAGATGAATTTATTCCCTAATATCTTTGATGTGCAAAACACCATATGAAACAGAAGAAAATGCACCTAATATTTTTGTCTCAATAAATTTAAACGAGCACCATTTGAATTTTGGATGGGCTCTATCCTTGATATCAACTACTAACGGAGCATCCATTTCCAAAAATTTTAAATTCACAAGTTTTGTAGATAAATACCTTTTATTTGATTAGGGTTTTATTTCCAAATCACCTTCGGACTTGAATTTTTGCCAAAGATCACTTGCAGAGCTCTCTAAACTTCTTCTTGAAAAGCAATTTGACAAATGAGGAATAAAAGTAACCTTTTATCATTCGAACACCCAAATTTTTGTCACAATAAATGGTTTTTCCCTAGGTCTTCTGGATACCTTTTTTTCATAGACTGTGAAAGAAAATTCTTCTGCGGACCTTCAATTTTGTATAAATTTTCTCCACAAGAGATCCCAAAACATTTGTAGGTCATCAATGCAACAATTGCAATTTTCCACATCCCGTTATCAACTACCAGTAGGCGGTTAAAATATTTTCTTGAGAAATACCCCCATGCCAAAGGCCTTACACTAAATCCTAGAGGAATTTCTAGTGCCAGATTTTAGTGTGGAATCATTTCCTGCTTTAGATGCAATCTTCTTCATTTGCTTCCTGATCTCATCTGCAGTAACTTTTCCTTTTCCCTTATCATCCTTCTGCACATTTTTCCCTTTGTTTACTAGACCCTTCCTACTTCTACAAAATTTTGCAATGTGACTGAGTTTGTTACAATTATAGCACACTACATTACTTTGTCTAGACCAGTTACTCCATTGATTTTCTCTTGATCTACACTAGTTAGAAATATGGCCAAATCTATTGCAGGCGTAAAATTTGACATTTCTATTGGAAATTTTTTTTGACATATTTCTACCTTAAATTGAATTATGACCAAATTTTTTGCAACCAAAACAATATCCATTGAAATTTTGAGCATTGGGTTGTCTAACCAGATACCTTCCAGCTTTGTTCATATGATTTCCTTGCCTAAATTTCCTTTGACCAGATTTGGAGCTTTCTCCTTTCTCATATCCAAGACCTTGCTTGTCACTTCTAGTCCTCTAACTTTGAATTAGTTCATCAAGCTTGGCTGAGCTAATCTTGAACTTTTCCTTGTATTCATTTGTAGTATCAAGTACATCCCTAAGAGTAACAATTTCTCTTTCAAGCTCTTCTTCATTGATTCTAGATTGTTGCAATTCAGGCTGCATTTGATTGAATCCATCAGTAATTCAACTACATTCTTCAAATTTTTCTTTCAAGGACTGAGCAAGATTCTCTCCATTCTTCTTTCTATCTTTAGTCTCCATGGTCATCCTCATCACAATAGATTCCATCTCATGCTCTAGGATAACATTATCTCTAGTGAGCTTTTCACATTCCTCTATATTTTCCTTCAAGGCTTGACTCATGCATTCATCTTCCATGCTTTTACTCTCTTTCTGCTTGATCTGATCACAAAGTTCCTTTCTCTTTTCTCTTGACTTATTGATTTTTTCTTTTAGTGATTGACTGAATTTCTCAACATTCATGAGGCTTGTTTGCAATTCTCAGACTTTAGATTTGGACTGATCAAGATCATCTAGTGCTACCAAAAGTTGTTGTTGAAGACTGCCAAAATCCATTGAATCACCTTCCCAGATCTTCCCCAAGCTATTAAACTTCTTTCGAGGAACTAGGCTCTGATACCAATTGTTGGAATCAAGGAACAATCAGAGGGGGAGAGAATTAGTGTTCTAAAAAATTTAACTTTATTAACCTAATCTTTAAACCACTTATAGCATTGAAACAAAAGAAAGATGCAAGAACACAAAACAATCAACCACAACACCATAACATGAGGATTCTTACGTGGAAACCCTATTAGGGGAAAAAAATGGTGGAGGTCAATCCACAATATGAGTATACTCAATATAAGTGTTTATAAAAGGGGAATGCACATGCATTCAGGAACACTATCTAGAGCTCACTACTCAAATACAAAAAGGAAGACTTACTATCTTACAAAATAAATTGGATTACATCCAATATATTTAAAGTAAGAAAATAGCATCAACTAATGCCTAATTATAGTTCCAGTTAAGCACATCAATCACATTCTTCACACTATTTGAAAATACTCTTGAAACTCTGCTTGCTTTAATTTGGATCACAAATCTTCTTTCTACTCAAATGAAACTGTGCACAATCGATCAATAATCCTTTTGACTTTCATATCTCATTGAAATACACATCAAAATGATATAAAAATTCACTTATATATATCCATGTGACTATAGATTACATCAATTACATGTCAGCTTTTACAATATATAAAACATATACAAACTTTCATCCTAATCCATAAATAATTTTCAATGCCCACCAACCAATGTTGGCCACAACATAGTGGGGACTGAAAACAACATCCTTGAACATGGAAACACCTTAAACAATTTTTCCTCAAACATACACAACACACTACATTCATCGATTCATCCTTTCTATGTTGTTAGACTGAAAAATAATCATTTGGATCTTCTAACTTGCACACCAATCGATACGAGGCTCTATGATTCAAAGATAGAATAGATAATGTACATAAAAAAACCTTTCCTAAGATACACAACACAAATTGACAATAGGAGATTGCATATAAATCGATGAACACAATTTTGTTGGATGCTCTATTTTAGCTTTAATAGGTAATCACGAATCTTCAATCTAACTTCCAGTACGAGGAAATACTAACCTGCAAATAGGATCACTAACTAGGGTTTCCATCAATGACAACACCAGATGACATGTGTAGTGTCTCTTTCCAACAAAAAATTGTTGTCTAATGGGGGGTTTGGCTTGGTCAAACCCCCAATTAGGTAATCAAACCTTGAATGGATAAAAATATGAATAAAACCCTAGCCTTAAGTGTTTCAAAGACTAGGAAAATCTAAATTATGAAAAAACCCTATTCTTATGTGCTAGAATAAGATGGACAAATTTCATTTGAATTATGCAAGACTTCTATCCTAGAAACCCTACAACATATCAAATGGATGTAAATGACATGAAAATGTATTGCAAACCTTAATCTGAAGATAGAGAGAAAATGGAAGATGGAATCACTTTGAAAACAAGTCTAAAGGTGTGATTTGATGGCTAATTGCATCTTCTCAACCTAGATTTCTCCATGATTCACCATAGGTATCCTTATTCAACTCTTTGCAATGATGAATCTTGAACAAGAAGTGAGCTTGATGACTTGCAAAATCCCTAGTTTTCTACCCTAAAGCTTCAACTTTGCTATAGAAAATGATAATGAAACTTATTGTGAAACACTCTTGACACTTGTGTTTTGATATTGCTTTATAAAACTATTTAAGAGAAGTGAAAAATGACCTAAAATTTGTATTTATAGGCATCAACACCTAATTTTCCCATTATTTAGACCTAAGAGGCCGACGTCCACTAAAAAATTGAATTGAATTGATTAAATTCCCATTAAAAATTGAATTTTTCCCTAAAAGGGACTCATTTGACACCCTTTGTGAATGACTCCCACTAGTTGTTTTTGGAGATGGATTTTCGGGATATGAGTGAATTAAGTATTGTTTGTCAGGATTTAGATGATTTTTAAGCGAAATGGGCCTCTAGATAAAAATAATGGGTCTTAGAGTCCTATAAATGTCATTTTGAAGAATGAATAATGCAGGGGTACTCAAAAGTAGGTCCAAATTAAGCATTAAATTATCTCTTTTCTCAAGAGTGTCCAATTTTCTATGCCACATTTAGCTCCTACTTTAGTGCCTATATGACTCTACGTGCATGTATAAGCTAATGGACTCTAAATAGTATATTTTTTTGCATAAAAGGATACTATTCAAAAGGTAGGAGAATGAAGCCCCCACTGTAGTTATTTGGAAAACCACAACATTAGGAACTCCATCCTACAATAGGAATTTGTTAATTGTCCAAAAATTATTTTATCTAACTTCTAGAAATCAAGTTTGAGTGTAGATGTATGCCCCCATTGATTCAACTAAATTTACAGATGTGGAATCAAGGTAGCAATCTAGCCACATCAAATAAGGGACATCATACTATAGGGAATTTCTAAGTACCATGCTACTTAATGATAGATGATTGATGATCTCAGGTGTGGAATTATGATTCTAATGCATCAAATGATGTCAAAAATGGATTTCCCTAGCTCTTGTTATGTTTTTTTGAAGAAAAGTTACTTTATTATCTCTTAAGAGAAGATATCCCTAATTGAATGCATAAGAGTAAAATGGATGAAAATAGGGTAAACGGGGTAAAGGAGAGTAACTTTGTACTTGCTATTGTATTTTACCTTCTTTTAGCTTAACAACGATGAGTGAGACGAGAATATGTTGAGTAGATGATGTTACATTCCTTCATGACTAGATTAACTTCAAGAGCAGGTGGTGCGCGGTGAGCTATACCATGAGGTGAGTTGATTCTACAACTTTTGTTTAGTAATTTTGTAATGATTTAACAATTTTTAATTCATTTATAAGTTAATTTAGGATCTTGGAAAAAAAATTCACAAACTGTCCCCTTTTTTCACAAAGTGTCCCATTTGTTTGCAAAGTGTCCCTTTTGTTTGCAAAGTGTCTCTTTTTTTGTGAAATGTCCCAAAAGGGTTCTAAAGTATCTATGACCTTTAGGAAAGAATACTAGATGAACATTAGCACACTTTCATGATGAATAATGTAAAATTTGAAGATATTAGATGAATTTTTAAAGCCTATTGTTATGATTTTGATAGGTACCCGCCTAGTCTCGACACTGGCTAGGGGGGAGAAAAAATAGTTTTCTTAGAGTTCTAGCTCCAACACTATCAACAATGGAGACAGAGCATCTGCAAGAAGTAGGCATCTATTGGGAATATTTGATGCCACCTATGAGATACCATGACACCATGCTAATGGGCCTATGCAAGTGCTGGGATGCTGGGAAGATGACCATCACCCTAGAGGATGTTCACCAGATTGCCCAACTTCCTATTTGGTGAGAATAGGTATATTTCTGAGGAGATCGATCATTTCACAAGAAGAAGGTGGACATGCAGTACTGCTTTGATGGACCTATTCATGATGAGTGTGTGAGAGTGCGAATCAAGCTTCCTATGTTGCTATATTCATGAGCCCCCACAGTGAGATGGATTATGATGCACACGGTGGCTCTGGTACTCAATCCGGATGGACGATTGGCACACCTAGATGGAGGATTCGTTCACTTGATTCATGAGATGGTAAAGCAAAAGATGGTCTATGCTTGGGGATGCTACATCCTGGTATATCTTTATTATTATCTTGGCCAATTTTTTTTTGAGAGATCAACAGTACAGTATATTGCACACTTTTGTAGGTGTGGTTCCTTGAGAATATTACATGTACTAGGCTTGTTGGTTTCTCATTTTCCATAGCCACATGATATCCACAAGCCTTTGGCTATCCTCTATGATGCTTGTAGCAGTAGGGAGACCTACATTTTTGGAGGGTGAGATTTGACCGGTTGGAGGAGGATGAGATCCTATGGAGACCTTATCTACTCACACTATAGTGGCCAGATCCCACAAGATAGCTGAGAGGGATGTAGATAGATAGATTTTTAGCTATTCAACATGATTATGTTGTACATCCTTTCTATTATGGCTAAGTCATGTGATAGTTTGGGCAGGTGCAGACACCACCGATGGCATGCCCCTTCATTAGGAGATCAATGTGGAGTGCCCAGAGGCTAGAGGATACCATTTGGATCACTATAGACCATGTTGTCTAGAGTGACTCTGATGATTTAGATCACAATTGGTTGCCATTACCCAATGTTGATGATGTTAGCAACAAAAATGAGCATGAGTGGTGGTCAGTGACATGATCAACTCCTATATTTCCCATGGATATCCCTATAGGTGATGTAGTACCAACACCAAGTGAGGAGGTGAGCCAGAGATAGGGTCGAGGATGTATGATATAGGGCTGAATATATATTTATTGATGTTATTGATGATAGGTATGATTTAGATGTCAATCCTAACTATGAGGGCTAGGATGGAGGAGAGGAGGATGAGGATGAGGAGGAGGAGTGTGAGGAGTATGAGGAGTAGCCAGCCCTAAGCAAGGGTGATAAGATGATAGTTGAGGATCAACATGAGCATGGAGAATATTCACACACTCATATGACCAAATCACATGTAGTAGTTATAGTAGACATTAGTTCCCATAGTCATAAATAGGGTAGCATGTCCTCCATGCCCCCTAGGGAGGATGAGGTTGATATCCCTCATTTGACTAGAGATATAGGTAATGATATTTTATTTTTTGTGTGTATTTTAATGCTTATTCTTTATATATATATCATGATGATGTTTACTAATTTTTTATTTTTTCTATCTCACAGGAGCAATGATAGACTAGCGAGAGTTCTATTGTCAGGCTTCCACAAAGATCATGCCTACATCCATTAATGAGGAGGAGGTGGACCCAAATTACATGCCCCCACTGATCATGGGGGAGGAGCCAAAGTCACTCAAACCTTCCGCGAGGCTACAGGAAGTGTATGAGAGCATGAGGAGATGACTCTATTGAGCCAAGACCACATGATAGCCATCCTAGATTCCAACAGAGGTGGAGAGACTACATGGAGTGATATCACAACTACAGGTGAAGAGGGGCCAGATGGCAGAAGAGTGTCTTGTGGCTATTGGGTAAGTACACGGTCTATAGTATGCACTCAAAGTTAGAAAATCATGATCACAATCACACATGATCATCTCATGATGTTCGAGGACCAGATCATGGGTGCCAAATCTTGAGGGTTCTAGTTCTCACAAATCTTGGTGATTTTTTATATGATGATGAGATGTACATAAATTATATATATATATGAGCATTTGATGATTTGCAATATGTATTAATGTGTTTGAATGTTAACTAGTAATGCGATTAATTAAATAACTTGTAAAATTATTTAATAAATGTCTACAAGATTTAACACAATTTATGTGATCTAATGTAAAACATATTTTAGTTTCACTTTAGATACAACATTGTTAAATTGAAGAGTGTATGTTAAATTAGATACACCTATAATTCATATAAGGATCGAACTTAAGATAGCATGAGGGTGAATAGTATGAAACCTAAAGTAATTATTGAACCATTGATTTTTGGCTCTTAAGATTTCTCTAAATCTTCTAGGGTTTTTCACCTAAAAGGAGAGAATTAGGAAAAAAATGCAAACTAGTTCATTCAAATTATGTTGTGTGATGTTTTCTAACCTAAATGAAGTTAACTAAATGCAATTGAATGACTTAAATGAATGGAAATGAATGCAAAAGTGAAATTAAAGCTATGTTTGAAAATACACTATGATATGCAAACAATAAAGTAAATGAAGAAATTATGCAAAACAAAAAGAAATAGGATGAATCTGAGTTCACCTAGATGAAGTGTGATGAATCTAGAGTGTTTTAAATGCTAATTGAAATTACTGATTTTTCATAGTGGGACTCATTTACCCAGGGTGGTGAATTAGTCCTCGTGAAAAACTATTAGAAGCAAGTTTCTGTCTGTCGAGATCTGGAATCTGACAAAATTCATATTTTTAGTCCTAAGGTGGGACTCATTTGCCATAGGTGGTGAATCAGTCCTCTCCCAAATTTTTGAAAAATCAGGAGACAACTCTGCAACACTAGATCTGGGAATCACTTCTTGTCTGGTTGTCAAAGTCAATTCTAGAGAAAATGGACAGAAAACCTTCTCCAAGCTTGAAATAGACTTAAGTTGACTTGAAGCACCTAGTTGACTTGTAGATCAATCTTCAACACCAAAAATCTTGTCAAATCTACATACCTAGGTCTACAAACAAACATGCAATAGGGAAAAAATGGTTTAAGGTTAGTGAATAGTGGTTTTCCTTGGTCAAACCCCATTTTGGTAATCAAACCTTTAATAAAATAATGAAATGTAAAGGAATGATAAACTAATAATATGTAATTGCTATCAACTTACCAAACCCTTGATGATGCAAGTCTGAAGTAATGTCAATGGTTGCTTCAAAGTGCTTGAATAGTTCTTGAAAAGATGTTATAAAATGTTTGAATGCTTGAGTGAATAGGTGGATAAATGAACTTGATAAATGGGGGCTGAAATGAGGTGAAAATCACTTATTTATACATGCTTGTGCCTTAGTTACCGATTCATACCTCATCATAGGCTAACATCAAATGATTTTGAATAAAATATTGAAGGGAAATTTAAAATATTTTGAATTTTGGGCCAAGGGGGACTCATTCACCACCCATGGCAAATAGGTGGGTATGTGCAAGATCGTCATGGAAAAAATAGGCCCTTAAGTGGTGAAAAATTTAGAAAAATTAGAGCTAGGCAACTTGACGTAAAAATTTGAATAAGTTATCTATATTATTTCAAAAATATGTAAGAATAGAATCTATAGAAAATTGAATGTAGTTTCTAAATTACTAGGTTTTTAAAAAAATTAAAAAAGTATTTGGTGAAAATTTGAAATTTCAATGCAGTAGTGCTTAAATTTTAGGGAAAAAATAAGTAGGTGTCTATCTGACCACCCTAACCACAATAAAATGATAATATTTTTTTATAAGATTTTAGATATAAGTAGAGGACTCATGTATCGATGTGATGCATATTTTTTGTAACTTTTTTTCTAGTACAAAAAATTAATTATGAATTTTTTATTACAAATTTTAAAAAATATAAAAACTTGTATCTCTAACCACCTTAACTTGGTCAAAACTTCATGAAATTCATTTTTTTTTATCCTATAGTATGCGAAGCATAGAATGTGAAGCATGTTTCAGATTCAAAAAATGTGACATTGTTTCAAGGCTATAGATGTGTTTCAATCAGCATATTAATCAGGACTTTAGTCATAATTCAAATAGAAAATGAATAGTAATTATTTATTAAATTCATAGTAAAGCATAATTTATATTGGTAGAAATATGAGAATCTCCTTTAAAAACTATTTTCATTTCATCAATTTTGGGTTTAAAAAAATTTGTTAGCCACATACCCATCATATCACCACTTTTTGTCCCATCACGATCCTGCACATACCTAGGTCCCACCTAGGACCTAAAAAAAAGTGTCGAGAAATATGTTGTGTTTAATATCGTTTGTCGGGATAATACTCAAAAATACACTTATTTAAGCATACAAGAGCATAAAGGGTCCAAATAAATCATTAGAAAGGGATAAATAGTGAAGATGTACCTAGAATAGCGTTAAAGCTTGTTAGAAGACTTTACAACACTTCAAAATAGGACTTCTTGTTGAATAAAAAGGTGATTTATAGGTGAATTGCAATAAATAGAGTCTAGAAGAATGTAGAAATGTCTTACAACACTTTGGAACACCTTCACAAGACGTCATTTTTTGAGTTTTAGTACCTAAATAAGCATGTTCAAGCCATGTCACAACATAAAATCAAAACAACATAGTTCCAACACCATGAAACAAAACCTAAAAGGCCATGAAATTGACAGGGGTCCATTTTTATATGGCACATTTAGCCCCCACTTTAGTGAGAGGATGAACTTGCTTCAAACACACACTATAGTGGCCATGAACATCGACAAAAGGGTTCAAATGCACTTACACTAGCAAGATGGAATGACAACAATCAAGAGGGTTGATCAAGCCCCCAGGATGAAGATCCCATGGCAAACTAGACATAAGGACAAAGGAACACACAAGTGTTGAGATGCATTGAATGAATCTTCAATTGTTAATCCAACTAGTTATCGATTAGATCTAGGTTAGTTGTTTGAAAAAGAGAATGTGTACTCACTCTAGGGTGACAAAACACATGATAGTCCACTAGGTGAGAAGGCCCAAATGTACTCACTCTAGGGCAACAAAACTAGTTGTCCACTGGGTGAGAAATCCCGAAAGGTAAGATACATACGCTAGTTGGTATGCACTCACAAACACGAAAGTTTCTATGGGGAAAATTCATGCCATTAGGCGGGCTTCCCACTCAACCATATTAAAATTTTTCCTATTGATAACTTTAACAAGGCGCCATAAAGAAAGATGCTCATAAAAAAAAAAAAAATGTACCACAGTCATCCAAGTTGTGTTATGCAAGGTGGAAAAAAATGCAAAGATATAAAATGTAAAACAAGTTCAAAGGAGTCTTGTTCAGTTCATGCAAGGTTAGTCACTTAGGGAACATTATGTCTAATGTCTCCAAGAGAGGACCAACCAAACAATAATATATTCACAACTTAGGGGATGTAGTGTGTCCCATAAGACCACCAAGAGGAATGTAATATGCTGAGAAAGATCACACTTATGAATTACATCACACCCAAAGTCATCCATAAAGTAATGAACACATCATATAAACAAAAAGGTTACACTAAGAACCAAGAGTGCAAATGAATTATGGTAATGTATGCCCCCCACTTTAAAGGAATTGCCACACATCGTTCTATGAGCAATTACTTTAAAGTAGAGAAGAAGAGAATGGAAAAAGAAAACAAGAAATGAGAGCCAACTTGGAAAGACCTATGCCAAGGGTATGTGCAATATCATCATGGAAAAAACAAACCCTTAAGTGGCAAAAAATTCAGAAAAATTAGAGTTAGGAAACTTGACATAAACATTTGAATAAGTTATCTATATTATTTTAAAAATATGTAAGAACAAAATTTGTAGAAAATTGAATGTAGTTTCTAGACTACTAGGTTTTTTTTTAAAAAAAAAAAAATCTATTTGGTGAAAATTTAAAATTTCAATGCAATAGTACTTAAATTTTAGGGAAAAAATAAGAAGTAGGTGTCTGTCTAACCACCCTAACCACAATAAAATGATAATATTTTTTTATAATATTTAAGATATAAGTCAAGGACTCATGTCCCGATGTGATGCATATTTTTTTGTAATTTTTTTCCAAGTAAATAATTAATTATGAATTTTTTATTACAACTTTTAGAAAATATTAAAACTCATGTGTGACCACCTTAACTTGGTCAAAATTTCATGAAATTCAATTTTTATTTTTAATCTTATAGTATGTGAAACATAGAATGTGACACATGTTTTGGATTTAAAAATTATGATACCATTTGAAATCTATAGATGTTTTTCAATTAGTCTATCAATAAGGACTTTAGTTGTAATTCTAATAGAAAATGAATAATAATTATTTATTAAATTCAAAATAGAGCATAATTTATATTGGTGGAACGTTGAGAATCTCCTTTAAAAACCCTTTTCATTTCATCAATTTTGGTAAAAAAATTCGTCAACCACATACCCTACACATACCCATCATGTCGCCACTTTTTGGCCCATCATGATCCTACACATACCCCCAAGTCATATGTTTGAAAGTTAGCCTGCATCATGTCAAGGAAAAAAATGAAAAACAAAGAGAAGGGAGTTGCATCCCAGAAAAGAAAGCACACCAAACACATAAGGGATCTATGGATTTGGGGTCAGTATGTTCATTTTTGCAATGTGTTTATGAAAGAGCTTAGAACTGTCATCATTCCCCAAAACACATAGAACTAGAAGAATGATACAAAGAAGAAAAAAAGAAAAGAAAAAGGAAAGTCCATTTTGAGGCAACATGCAAGAGACATTGTGGTCTCAATGCTTTGCATCATCCCCAAAAGGAAAGCACAAGTGAAAAGAAAAGAAAATGAAAAAGAAAATGAAAAATCTTTTGGGTCAACATGAAGGAGACATTTCAGTCTTAATGCCTTGCATCATCCCTAGAAGTCAGAATTTAAAAAAAAAAAAGAGAAAAATAAAAGGACCATTTGGGTCAACATGCAAGAGACATAGGGCATCTCCACACATTGTGTCATCCCCAAAAGGAGAACACAAAACCAAAAGAAGTGAAAAATACAATATACGACATATAAAAGAAGAGATATATAAATAGAAGAAGTGTACGAAGAGATGGTAAAACATACAATATGGGGGAACACAATACATGAAAAGGAAAATAAAAATATAAAATCAAAAAGGCTAGTTAGGGGAATGCAAGTGAACCATCTAATAGATAATCCACCTCCCAATCATGTTCAGTGTAATGCAACGGTGGTTGACTATCCAAAGGAATAATAGCAAGTGCCAAACCAAGAGTCATACCAGGATCTTCTCTTGGTGGAGAGGATGTATCATTTAAGCTCATTGTAGATGAAAATAAAGAATTTAAATCGTTATGCACTTCTTCATCTATTTTTGTGATTGTCGCATCATCATCATCATCATCATCATCAAGATTAATGACAAGAGCAAGACGAAGGGTTATTTCTAAGGATGGATGGATCAAAAGTGGAGGTTGTTGGATTGGTTCAATTTTTTATGAAGGTTGCATTGGACTATCATATGATAGGCCAAGATAAGGAGGGTGGTCATCGATTACTTCAGTTAAAGGTAAAGGTTGATTTTCTTTATCTTCTTCTGTGCAATATTGATGAGTAAGGAGACCATGATGATGCCTTCATTCCCTAGTACCATGGTTTCATTTAATTCTATTTTGAAGTTTTTGAGGTGTAAGAGCAAATGGATTCATCGTAGGTTCATTTTCTTCTAAAAAGGGAGAAACAAAAGAAAACGAAGAGGATGGATCAACCACTTTCTCTTTAGCTTTATACACTTGTTTAATGCGAGAAGTAATGATAGGAGTGTTTTCATTTCCCCTTGGTTGTTTAAATGATGGCAAGGAAGTATCAAGGGGTGTTTGTTTAGGAGGTTGTATGGTTTTCTCAATTTCTAACTTAGGTTGAAGCATGGTTTCATCTATGATAGGATGTGTGGAAGTGGATGGGGATGAGTTATGAAGAGACAATTTAGCTATCTTTTTTCAGCTTTAAACTTTTGATAAGAAATGAAAATGAAGTCCTTTCGAGGTGTGATAGGTTCCATAGGTGTAGGCCAAAAGGCTTCTAATGAAAAATTACCTTTGGAAGATAAAGGATTAAATCCACTGTGGTGTATGGTGACTATATCATTATCATGTGGAAACTTTAAACACTTGTGAAAAACTGATGGGACCGCTTTCATTGAGTGAAGCCAAGAGTGGCCTAGCCGCAAACTAAATTGGTCAGATTGTGGAATAATTGAAAATGTTACCTCTAAAGTTTTAGGTCCTATTTGTAAGGGTAGCATGATCAATCTGATCGTATGGAATGCAAAACTAGTATGTGTCTTAATCCATGTAGTAGGTTTATTATATTCATCTTGATATAGCTCATGTAATACTAGAAACTCCTCTGTGATCACATTCTCACCATAAGCGACATCTATTAACATCCCATTAATGGGCTTATTATAGATTCTTCCAGATATGTAAAGAGGAACATTAGGAATGTTTTGTAGTATATATTTAGAAGAAAATGTGATATCAAGAGATTTATGGTTTGGCCCTTACGAGGGATAATGTCTATTGTAGCTACTAGCTCATCCATAAGACCTATTGTAGTAATAGAGGCAGGTGCATCATGTTGTTCATTGTTTGTATGAACAGTCATTACATTTGTGGTTGAAGGTTCACTAGCCTTGACAAAGGAGGTAGTATGTTTAGGCATGGAATTAGTGAAAAATTGCAAATTTTGGTTAGGGGGTGCAACTAACTTATTTCCTTGATCATTAACACCCATAATGGATAGATTCCCTAAATCAATGAGGTCTTGATCTAAATGTTTTAGATTCTTGTAGTGTTCAATGTCATGTCTATTCTGGTGATGAAAATGACAATACAAATTAGGTTTGAAGGTGGGTGGTAAAGGTTTGTTTGGATCAAGCGGTTGGATAGGTAACAAGTTAGCAGGCGTTGTTGAATTAATTGGTTCATTATATTATGAAGTGTATTGGGTAGGGAAGTAAATTATCTCTTTAGGTCCCCATAGGTATAAGGCATCATTTCTTTAATAGTTACCACTTGATTTGGAATGGGTTGGGTTCGCTGTAGTTGAGGTTGAGGAGGAAGATTAAACTGGAAAACACATCTATTTGGTTTGTAAAAGTTTTGTTGGTTATTTTGGTGTTAATTGTTGTGTTTAGGTTTGTATACTTGGTTAGAAGTGGATTTTCAATCACGACTTGAAACAAAATTATGGTATTCACACAATTTTATGCATAAATGCATAAATGAAGGGAATTTCATCATTTTTAATTTATCCTGAAGGTGTGTGTGCAAGTTTTAGATAAACATCTTTTGTAGATGTGCATCAAGAATCTTGACATCAATTTGAGCATACATAGATTGGTATTGTGAGATAAAATCTGCTACTTTTTAGGTGTCATGTGAACTTGAAAGTGACTTACGAAAGCATCCACCAATTCATTGAATGAATGGATGGAATGATTAGTCAAGTTGGAAAACCATTCTAAGGTAGTGTCTTTCAAAGTCCTCAAAAATAGTTTGGCTAATAGTGTATCATCAATGACGAAGTCACTACACAAAGTTGTATAGGCATTAATATGGTTGACAGGGTCTCCTTTTCCTTCATATTTTTGAAACTAAGGCATTTCTATCCCTTGTGGCATTGGGGTACATCAAATTTCTAAGGATAAGGGATACTACAGACATGATATGTAAGTGGAGAAGATTGACCTTGGCTAATGGTGGAATGTTGATGTTTCATAGATGAAACGGTGGTAAGGAGTTGTGTAAGAAGGGGATCAGGGTATGTGGGTTGAGGTGGAAAGGAAAATGGTGGTGGAGTATAGGTGATGTGAGGTGAAGTGAAAGGAATACTATGAGGTATGAAGGTGGTGGAAGGGAATTGCGATGACACAAGAGAAGTAGGAATGCTAGTGGAAATTAGGAAAGAAGTAGCTTGATGCATAGTTGCATGGACTTGTGGATTGGTGTAAGTTGGTATGGAAGCTATAGTTGAAGGGCGAGGAACTTGAGGTCCTCCTTCGCTTACAAGAATGGTTGTGGACTGGGTATTAGAAGTGGCATGTTTATTGTAAATTTTGGAAATATTCTTCATCACTTGTAAGCCATCAACACTTTCAATCAAATGGTGAAGATTATCAATGGCAAGTATGGCAGTTTGGGAAATGTTTTCAAGTGACAAGTCTTGTTGTAAATGTGCAAATTCTTCATGAATACTAATGACCTTATCTTGAGGAAGATAATTGTTTCGGTTACAAACATTCATTGGATGGAAAGGTGAAGGCACACAAGTGGTATTTCCAGGGCCTAATGCACCATTTTCCATACTAGGAGTAGGAGCTCATGAGATCCCAAGGTCCATAATGAAAGTGCTATGCTTTGAAGCCATGAGTCGAGAACTTCTTCTCACCAAAGTATTATCAATGGGCCACCAAACACGCATGCAAGTACCACAAAGGAGGGGTTAATGCAAATGAAAATAACAAAAATATTACTAATTGTAACTGATATTTAACTACAGAAAAAAAATCACACAAATGCCAGAAAAGTGCTAAAAATGTTGTTTAACAAGTGCAAAGGGATTGATTCACCTTGGGTGGCAAATAAGTCCTAGTATGCATTTTTTTATTTTTTCAAAAAAATTAAGATGATATTAATGTCCTACAGAATGAAAACAATGATGCAGATTGTATATTTTTAGTTTTTTCAATGAGATGTAATGCAAAAATGAAATCTAAATGAAACTTTCACTAATGCAAGATAAAATATCCTAAAATGCAAAAAAAAATAGTGTACTAATTGAATGCTAATGTAAATGAAAATTAGGATGCAATATATAAATGAAATCAGAAATGAAAAGTGCTCAAAAGTTGGGTTCACCAGAATGAATCGTTGATTTTTGGCTCTTAGCACTTCTCTAACTCTTCTAGGGTTTTTCACCTAAAAGGAGAGAATTAGGCAAAAAATGCAAACTAGTTCATTCAAATAATGTTATGTGTGTTGTTTTATAAACTAAATGAAGTTAAATAATTGCAATTGACTGAATAAAATGAATGGAAATGAATGCAAAAGTGAAATTAAAGCTATGTTTGAAAACACACGGTGATATGCAAACAATAAAGTAAATGAAGAAATTATGCAAAACATAAAGAAACAGGATGAATCTAAGTGCACCTAGATGAAGTGTGATGAATCTGGAGTGTTCTAAATGCTAATTAAAATTACTAATTTTTCACAATGGGAGTCATTTGCCTAGGGTGGAAAATTAGTCATCCTCCTAGTGAAAAACTATTGGAAGCAAGTTTTTGTCTATCAGAATCTAGAATCTGAAAAATTCATATTTTTTAGTCCTAAGGTGGGACTCATTGTGGGTGAAAAATCAGTCCTCTCCCAAATTTCTAAAAAATTAGGAGACAACTCTACAACACTAGATCTGGGAATCACTGCTTGTCAGGTTGTCAAAGTCAATTCTATAGAAAATGGACATAAAACCTTCTCCTAGTTTGAAATAGACTTAAGTTGATTGTAAACCAATCTTCAACACTGAAAAACTTGTCAAATCTATATACCTAGGTCTGAAAAAAAACCTGCAATAGGGAAAAAATGGTTTAAGGTTAGTGAATAAGGGTTTTCCTTGGTCAAACCCCATTTTGGTAATCAAACCTTTAATAAAATAATGAAATGTAAAGGAATGATAAACTAACAACATGCAATTGCTATCAACATACCAAACCCTTGATGATGCAAGTCTAAATTAATGTTAATGGCTGCTTCGAAGTGCTTGAATAATGCTTGAAAAGACATTGTAAAATGCTTGAATTCTTGAGTGAATAGGTGGATAAGTGAACTTGATGAATGGGAGTTGAAATGAGGTGAAAATCACTTATTTATACACACTTGTTCCTTAGTCATTCATACCTCATCACAGGCTGACATCAAGTGATTTTGAATAAAATCTCAAAAGGAAATTTAAAATATTTTAAATTTGGGGCCAAGGGGGACTCATTCGCCATCCATGGTGAATGGGTTCCACCTAGAACCTAAAAAAAAGTGTCAAGAAATATGTTGTGTTTAATATTGTTTGTCAGGATAATACTCAAAAATACACTTAATTAAGCATATGTGAGCATAAAGGGGCCAAATAAAGCATGAAAATGGGATAAATAGTAAAGATGTTCCTAGAAAAGCATGAAATCTTGTTACAAGACTACAACACTTAAAAATAGGACTTGATGAATAAAAAGGTGATTTTTGGGTGAATTACAATAAATAGAGTCTAGAAGAATGTAGAAATGTCTTACAAGACTTCACAACACCTTCACAAGACGTCGTTCTTTGAGTTTTAGTACCTAAATAAGCATGTTCAAGCCATGTCACAACATAAAATCAAAGAAACATAGTTCCAACACCATGAAACAAGACCTAAAAGGCCATGAAAATCACAAGGGGCCATTTTTTTATGGAACAATTATAAAAATATCTAAAATAACTACCCTAGTGTTCAAGACAAACACATGATTAGTTGTCAAGAACGAAACAATGTGAAAGTATTTAGAATATGATCAAATAACTTTAGACAACTGCTTTATCAATCATAATATTCAAAGAGACTAGAGGTAATACCAATGTAGATGCACAACATTGATATGTTCCTTAAGGGATGTTCCATCAAGCTCTGTTAAAACGTAAGCACCAGACCCATAACTGGTATTGATAATGTAGGGTTCTAACCAATTAGGGCTGAATTGATCTTTGTCCTCATGGTCACCATGAGAATTTTGTTGATTCTTATAGAGAACAAAATAACCCTTTTGAAATGTGAGAGGAATGAAATTTTTTTTAATTCAAGTGGTAAATTCTTTTGACCAGAGCTATGAACTGGATACAACCATTCAACAATACCACCCCAACAGGGTTTGAACCTTGGTGGCAAGAACAACAATGCCACCTATAAACCATCACACCATGCCAATACCGACAAATGCGAGGAATGACATGAGTATTTTGTTTGCATTGTAATTATTTAATGTAATCTTGGAGATGCTCAAGAGCATTACTATGCTTTCATCAAGCATTTCAAGTTGGTGCAATTGTTGGTCTTTATAAGTGGCATCATCAATAAGGTCTTGAAGAGCTATTCACAGGATAGGAATTTTAATCCAAGGGCATGATCATGTTAGTACCATAAACAAGGTTATACGGTGTAGTTCCTATGGATAATCTAACACATTTTCGATAAGCCCGAAGTGCATAATGTAATTGTGTATGCTAATATTTATGATGTTTATTAACATTTTTCTGTAGGATTTGTTCAAGAATCTTATTAGTTCTTTCATTTTTCCCATTGGATTGCGGATAGTATGGTGTGGAAAATCGATGTTGAATGTTAAATGTGTCAAGAAATTTCTCTACGCCATTATTCTTAAATGGGGTTCCATTGTCTAAAATTATTGCAGAAGGAAGTTTGAAGTGAGAAATTATGTGTTCCAATATAAAATGACAAATTACTTTAGCATACATGTAGATTGAAGAGGAAGAGCTTCCACCCATTTTGTGAAATAGTCTATTGTGGTTAATATAAATGTATTTTTGAAAAAAGAGGGTGGTGAATTTTTTCCAATAAGTTCTAATCCCATACTAAAAAGGCCAAATGGGAATTTGGGCACAGAGCTCAGAAGCAGGGGCATGAATCAGATTGCTATGTTCTTTACATTTGTGATATTGTTTTACATAAGAAAAGCAGTCTTTCTCTATATGTATCCAATAATATCCCAAACAAATGAGTTTTTTCACTAATGATTGTCCTCCAAAATGACCCCCATAGGCACCAACATTGAGCCTGGTCAAGGGCTATAGGAATTTCAGAGTCTTTAAGACACCTCAGTAACAGACCATTGAAGGATCTTCTATAGAGCACATCGGCGAGGATTACGTATTTGGCTACTAGTTTGCGTAAACGATTTTGAGTGTTTGTCATTGTGGGCTCAGGAATGGTGCCATATTTTAAATAATTGCATATTGTATCATACCATTCATGTGAGTCATCTTGAGTTGTTATTAAAATTTCTTCTACTCAAGTATCAATTGAAGGTTTCGTGATTGGGTGAATAACAAAGGTGAAGTCTCTTGAAGGATTGTGTGGGGAGATAAGAGAGGCTACACTCGCCATCTCATTCACATGTCGATTGTCTTTTCATGGGATGTTATCAATGGTGAATGATTCAAACTTATCTAATAGTTTCATTGTAAGATCCTTGTATTTTGATCATTTTTCATGTTTATTTTGATATGTCCCATTGATTTCATTGATGCCTAATTACAAATCACCAAAGATCTTGATATTTTTAGCACTCATGGTTAAAGCAGCTTGTAATCCTACGATTAGTGCTTCATACTCAGTTGTGTTATTTATACATAGGAAATTTAATTGATAGGACAAGGGAATAGGCTTTCTGTCAGGCGAAATTAATACCACTCTAGCACTTAAACCTATTCTACACTTAGATCCATTGAAATACAATTCACATGTTTTAATATCTATGGCCAAAACACTATCATCAAGAAAGGAGTCATGATTAGGTAAAGTGAGAGGGGAAGGAGCATTGACTAAGTGATTGGTTAAGGATTGTCATTTTTGATTGCTTTCTTTGAAACAAACTTAAGGTAAAATTTAGTTAACACCATCACCCACTTAGCCAAGCATCTACAGAGATTCATTTTATTAAAAGGATGCATAAGGGGATTAAATTTTGTTATGACTTGTATTTCAACATTGAATAAATAATGTCACTACTTACTAGTAGTGAATAAAAGAGCTAAATATTGTTTTTCAATTGGTGAGTATCGAGTTTTATAATCAATTAAAGCTTGAATAATTTAATAAACAAGATTTTATTTTCCATGATCATCTTGTTGAACCAACAATGCTACGAGAGCATGGGCTAATGCAGCTATGTGAAGGATAAATGATTTTTTTGGCATGTAGGAGGTTGTAAAACAAGTGGAGTTGCAAGGTATTCCTTTAAACTGTCAAAAGCCTATTTAAAATCCTCATTCCAATCAAAGTGTACATCCTTTTGAGAAGATGTGTGAAGGGTAAGGTGTGATTGGCTAAAGATGCAATGAAACAACACATAGCTTGAATTTGGCCTTTTAATGTGCGCAATTGAGAAATGTTCTTAGGAGGTGGCATGTTAATAATGGTATCAATTTTTTTCATGTCCACCTCAATGCCTCTATGAGATGAAAAACCCCAAAATTTTCCCACTATCTATGCCAAAGATACACTTTTTTGGATTTAGACATATGTTATATTTATGTATTTGCTCAAATATTTTTCAAAGAACATTTAAATTATTTTGTCATGTTAGGGATTTAGTAAGGATATCATAAACATAATATTCCAAGATTTTGTGTATGTAATCATGAAATATCAATGTCATCCCTCATTGATAAGTTGCACCAGCATTCTTTAATCCAAAAGGCATCACAACCCAACAAAGCATTCCCCAAATAGTTGTAAATATAGTTTTGTATTAATCTTGTGGGTTGATAAAGATTTGATTGTAACCAAATAATCCATCCATGAATGACAAGAAAGCATATCTAGTAGTTGAATTCAGTATCATGTCTATAGTAGGAAGTGGAAAATCATCATTTAAAGAGGCTTTATTCAAGTCATGAAAATCCTTGTGTGTCCTAATACGATTATTAGGTTTAGCAACTATGACAATGTTTGAGATGCAAAGAGAATAATCAATAGGTTGAATGAAGCCTACATCAAGCAGTTTTTCAAGCTTTGATTTAACATGCAAGGATATGTTAGGATAGATTTTTCATATCTATTGGCGAAAAGGTTTAGCATTTTCAGCAAGAATGATGTTGTGCGTCACAATTTTTAGGTCAATTCCTGGCATATCGAAATATTTCCAAGCAAATTTTTTAGGAAAATCTTGAAGTAAAGTTGTAGTGTCCTCTTGTTCTTCATCATCAAGGGACTTCCCAATATTAATATTTTTTTCTTTATCATCTATGTCCATTGGTATATCAATTGTATCTCCTAAGGGGAGTGCATTAGGCTTAATAACTTCACGATCATATGGTTCTTCAATGATATCAATATCTTTTTGCTTGGTGATTATCAAAGTACAAGTTACCCATTTCATGGGAGTAATAGAGGATGTGTTATCATAGACTCCTAACATTTTTTTTAGAGTTTCATCACTGTCAACATACTGCCATGATGTTGTTAAATTCATATCAAGAAATTCAAGCCATTTGATTGTGAGAGTTTGTTTTGGTTGACATGTAATTGTAAACCCTAAATCTGCATTTTGCTTAAAAACAAACAAGCATGAGTATTGTTAGTTAAATCAAGCAAATCAGATATAGAATCCCTATGAAATAATTGCTCATGTTATCTATGCAAACAAAGTAAGTTGTCGATATAAGCTAAGTGAAAGCATGAGAAAAACAAGAGTCAAATTCTATCCCATAGTGGATTGGTGTCACATGTGCTAGCGACCCTTTCCCAATCCTTGATCAAAGCTTAAGATGAAAATGCTATGAAGATGGTGGAGTGATGATGAGAAAAATCAGTTCTCAAACCAAGAGAGTGACTTTGCATAAAGATTGTGGAGAGATGGTGAAGGATTTGATAAGAGATGAAGCCTCTATTTTATAGATTTTCAAAATGCTAAGTGTTGAAGAGAGACCAATGTGGGACTAAGATTAGAAAAATGAAAGAAGGACACTTGTCAAGTGGTGATTGGTTGATGTATGTGCAAGATTTGGGAAGAGTGCCCATGAGAGGAAAAATTTGAATTCAAATTTGAGAGTAAATGCTAAGTGCGGGACAAGAAAATGAGAAATAAATGCAATGTTGGAGGGACAAATCAACTTGCCTTTGAATTCAAAATTGAGGGAATATTCCCCATAAATGCCATGTTGATGGAAAATCTTGGATTTAATAAATCAATAAAATTGATTTATTTGTGCAAGTGGAGATATCTAGAGAATGCAAGTGGGTGAGATTATTATTTAATCATGGTTAGATTAAATAAATGATGATTATGCTGATTTAATGCTGATTAGGTGAGTTGACTTTTAAGACTTTGATATTTGATTTGTTTAAATCAGAAAATGATGGAATATGATTTAGGATTTGATTTAAATGGATTTTTGATTGATTAAAAGGTTGATGATAATGTTTATTTGATGAATGACCTTAGGAAATGAGATTATTTAATGAATGGATGAAATGCACCTGATTAATTGATGAATGGTCCTAATGCGACATCTAATTTGACTAAATCTGATCGAATGCATAATCTTAATTTTGCATGTCTACATTTTCCCCTCTTTGAAGCAATACTTGTTGCGTTGGTTCAAAGAATAAACTTGCCACGATCAAATTTAAAAATTTCATGATTTTTTGGATGCCCCAGTGAAAGAAGTACACTTGTACTTGTTGTGTTGGTTCAATTAATAAACTTGCCGTGATCAAATTTAAAAATTTCATGATTTTTCGGATGCCCAGCGGAAAGAAGTACACTGGTACATTGCCCCCTCGAGAGATCGAGAAAAGATTCAATTTGAGGGTCAATCTCACGATAAAGAGGTTCAAAATGGATGGTTATGGATGATGATGCAAATGAGATGATTTTAAGATGCTTAGAATAACAAATCTATATTATCCTAAACAACTTAAATGATGATATGATGTGAGACAGATGAGATGGATGATGTGATATGCTATGATTATGCAATGGATGATTTATGAGAGACTAACAGATCTATATTATGATGATGATTATGCAATGCATGTGAAATGATCGATGTTTCCTATGATGTATGATATGGATGATATGTGGTATGCTGATAGTTTTTTGGATGTAAGATGGATGCATGATGGATGCATGATGGATGGATGTATGATGGATGCATGATGGATGCATTGGCAATGTTATGTTAGCATGGAAATGAGATGATGACAAGAGGATCCAACAAGTCCATGATTGGTCGAGACTTTATTAGAGATGATGATGATAGATGATGATGATAAATGATGATGATTTGCTTATCAAGGATTGGGACCTTCAAAGGGTCACTTACTTTATGTTTGATAACATGCATAGGTACGATGCATCAAGGTATCAAGAACTAGGATGGCGTTGTACCTAGTGTGATGGACTTTGAATCAACAAGAAGTATTCTTGTTCACACTAGACATACAAAAACCTTGCTAGGGCATACCTAACAAAGCAAGTATTCACCAAGTTATATTACAAGAGTCCAACAAGCATAGTAGAAAAATAATAATGATGGTTGCCCCATTCCTATCTCTCTAAATCCTTCATTTGGATATCATCGAGAGGTCCTTGGAATGAGCGCAATAAGATAAATCAAAAGAAAAAATCAAGTACACAAACAAGCCAATGTTCTTCATACCTCTAGCCAAAGGGATGTGTTTTGATAGGATAAGAATCCAAGGTGATATCCAAAATGATGCCCATTGTTCAACGATATATCCTAGGACATGCATTGTATAGGATGATGATGGTTTTATAAGTTGATTGATAGGCTGTTGATATAAGGTTGACGACATGTTTGTGAATGATCAAGATTTTGATTTTGTTTTAAAAGTTTGTTGTTTTGATTTTGATTTTACGATTGAAGCTTTGATTTTGTTGCCTGCTATGATTGTTTATGTTTGTGTTGCCAAAGGATGAAGGTGATGATTAGTTTATTATGGATGATTGATTATTGGGTGCAAGCGAGATGAGATGGATGGATTTTTTCAAATATTTGGATGTTTTTGACATTTTGGAATGTTTTGAGGCTGTTTTGGTGTTTTTGGATTTTGCGATGTTTTGATTTTCAATTTTCCAATGTTTTTGGGATTTTGTGTTTTTCAAATGTTTTAGGATTTTGATGTTTTTTGAATGTTTTTGGATTTTGATGTGATTCGAATGTTTTTGGATTTTGATGTTTTTTGAATGTTTTTGGATTTTTTGTCTCGAGGGCTGATCAAAGATTAGCCTTGCCTACATTTAAGCTCAGAGACGACGTAGTTCGGATTCCAATGTTTTTAATTTTTTTTGTTTTTGACTTCTTTTTGGTTTTGATGTGTTATGAATTTTTTTGGATTTTCTAATGTTTTGATGTTTTTGGATTTTTGCATGATTTGACAATTTGGATAGGGACATGTGTGATGATATTAGTGCTCTGTTTATGATTTTTGTTGAAGACCAAGCTAAGGTTGATTGATCTGATCGATGGATTGATGATGATAATAACATTGTTGAGGATACACAACAATGCAATGATAGTGTTATGCAACACAAGGATTGGGATGTTGATGGGATTGATGATGATTTGATCAAGACTAATGATGATAACATTGTTGAGGATGCACAACAATGCAAGGATAGTGTTAAGCAACACAAGGATATCCTGATGATTTCTTGATTGGATTTGATTGATCATAATTGATAAAGCTTGGTTTGGAACAAAAGTTGTTCAAATGATTTGATGTGACATTTGATGTGCAAATTAGATGCAACTGATAGTGATTGTTTGGATCGATGTTCGATGAAAGTTGAAGACTGATAAGTAATTTCTTCTCATCAAAATATGCCATGGGCTAGGGCTTCAGACTTTGCTCACAAGTGGTGGACCAATTTTATTTCATGTTTGCCCCTATTCAGATCACCACATAAGTTGAAGGATGTAGATCAAGATTTATTCTCAAAGCAAGATGTACATATCTTCCCCCAGTGTCTAACAATGTATGGAATGCGATGGGTGGATGCTTGGATAGGTGTATGGATGGCTGGATACGCAAAGGATGCCAAGGATTATCTTGCAATAAGATAAGATGTTCGGATAATGAATGCTCATTTGGATAGTGCTTCATGTCTCAGATAATGCTGCATAGGATAAGCTCAATGAAAATGACCCATGTCAAGATGTTTACTGTAAGCAAGCGTAAAGTGTGCCCCAAAATTTTCATCAAGATCAAGATAACTTGGATGATGGATGCAGATGGATGAAAATGGATTGGATGAATGGTTCATGGATGAATGGATTTATTATGGATAAGATGGATGGAATGCTTGATTTATTACTGATGGAATGAGATGCTTTCAACTGAAGTGGTGCACATAGATACTTGATTCTACACGTGACACCTATTTGCCAGGTTTTCATCATGTTCTTGCCCAAAGTGCCACCATAGTGGTTTTCACTAGAGGACGTTTTTTTTTCTTTACTATTTTCAATCCTTTTTCTATTTTTTTTGGATATTTTGCTTTTTTGCTTTTTTTGATTTTTTCGAAAGATTTTAAGCTCATGCTGAATCAAAAGGTGTTGTTGATGTAGATGCCCTTGTCATGATGTGCCATTGATATCCTACTTGAAGAAGCTGCTTTGCTAAGATACGTGCACTTGAATGTAGCTTTTGGGATTCCTGATTTGCCTCGTTGATACCGAGGTTAACTCTGTCTCTATGTGCACATCGTAATAGAGTGCCTTCTGAATCCTTATGATGAAGGGTCGTTGCCAATACATGGTCAATGTGAGAATCAAATATCATGTGCGGAGGCATGGATGGAGTGTGTTTAGGGATAAAAGATGGATTGGTTGATAGTTTGGAACCTTTGACTCTCCAAACTTGGGAAGATGAGCAATGATGGGTGGATACGGAAGTGTGCATGGAATTAGGACCAACTGCTTGATACACTTTGTACGTTGCTTGAAAATCCTGCTTTTGCTTTTGCGGACATCCTTGATGGATACTTTTCCCTTTTTTATTTTGCCCCATAGTTTCTTCGACTGATGGAGTTTGATAGGGATAATATTTCTTTGTATGCTTTGGTATCCATTTGTATTTTATTTGTCCATTATGCTTCTCAGTTTCTTTTGATTTGATAAAATTCTTCGTACTTTGATTTAAATCTTTCTTTCGAAGTTGGTCCCAATTCGTGGATGGGGTGATGGGTGGATGAAGATTAATGGCATGAATGGTTGTAGTATTGACATCGGTTTCACCATAAGGATTCTTCGTGCTCCCTATGTTGACATTTACTTGAGACATAGTTGCCCCCATTATGGTGGTAGTAGCAACTTCATGCTTTGATTTTTCTTGTTCAAAGAGCTCTTGTTCAGAATGCATTCTCTGATCAATGATCCCTGTAGACGACATTATTTCCATTTGCTGGTCTGCTAATTCTGGACTATACTGTTTTGTCTAATTTTCTTCCTTGAGTAGATAATGTTTGATATCTTTATTCATGATTTCTTCAATCTGATTTTGGGATATATCTGATTGTGATGTTGATAACTCTGTTTGACTATAGGAGTTAATAATCTGCTCTTTTTGTGTAACACAATCTTGTTCTAGATGAAGATCATCTATGTGTCCATTCATAGAAAGCATCTCATGGGTAGGTAGAGGAGTATGTGCTACATGGATATGATCATCTTGCATGGATAAGAGAGTGTTAATTATATTATTGTAGTATATTGAAGATACAAATTCTAGATCTTGATTAATTTTGGAGTTGCTTTCGACATGCTTTGGATCAAGTTCTTGACATGGGGCAGCTTCAAAGGATGGATTTCTTATAAATGGTTCTTGGATGTCATCATTGTACATGGTAAGTGGTTCAATATCCGCAAGTGTCGAGTTTAGGGTTCCTTCAGTATCTATAACCATGCGGTCAAAGGGGATCAACATGTTTTGAAAAGGACCATTGCTAGACTTTGGTGAAATATTTTGATCATGCTTTGGAATAAATTCTTGAGATATGTCCTCTAACTCGTAAGGCGATTTAGAGACATTTTCAACATGATCATAGGTAAACTGATTGTGCATTATATCAATTGGATCAAATAATCCTAACACTCCTTGAAAAAGATCATTAAAGAGTGGCTCTTGATGTATGGAGATTTGATCATTGGATGGGGTGGAAACATCTTCAAGGTGCCCATCTTTGTTTTCAACAAATGTTATTTTTTGTGTTTGTGCTTGTGTTTGTTGAGTAGCTTGAGAAGCTTGTTGCACTTGTTGAGCCTTTCTTGCCCATTGCGTGGCTAGATATTGTTGGATGGCCTTTTCGTATGACTGGTGAGCTTTTAGAGAAATGTCATATTGTCTTGGTACATTTGGTTTTGGTGGTAGTGGTGGTGGATTTAGAATTGTGTTAGATGTAATGATGAGTGTTTGAGATACGCTCAGAGCGATCATGGTAGTGAGGGGTTGAGATGTGATGGGTGTGATAGTGGTGGTTGGAGTGATCAAAGTGATAGAGATGGTTGGATTGACCGAGGTGATAGGTCCTTGGGAGACAGTATTTTGATTTGGGGTCAATGTTCTTGTTTGATTAGATACCATCCATTGGTGTGATGTCGATGGTATATTCGAATGATTTGACATGATGGTTTGATTGACATTAGGTGAATTGATTTCAGTGGCATGATTGGTGTTAGGTAAAGGGGGAATCCCTAAACCAAGGAATGGTGTAGGTAATGGTGGTGGACATTTCCCTTGGCGCAATGCCTCAACTATTTTGGAAAGTTTCGCAATTTGATCTCGCCAAATTTTTTCTTGATTTTGATCTTGACTCACTTGAGATAGTTGATTTGGCTTTTGTTTAAGCAGATGCCTACTTGTGGTTTTTGAATGGGATTATGGGAAAATTGACTTTGGATAATGTTCTAATTTGGGATGATGTTCAGATTTGGCATGATAGGATGAACATTGTTGGTATTGGGAATCATTTTTCCAAAGTTTTATGAGTTAGTATTCATGTTTTGAAAACTTGCACTTGGTACATCCACATTTGGCAAGTACGGATTTGGTGGGATGATGTTGCTCATTTTAAGATTCATGTATTGATTGTTTGGAGGATAGACTTGTAAGTTTGGACTTTGATTTAAATCTATCATGGGGAGATGTGTTCCAAAATTCAAATTGGGCATACTCACATTCATTGTGCTATTGATATTCGTAGGAGATAGTGATCCTATGTATGGATGTGAGTTTCCATAATCCCATGGTTTCGTGAGGCTTGGATAGTTTGGTTGGTTTGGATCACTCATGATGTATGAATCTAGTTTATAGTCCATGTTCTTCTTGTGTTTTGACCTTGTTGACCTCTAAGGTGTTCTAGGATCAATGATGATATGAAGAATGAATGGGGTGAATGATGAGAGTGATGAACGTTTAGGAACTTTGAATCAATGCTAGACTTAGGGCTTGATTTTGATCAGTTTGATTTGGACGATGAACTTGTAAACCCTAAGATGTTGGATGTGATCTTAAGATGAACTTGTTCAAAGGATGGTTGATTTATTTAAATGTATGAGAAAGGATGCATTCCCACACACCTAACTAAATGAGGTGATTTTGATTTTGATGATGTGCCTAAGTCTAGAATGATGTTTTCAAAAGCTCTAAAGTTGTTTGGATGGATGAATTTTGATAAATGTTTGAGATGGATGAAGTGTTTGATTTGATCCTAAAAGACTTAGAGAGACTTTGTTTACTAGACCAAGGTATTGAAGAACACACTTTTCTCTAAGAGCAATCAAAAGACCATTATGACCAAAAGATATCAAGCACATGTGTGGGGTCCAATTTGTTATCTTTGATTAATGAGTTCTTTTTACCACAAACACACTTCTTGATTAGGTTTCGAACTGAATTTCCGATGTCACAACTTCTTTTTGTCCCACAAAGTGTTATGTGGAAGTTCCAAGAAATTAGGACAAGGGTTACCTAGTGTTGACCTTTGTAAGAGAAAATTAAGATGTAAACCCAATTACTTAGAAACCTCTAAGGACATAATCCCAAGGGTAAGCAATAGTTCTTAGGTTTTGTCAAAGGTATTTGCTCTAAGGGGTTTGAAATTTTGATGATGATGTTGAATGTTGGTTTTGCAATATTTTTTATAAATGCACTGTGTTTTCGAACGAAGAACAAGTACAAGCCCTATGGATGTGTAAGACAATATTTGTTGAATGCCCACTTGGACAAGTCTAGCTATGCCTATCTTTAGCGAATGGTTAGATGTTTGACCCAACTGGCTCCCCTCCATGACACTCACTTATACGGGGCAGCTAAGCATCAACACCCATGAAACTCCCATGGCATGGTTTCCATTTCTACTAAAGACCGTAAAAGTGTGGGGCGGCTTCAGAATGACCATTCTTGCACCAACAAATAGATCAAGGATTTTGGAAAATTCTAGCACATGGGTTCTAGTAAGGACTTTCCATTCATGGAGATTGACCCATACAACAAGAGTCCCCTTTCAGATCCATCTTGTCGGAGCCAACTACGTGATAATGGTGTTTAACCAATACCCACATTTATATCCCAGCTGGAAATACTCTTGGCTTTAGGGTGTTACCGGTTGAGTCGTTCCCTTGGGTGAGTACATTTTCCCCAAGGTAGGCCCTCTAAGATAAACAAAAGCAAGCAAAAACACAATCCGTAACTCGATCAATCTTTGACGGCACAAAGAAAGAGAATATACGTGAAAATGCCCCTACTCACACTCGCACAAGATATTGTTCAATTTTAAACCCAAATCAAAATGTGGAGGCAATCTTTTATGCAACTTAATGTCATCAAAAAGAATTTTGATTCTCAAGATCACCGTGAAGTGCAAGAGAAGCACATACATCTTTTTAGATGAGATTACTTTGAATAAGAGATTACAAAGCACAAAAAAAGCATGTTCATTTTAAGCCTCAAAGCAATGATGAATTCATTTTAAAGCACCAAACGAAATATGAGTTAGCCTAAAACAGAAAATTAAGGCATACGAGGAACCCTCCAAGCATTTCAAAATGTTCGTTTTAAAAGAAACCAAAGGTGAGTTAGCATGAAATAGAAAATTAAAGTAGGTGAAAGAAGCTCAAAGCATTTAAGAACGCTTTTTTAGGTTTCAATTTCGATGCTTGAATCTTTAATTCTGATTTCACCTTCATTTTTGCTTGATTCCAATGTTTGATTTCAATGTCAATCTGCAAACATTACAAAACAATCACAAATAAGATTTATTTCAAGGAATCAATGAAGCATATAGCATTATATAAAAAGATTAATCTTGTCATGCAACCCTAAGTTAGAAAACCAAATGATTGGCTATGTAGAAAAAAATTTGAAGATTGCTCCACCACAATTGTATCCCACCAAATAGAGAGGTCTCCAAAAGCTTTTCAAACTCAGCAACAGTTGGACATATTCCAACAAATCTAAAAAAGAAAATGTTAGAATATTAAAACTTATGAAGCACCAACTTGGACATCTATTAATTCAAATAAGTCTTCAAATGAAGAGTCCAACTAATTGATTCAGATCTCCTACAAACAAAAATCAACCTTGGATAAAGTTGTGCATACCTTTAAATCAATTCAGATTTCCTATGAGTAGTTTGTGAGTATGATAGATAAATTGGACATGGAAGTGGGAAAACAACAATAATTTCAAGCAGAGATCTATAAAATGTAGTAACACCCACCTGCCCTTATGTTTAGACCAATAAAATGTTGTTCACATGACATGTATGGCTGCTGGTGTGTCACGCAAATACTGAGAGATCGGTATACTTGTGCAACAAGAAACATCTGCAAGCCTTACACAACCAGTATATGTGTTTGAAATAAATGCACAGATTTAAAAGTTGAAGACTTTCTAACAAATAGCTTGGCAAGAGTACCATCAAATTCTGAAATCTTACTTATAGGTATAAAGTTGATTTCTGCTGTATTTGTTTTTCAAAGTGCAATGAATGCAGGGCTGCACATAAAGGCTAAGGCATAGGGAGTTTTCAAGAAAATTCTATTAGCTGGCTTAAAAGTCAGCGAACTCCACAGCATGTGTGAGATAGATGTGTAGACCTATGCGTGAGAAATGCATAGGAAAGCACAGTCATAGGCATGAAAAATCTGCAACCTTGAATTGAGTGTTACCTTCACTAAGTAATGACAATAATAAGCCAATTTCTTCAAGGCACTGTTATCCTATTTTTCTTTTGGTTCAACTCATTTGATGGCTGATACAATCTGCAACATTAGCAATAATATCAACATTTATGGCAACTGTTAATATTCATCATGGTAGATAAAAAGGCAGTAGGCAGTGAGCAACAAAATATTTCAGAAGACTTCATGCGTGCCGATCAATGTTATTAATGGTGCAACAGTCAATAGTTGTTGGATGCTAAAAAAAAACAAAAAACTAAAGACTTTATGGCATCCAAGTAAAATAATAATTTTGAATGAATATTTGAGAGAATGAAAGGTTGTTAGAATGCCTTCGAATCAATCACTGTTATTAGTGCATACCAATGTAGCAGATGAGGTTGACCGTCACATGTTCTTTGGTTGCTTTCTTTATTGATCTACCCTAATCAATTCGTCATTTTCTGACAGTAGTAATAACATCCAAGATATGGTCTTACATTATGACCATTTAGATGGCTGCATCATGACTCGTGAGCATGCTGATACTTTCAAAAATACTTGGAATATCCTTGAGAATTTGAATCAGCAGTGCATCTAGACAAGACCCACGCATAAGAGTCAATGATCTTTCGTTCTTTGCATAACTGAATGTGGAATCACTGCTGTGAAGTCCTTACAAAATTTTGGTAACGTGGCACCATTAGATGGTTAGTAATACTCCGCATGTCTTCTGTCATAGCTCGAGGAATCCATTTTGTGCACACTTTGTAATCATTCCTGCTATGAAGAATTTGAAGCCGCACCATGTCCTAGCTACTCTCATTTTCCATTAGCTGATATACATGCCCTTCAAGAAGTTTCATGCCTAGTTTCAACAAAACATATACCGCTTTCACTGTTTCCTATTTAAAAAGTACGGGATGATAGCTAGATACAACTACTTTTCTAGCGCGTAGCAGCAGGATTGGCTTGTGTATTTGTTTGTAATCTCCCTAGATGGCTTACTTTGGGGTATAAAATAATGATCAAACAATAGAGAATGCTGATATGATGTGATAGCAGAGGGATAGCAGCAGCAAAATGACTTTAGTATTTATAGCTAATAACAATGTCTAGGTATTGAAACCATTAATGAATAGGACAATGATGCATTCATGGACTGACAGCGGCTAAGTAGGAATTTGGGAAACTGACACCTCTCCTCCATGTTGCTTGATGAACAACCATACTCTCACGGCTACCTTCATACATGTCACTTCATAAGATATATATGAATTTATTTTAAAAAGAGGTTTATGCAGCTACGAAAAGATAAGGGCCACGACTCTTCATGAATAAGATAACTACACAAACAGATCATACAGATGATCAATCAACCAGGAATAAGGAGCTATGCACTACAAATATATAAAATAAATATCACAGATTCCTATTCAAGACCTCATAATGTGCTGACTAGTGGGATGTCCAACAAATGAATTTGTAAGAAAATTACAAAAGGCTAGAAATCTTACACCCGAGTAAAGGAGCACAAAATAAAGACCTATACTCCTGAACAACCATATAGGCAATGTTTTAATCAAGAGAATGTAAACAGAGCACATTTCAAAATGTAAATAAAGCAGAATACAAAATGTAAATAGAGAAAATTACAAATTGTATTGGGCCCTCCTTCTAGCACCACATGTAGGACCCTAAATCTGCATTTTGCTCAAAAACAAACAAGCATGAGTATTGTTAGTTAAATCAAGCAAATCAGATATAGCATCCCTATGAAATAATTGCTCATGTTATCTATGCAAACAAAGTAAGTTATCAACATAAGCTAAGTGAAAGCATGAGAAAAACAAGAGTCAAATTCTATCCCATAGTGGATTGGTGTCACATGTGCTAGTGACCCTTTCCCAATCCTTGATCAAAGCTTAAGATGAAAATGCTATGAAGATGGTGGAGTGATGATGAGCAAAATCAGTTCTCAAATCAAGAGAGTGACTTTGCATAAATATTGTGGAGAGATGGTGAAGGATTTGATAAGAGATGAAGCCTCTATTTTATAGATTTTCAAAATGCTAAGTGTTGAAGAGAGACCAATGTGGGACTAAGATTAGACAAATGAAAGAAGGACACTTGTCAAGTGGTGATTGGTTGATGTATGTGAAAGATTTGGGAAGAGTTCCCATGAGAGGAAAATTTTAAATTCAAATTTGAGAGTAAATGCTAAGTGGAGGACAAGAAAATGAGCAATAAATGCAATGTTGGAGGGACAAATCAACTTGCCTTTGAATTCAAAATTGATGGAATATTCCCCATAAATGCCATGTTGATGGAAAATCTTGGATTTAATAAATCAATAAAATTGATTTATTTGTGCAAGTGGAGATATCTAGAGAATGCAAGTGGGTGAGATTATTATTTAATCATGGTTAGATTAAATAGATGATGATTATGCTGATTTAATGTTGATTAGGTGAGTTGACTTTTAAGACTTTGATGTTTGATTTGTTTAAATCAAAAAATGATGGAATATGATTTAGGATTTGATTTAAATGGATTTTTTATTGATTAAAAGGTTGATGATAATGTTTATTTGATGAATGACCTTAGGAAATGAGATTATTTAATGAATGGATGAAAGTGCACCTGATTAATTGATGAATGGTCCTAATGCGACATCTAATTTAACTGAATCTGATCGAATGCATAATCTTAATTTTGCATGTCTACAGTAATAGTGAACGGTGATCCCATAATAGTTGTTTACAATTTTTGGCCAAACTGGAAACTAAAATAATATTTTAAAACTAAATCTTCACTTTTGGGCACCTGTAGTGGCTAAACCTTGAGGAATTTGAAGAGGATGCAAACTAGAGTTTCGTGACATTTTGTCTATATATTCTAAATATATTTTTTTCAAAAAATTTGGAATCATATTGCACTTCTTTTTCCATCTCCCTCGAAAACTATTTTTTTCAGAAAACAACATTTTCAAAAAGTGATGCTCACTGTATAACACAACTTTTTTTCCATGAAGGATAAAATTTTAATTCTTTCAAATTTAAATTTGTAACTCTAATATCTAGTGCTTCCAGTTGGTTAGATAGTTTTTATTGAATATTTGTTCTTTAATTAAGTTTCAAATTCAAACCAATTATAATTCAGACATGCGACCGTATAATGCGTAACTTTTTTTGTATGTATTGAAATTATTTTTTTTTCTTTGTTGGATCAAGGAATTCAATATCTAGTGCATAATATTAATTTTTTTTTTCAATAATCTACTATTTTTCCACATGTGCAAAATAGAGAGCTTGATTTTCGGTGGAAAACCTACATTCATGAGAAATAAAAAATAAATATAATAATAAAATTTTAAATTTATTTGAAATTATACTTTTTGGGAAGCTTATAATAAGGACTACATACTTGAAAAAACAAAATTTTAAATGAATTCATTTGATCCCCCAAAAAGTAAATCAAAAGTTGTTTTTTATCAGCATTTTGATAGGTGTAAAGGAGACTCTGTTATAGGTATGGTTTAAATCTAGCGGGGTTCTATCAAAGGGGGTTTGATTTAAGGTAGTTTGATCAAACCCTCTTCAATTGGAATTATTTAAATGGAACCTTTTAAGGCTTAAATCATTATATTTTCTAAAAATATGTGATTTCAACAAAAATTAGTTCCTCCCATAAATTGTAAACTAGCTTTGTGGGATCACCCTAATATTCAAAGATGGTCGTTGAGTGCTTTTTCATCTTAGAAAAATAATATCCCAACCCACTTTTTGTCTCTTGTGTATTAGGTTCTAGAGGGATGCAAATACCTTGTTCATTCTTTCCACATCATTTTCTAGCATATCCCATTTTTTTCACAAATTCATAGCCCTTCCCATAAAGTATTTCCATTTCCTTCGGATTAGGTGGATGTTGATAATATATCTCATCAAAATTGGTTGTGTACATTGTAGTTTTTTCCAAACTAGAGGAGATAGATGCTTGAGAATATTTGTTTGAATTATGAGTTGAAATCATGGTGGGCTGTTCTTCTGTTTCATCCTTTTTTGTGTGATTATATATTCACCCATAAAGGAAGGTGTGAATTCTAAGGATCCCCAATCATCACCAAATAATTTAGACACTAATTCCTCACCTTGTTTTTCAATTTCAAGAGGTTCTCTATTGGATTTTGGAATTAATGTATTTAGAGGACTGGTAGTTCCTTTCTCAAGGTGTAAGCAACTTTCAGGCTCGGGGTCTATTTCAACTTGATAAATGTTGTTGTTATAGAAATATTTCATTATATGATGAAGGGTTGGAGGAACTAAAATCATCTCATGAATCCATGGTCTTCCTAAATGAAGATTATACGAAAGATCATAAGGCATGACATGAATAGGAGTTTGCATAAGTATCCAACCCAACTATAATAGGAAAAGTGATTACACCAAGTGGTTGCTTTGTTGTATTGTCAAATCCTCGAATGGATAAGGAATCAATTTTTATTTGTGACTTTTCAACACACAATATATTAATAAGATTCACACTACACACACTAAGGTAAAAACCATTATCAATGAGGGTTTGTTTGATACCTATTTGATTGAATTGAGCAATTATCATAAAGATTTCATTTTGTTTTCACAATTCTAAAGGAGGGAGCTCATGTTGATGGAAAGTAATATCTAGATTAACTTTATTCATTCCATGCATTAAAGCTTCCAAATCATTTGGAGTTGTACTAAGAGGAACAACTATGTGTTGTAATGTCATTTGAAGGATAGTGTGATAATTTGGTGAATTTTGAAGTAGGTACCAAAGGGAAATCTTTGCAAGAGTATTCTTGAGTTGTCCCACAAGACTTTACTTCTTTGTGTGTGAAGAAAAATGAGGATCACTAGGTAGGTTAGGTAAAGGTAAATAGGGTGGGGTTGGTTGCGGTGGTTGTGGATTATTTCAGGTATTATATGTATGAGCAATAGTAATATTACTGAATTGCTGCAACACATCAGGATTAGGTGGGTAAAGAGTAAGCTCATGTTTATTGGAAGGATGTAGTTTATGTGAGAGTGGGTAAATAATTATTTGAGATTGAATCACATTAACATCCTTAGTTTTATATTGTTCACAACAAACCTTAGTGGAGGACTTAGATGAGACAAAGTCTTGAAGGGCTCATCTAACATATCAATGTCATCTAAACTAAAAGGTGTATGGATAAGTTATCATCAATTGGTTTATATTTATCATGGAAAGCTTTAGAGAGATTAATGTTCTTTGTTGTAGGCTGGTCACAAAAAACCTTCATGGATGATGTGGGTGAGATGAAGTCCTAAAGGGATTCATCTAACATAGCAAATTCATCATCACTAAAAGGTTTGGGAGATAAGTTATTGTTAATTGGTTTAGGCTTCTCATGGCAAGCTTTAGAGGATGAAGTGAGTGAGAGGAAGTCCTAAAGTGCTTCATATAACTTTTCTACATCATCACTACTAAGATTCTTGGATGAGATGGTGTTTCTAAATTGAATCATTTGTTTGAGTGGTTGGTTGGATGTTTGTGGTTTTGTGTTTTTATGTATTGAAAAATCTGATTTAAAGGAACTAGGAACTAATGTTGAAAATGAAACTTGCAAAAATATAATTCTATCCATAAATTTCATGAAAGGAAATGATGCTTATGCAAATGATTTAGATATAATAGAAAACAATTGAACAAAAATAGAAAAGGAACTATAGCAAACAAAAAAGTGTAAAATAGGAAACTGAATTATGGAAATACTAATGCAAAAAGTGCACTGGGACTAATTTTCCCAAGGTTTGTATGTGTTCAAGTATGTACTATGTAGATAAATATTGTAAATGCAGAATTTAGTAATGAATTGATAAAATGAAATGTAATAATGCCCTGCAAATGACAACTTCACTAATGCAATTTGGATCAGCCCTAGGATAAAAAAACAATACAAAAGCCAATGCAACTGAGTCCTAGGATGTAAATTCAATGTAAATCTGAAAGAGATAATGTTCAATATGTAGTTTCACCAAAATGAACCAACAATTTTTGTTTTTCTACATACTTCTCTTGCACTCTTAAGGTTTTTCACCTAAAAGGAGAGAGATAAGCCTGAAAAACTGTAGTGGTTCACTCAAACTAAGGTATGTATGAAGTAATTATGACTAAATTAAATGATCTAGATGCAACTAATTGATAAAATTTATTTACTATGAATTCAAAACTAATGGAATGTGAAGTGTTTGAAAACATAGTGGCATTCACAAAAGTCTTAAAAGGATGGACAAAAATGCAAGTAGAACTAAATAGAAAGTTGTAAAACTAAATTTGTGCACCTGTAAGACTAATGAAGACTAAAAAATACTTTGAAAATATAGAAAACTTGACTTTTTGGCTGACTAGGACTCATTCGCCACCTTGGGCGAATTAGTCCCAGGTTAGGGTTTTTTGCCTAGAAATTGATTTCTCCCAAATGGGTACTAGAATCAACATTTAACTTTGGTAGCCACCTCTAGTGGTACTCATTCACCATCCATGGTGAATCAGTCCTTTTTTATTTTTTTGAAAATTCAAATCATAGATTTGTACCTTGTCACCTACACAACACTTCTTGTTAGAAACCTATATTTGAATCTCAGAAAATACCTACAAAAAAGCTTAAAATTTGCTGTCTAATGGGGGGTTTCCTTGGTGAAACCCCTAATTGGGTAATCAAACCTTTAATGGATAAAAATATGCATAAAACCCTAGCCTTAAGTGTGTCAAAGAATAGGAAAATCTAAACTATGACAAGACCCTATTCTAATGTGCTAGAATAAGATGGGAAATGTCATTTGAATGATGCAAGACTTCAATCCTAGAAACCCTAAAACATATCAAATAGATGTAAATGACATGAAAATGTAATGAAAACCTTAATCTGAAGATAAAGAGAAAATGGAAGATGGAATCATTTTGAAAAAAAGTCTTAAGGTGTGATTTGATGGCTAGTTGCATCACCTAAACCCAGATCTCTACATGATTCACCATAGGAATCCATCATTAACTCTTTGCAATGTTGAATCTTGAACAAGAAGTGAGATTGAATACCAACAAAAACCCTAGTTTGCTACCTTAAAACTTCAAATTTGCTGCAAAAAATACAAATGAAACTTATTGTGAAAGACTCTTGATACTTGAATTTTCATCTTGCTTTGTAAAAATGGCTAAGAGATGTGAAAAATGACCTAAAATGTGTATTTACAGGCATCAACACCTAATTTTCTTGTTATTTAGACCTAAGAGGCTAACATCCATGAAAATTTTGAATTTTACCCCAAAAGGGACTCATATGCCCAAGGTGGTCAATGGGTCCCACTAGTGGTTTTTGGAGATGGGTTTTCGGGATATGAGTGAATTAATTGTTGTTTATCAGGATTTAGATCATTTTTAAGTGAAACAAGCCTCTAGATAAGAAATAATGAGTCTTAGGGGCCTATAAATGTCATTTTGAAGAATGAATAATGTAGGGATACTCAAAATTAGGTCCAAAATAAGCGTGAAATTGTCTCTTTTCTCAAGAGGGTATGTGTAGGATCATCATGGAAAAGATAGGCCCTTAAGTTGCAAAAAATTCAGAAAATTCAGTTAGGCAACTTGATGTAAAAATTTGAATAAGTTTTCTATATTATTTCAAAAATAAGTAAGAATGGAATCTATAGAAAATTGAATGTAGTTTCTAAAATACTAAGTTTGTTTAAAAAAAAAATCCATTTGCTAAAAATTTGAAATTTCAATGCAGTAGTACTTAAATTTCAGGGAAAAAATAAGAAGTAGGTGTTTGCTTGACCACCCTAACCACAATAAAATGATAATATTTTTTTATAATATTTTAGATATAAGTATAATACTCATGTCCCAATGTGATGCATATTTTTTTGTAATTTTTTCCCAAGTAAATAATTAATTATGAATTTTTTATGACAACTTTTAGAAAATATAAAAACTCGTAGTCTAACCAACTTAACTTGGTCAAAAATTCATGAAATTCATTTTTTTTAATCCTATAGTATGTGAAACATAGAATGTGACACATGTTTTGGATTCAAAAAAGTGATACTATTTGAAAGCTATAGATGTTTTTCAATCAGCCTATCAATTAGGACTTTAGTCATAATTTGAATAGAAAATGAATAATAATTACTTATTAAATTCAAAGTAAAATATAATTTATATTGACAGAAAGTTGAGAATCTCTTTTAAAAACCCTTTTCGTTTCATCAATTTTGGGTAAAAAAAGTCGTCAGCCACATACCCATCATATTGCTACTTTTTGGCCCATCATGATCCGGCACATACCCCAGAGTGTCCAATTTTCTATGCAATAGTCAAAATACTTCCTTAGGGAAAGGACTGGGAGGCCTCTTGATTCTCCATAATCTTGAGCTAATCTTACCGCATGTATGGCCACCTTGAACAAAAGTCCTTACTACAACCCATTTGTTTAGTGACCAAAATCCTTAATTCTTGTTGGTGAAAGAACGATCATTCTAAATTTTCCCCACATTTGTACTATTCAAAGTAGAAATTAAAAAATCCTTAGGATCTTTGGATCTTCAAGATTTTAGGATTTGGTGGTCCCGAGAAGTGTGTGTTGTGGAGGGGAGCCAATGTCGCCAAATCTCTAACTGTTCACTTTGTCCTAGTGTTTGGAGAAATCCAAGTGGGGACTCAAAAAGTATGGCCATTTTAAACCTAGGATTGTGAAATTTAAGAGTAATTCAAACACATTGTTTGGATCTCAAACATTGAAAACAAACATTTAAAAAGTCATCAAATTTTCAATCCCTTTGGAAAGAGAAAATATCCTTGAAAAGTCCAATTATTACTGCTTGTCCCTAGGGATTTTATCCTTAGAGGCTTCTAAATATTTGGGACCATATCTAAATTTTTTCTCTCCAAAGTCAACCTAGGAAAACTATGGCCTTGACTCTTTACTTTTCACATATTTGACCTTGTGGAATGAAGAAGAATTAAGACATAGAAATTTAGTTTGGAATTCAAGAGAGAAGTGTTGATGTGGTAAAAATATTCCATTTAATCAAGATAAAATACAATTGACCCCAACATATGTGTTTTTCCTCTTGATTTCCCGCAAATTCAAGATTCCAAAACAAAAGTCTTTATGCAAAAACTTCAAGTTTAGTATCCATACTCAAAAATCTATGAAAAGATACATTAGAAAGTGCAACCAAAGACAATACACCAAGATAAGCAAGAAGGTAACAAGGTATTATAGGCTTATTTTTCTCAACAATCTAGCAATGTATGTTTAATATGAACCTTATTATTTTTGAAACACTTTAGAGGAATAGCATGTTGTTCAACACCTTTTTCTTGTAAAAAAAGTTTTTTGAGGTTTATATAGAATCACAATCAACACTTCCATTTGTCACTACATTCATCAAACTCCCATATCACGAACAAATTTTGGAAACTTTGGAAAAAATCATTTATGCTAGAGTTTTGGTAAATCCTAAAATCAGAGTAACCTTGTTTGGCTAGGTGTGTGGGGATCAATCCTTTCCCGCACATTTAGTTAAATTAGCCCCCCTTTGGATACTTTTATCACAAGGTCACATCTAACATCTTTGAATCTACAAGTCCATTATCCAAATCAAATCAATCAAAATCTAGTATTCCTCCAGAGTTCTCAAAATTTCAAACATCCATATCATTCACCCTTCAATTATCAGAACATCATCATCTGATCCTTAAACACCCTAGATTTTCTTTTTTATACCTAAAGTTTATATAAACCAAAGGAGTTAGAGGTTTGGCTCCCATATTCCTAAAATTTGATCCTTATTTTATGGTCCAAACAAGGTCACAACACAAGAAGAACATGGAGACAAAAAAAGAAACACCAACCTCAAGTGACTTAAGTCAAACTACATTAGAATTGAACCCTAGGGAATATATCAACCTTGCAGTTAATCCCCCTCAAATGTCTCAAGATCCTCGAGAGGGAGGTTTCCAAGTGGAGGATGTCACCAACAACTTCCAAGCAATGACCCAAGATGAAATATTCGAACTAGTTCAAAATATTGAAACACACAAGACTGTCAACATAGTCATGAGGCTCAATCCCACACAATACATCTCAACATTATCAAAGGAAGGGGCTAAAATCCCTTATGATTTTGATGTGAGCACTATTTTTGAAAAATATTTTGTGAACATGCCTCAAACATCATTCATGCCTTCATTCCCAAACATCATCCCACCCATCATAAAACCAACATCATCTCACGCTCCAAGTCAACCCATGATCACCAAGGGAAGTTCATTACTCCAAGCCTTTCAAGGGCATTCACTTGTCAACAACCAAAATCTAGAGGCTAACACAATCTTAGGTATGCCTAGCATTGTCCCATAAGGCCCAAAACATCTATATGTGCCACTCATTTTCCATGATATAAATGATCTCTCCACCTTTTTTGCAACATTGATATACCCTCTTGATACACAAAGCTCTCTCCACATGATATCACAAGGACAAGTGGATTTTTTTGGATATATGGGTACTTTCAATGCTTCATCCTTAATCCCACCAGGAGACATGTCACAAATCTTCCCACCAATCCCTATCTTAACATCATCCACATTAGTTCAAGGTATAGGAGAAATTTGTTCATCCAAAACATCAATCCAAAACCAATCAAATTAAATCAATCCCCCAAGGACAAATCAAATTGGCACATCTATTGTACCAAATCCTTTGAACATTCCATTGATATTGTAACACCAAGTGGCACTGATCCAAATCTCTCAACCAATCATCACATCATCTACAACACCTCAAAAATTCCAAAACATGGTCTCCCAGGGACCAAGCATATCAATCATACCATCTATCACACAACCTCTTATCATCACTCAAAAAACACCTCAACAACCACCCTAATAATCTCTCATTATACCATATCATAACATCCCACAAAATCCCCCACCTCCACCACCAAATCCAAATACAAAAAACAAATACAGTATCACCCTACAAGAAACACACTAGGCTTACCAAAAAACCTTGTAGTATTATTAATCACAATAAGGTAAAGCTCAAGCCCAAGCAAGCACACGAACAAGCATAGGTGCAAGATTTTCTACCAAAAGAACAAGCTCAAGCTCAAGCTCAAGGTCAATCCCAAGCTCAAGCTCAAGCACAAGCTCAAGCTCAAGCACAAGCACAAGCTCAATACAAGGTGCAACAAGCACAAGCACAAGATTTGTTACAACAAGCCAATCAACAAGACTTACAATAACATGCAAAACTACAATCATTGATAGCCCAATAATAACAATCCACACAACAATAGGCCCAACATCAAGTGTTATTGGCTCAACAACAACAACAATGATAGCAAGCCCAAAACAAGCATTATTGGCAAAATAACAACAACAATATGAATACCAACAAGCATTTCTCACACAACAAAACCTACAACAACCTTTCACGGACATGCAGTAAAATTCCTTGAACACGAACATGCAAGCCACCCTTTCCTTCATCATATAAAACATACCATCCCAAAACATGCACATCCCACAACTAGATCCACAAGACTACCTCTCCGCGCAGGTCAAATTTTTGTCACAATAGATACAAGACATCCAATCCAAAAAGGTAAAAAAATCACACGTAGGGAAAATTGTGCCCCCATGGACATTTGATATAAACATTGCTATGGTTCCATTTCCACCTCGATTCGAGATTAAAAAATTTGACAAATATCATGGGAAGGGAAATCTTGAGGACCACATCGAAGAGTTTCATGTACATTGCATGGAGGTATCCTATGATGATTCTTATCTTATGCGGATTTTTCCTCCAAGCTTGGTTGATCCCACCATGGAATGGTTCTCTTGCTTACCTCCTAAAATCAAAAATTTCTAGGAAATAATGGATTTATTCATTGAAAACTACTCTTTCAACCTAGACATGGAGGTAAGTCTAGAAGAACTATATGGCCTCAAACAAGCCAAAGCAGAGACTTTCACCACCTTCATACAATGATGGAGATCTAGAGCTAGCAAAAGAAAATGGTCTATGATGGAAGAAGGGTATGTGCAGAATCATGATGGCCCAAAAAGTGGCGATTGGATGGGTATTTGTAGGGTATGTGGCTAATGACCTTTTTTTTACTCAAAATTAATAAAAAGAAAAGGGTTTTTAAAGGATATTCTGAGCTTTCCACCTATATAAATTATTCTTTACTTTAAATTTAATAAATAATTATTATTCATTTTCTATTTGAAATATGACTACAGTCCTGATTGATAGGCTTATTGAAAAATATCAATAGCTTTCAAATGGTATCACATATTTTGAATCTAAAACATGTGTCACATTCTATGCTTTGTATAATATAGGATTAAAAACAAAAAAAAATATTTTCATGAATTTTTTACCAAGTTAAGGTGGTTAGATGTATGATTTTTTTTATATTTTTAAAAGTTGTAATAAAAAAACATAATTAATTATTTACTTTGGAAAAAATTACAAAAAAATATGCATCACATTGGGACATGAGTCCTCTACTTATATCCAAAATCTTATAAAAAAATATTATCATTTTATTGTGATTAGGGTGGTCGACAAACACCTACTTCTTATTTTTTCCCTGAAATTGAAGTACTATTGCATTGAAATTTCAAATTTTCACCCAATAGATTTTGTTTAAAAAAAAAAAAAAAACTAGTAGTTTAGAAACTACATTCAATTTTATACAAATTTTATTCTTACATATTTTTGAAATAATATAGATAACTTATTCAAATTTTTACATCAAGTTTCCTAACTCTGATTTTTCTAAATTTTTCACCACTTAAGGGCGTGCTTTTTCCATGATGATCCTACACATACCTAGAACAACAAATCGCATCCATTATCTCCAACCTTGAAGGGAGGTTTTCTTTCCACTTGAAAGTGAAATGCATAACACCATATGACCAATTGATCCCCAAAAGGATCAACATCGAAAGAGCCCTTATAACACAAGGGGCACACCTGTCTATGGAGACAATCATCCATTGAAAAGTTACAATGAAAAATCGTGAATGTGGGCCAAGAATGAGAATGTTACCAATGATGGTGTTGTTTATGCCAAAGTTGTTATCAGTGCCCCAAAGTAGAATACCTAACAATAAATGTACTAACAACCACAAATCAACACATAAAACAACCCACAAACCAACCCATCACAACAACCCAACAATAAAACTCTCAACAAAATAAATGCTCAAGGGTGACCCTGAAATAACAAATATACCCTAAATTTAAATATACACCACTTGGAGAACCAATCAAATCTATCATACAACTAGTACAAGTGAATCTTATCAAACTCCTTGTTTATGAAAATTACCAAGAGCATCAAGTTAAACCACCATGGTATAATGAGAAGCAACTTTGTGACTATCAAAAAATAAAGGGACACACAACAACTAGTTGTATGAAACTCAAAAATATAATTCAAGATCTCATTGATGATAACATTATAACCATTGAACAACCAACCAAGAGTCAAGATCTCAAAAAATATAGAAATCTGATGCTAGATCACAATAATGGAAACAACAACGGAAAAGGAAAAAGTTACCACAATGTGAACCATATCTATGACCATGTTTTCACATCCTTGGATGAATGGGTAAAAATTTTCAATTTCAAAGGACATAAAGCTAATTGTGGAGTCACCATATGTAGAAGAAAAGTTTCCATCCTAGGACCTTCACCAACAGCCAAGATACTAGCTGCCAATCCAAAATCAAACACTAGTGAGTACAAAATCTTGGACCAACTAAAAAAGACTCCCACCTAGATCTCCATCATGGAGTTGCTAAAAATATCACATGCACATAAGGATATCCTAGAAAAGGTGTTGGCTACATCCTCCATACCTACAGATCTTGATGTAGGCCAATTTTAAGCTATGTTCAAACATATTACTACACCACATCTCCTCACATTCTCTGAGCATGATCTCCCAATACAACCATCTCATAACGACAAAATCCATCTTGAAGTCCTAGTCCACAAGAATAAAGTCAAATGAGTCTTGGTGGATGGAGGTGTTGGTTTGAATATTTTTAACCTACAACTAATAAAGAATTTGGGATTCTCAAAATATGTCATTGAAAAGGGAAAAGGTATCACCATCAAAGCTTATGATGATCAAGAAAGGGTTTCTCAAAGCACCATTCAACTCCCCATCCAAGTAGGGCCAACAATCATGGAAACCACTTGCCAGGTGCTTGACCTTGAACTCCCCTAGAATATTCTCCTAGGGAATCCATGGATCCATGGGATGCAAGTTGTCACATCCACATTCCATCAATGTGTCAAATTTCCTTACAAAAATAAAGAAGTCATGATGCATGGTGACCCTAACCTTTTTATTATTACAAAAATATGGAGGCCAAGTATTACAAGATCCCCCAAGATCCAAAAAATGATGAGGGAGCCAAGTCCCCTTATGTTGAACCATCCACCTTAGCCTCCACTTCTGAGACAAATACACCTTCCATTCATAAAATACCCATATATTAAGGTTGTAATTCAAGATAATGGGTGTGAGGACTATAAAATGAAAAAGAGCACCTTTGTGGTAGGAGGTTTACCTCAATATCCTAGATCTCATGGGAAACCACAACCAATCGATACAACATCTCATACCTTCAAAGAAAAACCTACCACCTTTATAAAATGGGGAGACCTAAGCAAAGAAGTGGTGGATGAAAAAGATGTATCAAGCCTATTGTATCACGATGAAAGACATATACCTAAACTTCCTATGGAAGATGATAACAAAGGACTATAGTTAATGTTTGGACTAGAATACAACAAAAATGAGAAGCTCAAGAAAAATGGAAACAACCTATTAGAACCTATCATTCCTGAAAAGTTCCTAAAGAATCTTGGCCTTGGATGTACCCCTACAAAGAGAACCATTCTTGGAAAACATACCCCTATTAAAGAATTCAAAGCTCCTCCTCAATTATCAGTATCCAGTAGCCTACCCCTAGATAACTATACATTCGATATAACTAACCTATATAATGAGGATTCCTCTCTCTTTATGATCACTACCATGTCTTTCGAGTCAAATAGCCAAGCCAATGAACTAAAGCTTGTTTACCCCAAACTCATTGATTGTGACTAACGAGGACCACTAACCTAAGATACATTTGAAAACAATGAGGCTCTCTTAAAATTCATGGAACTAAGAGATACTCTACCATATGGAAAAAATAAAGCAAGGTTTGAAATTAAGCTAGAAACACATGTGTACTATGGGAAAACAACTAAATCTCTTAGTGGAAAAATAGAAAATCTATAAGTGACATCTACATCTCTAAGTGAAAACCACACTGTGGCACTTTCTAATCCAAAAATAGTAAAAATAAAGGATGTATCCAATGGTGAAAACCTCTCTAAGGCACCAAAGGATGAGGGATTGAATCTTCCCCTTAGTGCCATCCATGAGGAAAAAGTAATAGTACTAGCAGAAAAATGCAACCCAGTGAATTTGGGAACCAAAGAAACCCCACACATCACTTTCTATGTTGAGTTTCTTTTGACCAAAGAACAAGAAAATCTAGTTGCATTTCTGGAAGAAAAGAAACTCAATTTTGCATGGACATATGTCGACATGCCAGGCCTTGATCAACAAGTGGTGGTCTATCATCAAGTAGTCTATCTAGACGAAAAACCTGTGAGACAAAAATTGAGAAAGTTGCATCCACAAATCACCTTATTGGTCAAACTTGAGTTGTAGAAAATCCTTAATGTTAGCGTCATATGACCCATTGATTATCCAGAATGGGTTTCCAACCTTGTACCTATTTCTATGCCCACCGAGGATAACTAAATCTATACGGACTTCAGGGACCTGAACAAAGAATTCCCTAAGGATGATTTCCATCTTCCTAATATAGACATGATTGCAGATCTGACAACAAGGCACAAAATGCTATCATTGATGGACAAGTTTTTAAGATATAATCAGATTATGACCCCAAAAGATGACCAACACAAAATAGCGTTCACATGTCCATGGGGCACTAACTCTTGGAACATGATACCATTTGGGTTAAAGAACACTGGAGCTACATACCAATGGGCTATAACTTTCATTTTTTCATGACATGATGGACACAAATATATAGAGGAATATGTGGACAACATACTAGCCAAATCAAGGAAGCATCAAGACCATATATCAACACTAGGCCCAATCTTTGATAGACTAGAAGAATATAAGGTATGACTCAATCCTAAGAAGTGCGTCTTTGGCGTGTAATCAAGAAAGCTTCTAGGGTATATTCTATCAATGAGGGGAATCAAGATAGACCCTACAAAAGTCAAATAAATCCTCAAAATGGAAGCACTAGACTAACCCTAAAGAAATTGATAAATCTATAGGGAAGGCTTCAATCAATCCATAGATTCATAAAATAGTTAGTAGATAAAACAATCCCATATTCCCATCTACTCCATGAGAGGGTAGCATACAAATAGGATGAGAAATGTGATTAGGAATTCAATCAAATCAAAGAATACTTACTGACACTGCTAGTTCTCATGCCACTAATCCAAAAAAAACCATTGATTCTCTACATATATAAGCTATGATGACAACACTTGGGGATCTCCTAGCTTAGCATGATGAAACAGGGAAGGAAAGAGCCATTTACTATATCATTAGAACCATGGTGGGACATGAGATAAACTACATTTTCATTGAGAAGGCTTGCATAGGAGTAGTGTTTGGCTCACAAGAATTTAGGCACTACATGTTGGCTCATCAGATAAAGCTCATTGCCAAGATAGGACCCATAAAGTATCTACTTTCTAAACAAAAACTCATGGGATGAATGGCTAAGTGGGTCATAATTTTTTCAAAATATGGCATTGAATATGTGGAATGGAAAGCCATCAAGGGATAGGTAATCATAGATCAATTGGTTGAGGCACCTATATATGTCAAGAACTCACTAGTATCAGAATTCCCAGATGAGTCAATTTTCAACCTAAGTGTGGAAGACCATTGGAAGCTATATTTTGATGGATCAGACACACATCATGGGTCAGAAGCATGAATCCTCTTCATCAAACCACAAGGGGATTGTATTCTAAAATCATATAGGTTATCTTTCCCTTGCACTAACAACATTGCAAAGTATGAGGCTCTTGTCATAGGACTTTAGATTGTAGTATAATGGAAAATCATGGCAATAAAGGTCTACGGGGACTCACAATTGATTATCAACCAAGTCAGCGATGAATACCAATCTAAGGATGACAAGCTTACCCTATATAAAAAGTTGGTGGATGATCTCAAGGAGTTATTCATCGACATAAGATTTGAATAGATACCAAAGGTAAACAACAAAGTAGTTGACATTATGGCTATAATCGGATCATTGTTAGATATCCCATGAAATATCCATAAACATGAATTCCTTGTAGAGAAGCTTCTTGTATTATAATTCAAGGTACTCGAGTCTGAGTTCATGTGTGAAATCGATGGTCTTGATGATCCTTGGTAACATGACATATTGACCTACTTGAAAATAGGAGTCCTCCCCATTGACATCACCCCAAACCTTGAAAGAACCTTTATTCAAAAGTCATTCCATTTCATTATCCTAGGTGACACCCTTTACCATAGAATTATCGAAGGAACCCTATTGTGATGCATTAACCTTAAGGAAGCTTTGACTACCTTAACAGAGGTACACAATGACATTTGTGGTTTGCACTCTAGTGGTATGACCTTAGCCAAGAAACTACTGAGGATTGGGTACTACTAGCCTACTATGGAGAATGAAGCTCATAACTATGTCTGAAAATGTATGCAATGCCAACAACATGGGGACCTCATCCATTCACCAGCTCAAGATCTTTGACTGATTATAACACCTTGGTTGTTTTCACAGTGGGGGCTCAATCTCATTGGAAAAATCACACCCACCTCATCTAATGGACACAATTTCATTATCACTACCACAAAATACTTCACAAAATGGGTGAAAGCCATCCCCATGATCTATATCATAGGGAAGTAGATCTCTAAATTCATCTTGAACTACCTCATTTTCCCTTACGGTGTTCCACAAGCCCTTATCTCAAATAATTGAACACCTTTCAAAAACTAGGATGTTCGTGAGCTATTCCAAAAATTCAATATTTAACATCCCTTCTCCACACCATATTACCCCTAGGGTAATGGCTAGGTTGAGGCTTCTAATAAAACCATCCTAAAGATCCTCAATAAAACACTCAACAAAGCTAGTTGTGACTAGAAGCTACAACTAAATCCCACCCTATGGTCCTATTGAACAATAATCTACACACCTTCAGGTGCAATACCCTTCTTTGTGGTCTACGGATCAAAAGTTATCCTTCCCATTAAGATCAAGCTTCCATCCCTAAGAATATCATTGCAAAATATCATTACTGATGAGGAATATCAGGTGTCACAGTTGAACAAGTTGGAACTACTAGATGAGAAACACATGGATTCATTGAACCATTTACAGGTATATAAGAACCATCTAAAGAGTCAGTATTTTCAAGTTGGAGAGCTTGTGCTGAAAGAAAATTAGAAAATTGTTCCAAATCTAGATAACAAGGGGAAGTTTGAACCAAATTGGTTCAGACCATTCATCATCACCACAAGTTACAAATCAGGAGGATATAAGCTATCCACACCCAAAGGTGAACCTCTGCAAGAGCCCATCAATAACTCCCATCTCAAAAAGTTTTATGCCTAAGATTCTTGGGTATTGTAAACACATAAAAATGATCGTAGGCCTGGAAGCTCTATTTTCACCACTTTTGTCCTAGCATAATTAAAATATTTGATTGTCATTTGGTCCATTTTCAACTATTAATTAAATAATGCATAATTATTCAATTAATTAATGTCTTTTATTCCTCTTGATTATTTAAATAGATAAATTTTATTTATTTGTTTAAATACGTCATTAATTCTTAAATTTCTCCTAATAATTAAATAAATTCTTCAATTTATTTAATTATTATCCACCTTGGAATTTTCCCTCATTTTGAATAAAATTATTTATTTAAAATGGTCCCACTTTCTAATTTTGCTTCTTTTAGTAAATAATTCAAATTAATTATTTACTCTCATTTGACCCCACCTTTTGAATTAAATCAATTTTTAATTCAAAATAGTCCTTTTCCTCTAAAAATCAAGTAATTTCTATTAGTATTTGATTTTCCAGCTACCTCTTTTTCTATGCCAATCTTATCTCCTTGTCACATGCATTGTCAACCCTTGATTTGATTTTCTCAAATTGAATCTTTTCCTCTCATTTTGAATTTGACCTAATGTTTCCCTAACCCTAATTGTGGGTTGTCTGATTGAATCTTGTCCATTGATTCTAGGGAATTTGTCAATCTTCAATCTTATCCATTCATCCAAAATTGCATTGTTTATAAATTGGCAATTTTGTTCTCATTTTGAGATCTCATGCAATCTTGTTTTAAGCAATATCATGACATTTTAGCTCTTGAAATTTTACTTGAATTCATGCTTTCTTGCAATCTTGTCATTTTAGCTCTTGTTTTAGGCATATTTCATCTTTCATTTGCCATTTTGGCATACATTAGTCATAGATCATAGTTGCTTACTAGTTGCATAATTGCATAGTATTGCATTGTCATATCAAATCCTTCAACATTTTCTTTGGTCTTGGCATATTCAATAGGTTTCTCATTCAAAATATAAGGGGAAACTTCATATTGCAAATAGTTGAGAAGGTGTAATGGAGGCCAATCATGGAGGTTGAATACTTAAGGTGATATATTTCTTCTTTTCATGTTATTCCCTCCCATGTTCTTCATTATTACTTTGGGTTTTAGTTTATTTAGCTTATAATCTGCTAACCTAGATTTTTCCCATAGTTAAATTAGTGAATTGGATGCCAAAATTGTGACTTTTTGTTTTTTCTATATGAAATTTTTCTTTTTTTTCAGGTACAAGTATAGCCATGACGTATTTTCCTTGTAGAATGATGCATTCAATATTTCATGATGCATTTGCTTTACCAAACACTGCATACACTCTACTACGACACATACGACTTGTATAACGACACATTTGATCAGTCGTGACACAATTTTTTTCCAGGTCGATGCATTTTCCTATCAAATTCCAGCTTGCAGACTCGAGCTGCATTTGCTGTGCAGAGTGACGCATTTGCTCTATTATGACACATTTGTCTGGTAAACTGTTATGTTTGTGTTTTTCCATAATTTTCCATATTCTTCATTGCAATTTAATAGCTTGGTGGTATTTCTAGTTACTAATGGGTTGTTATAGCATGCGGTATTAAATTTTTGTGGGTCCAAGGAATCTTTTTCAAACTACGAAGAAGTGGTTTTATAGGTTCGATTGTCCAAGATTTTGACTTTGAAACCATTGTGTTTGGACTTTTTTTAGAGTACAAAACACTTCAATTGGTTCTTTGAAAATAAAATTTCCTTGTCCTTTGTTTGATTGTTCTTGAATGTGGTAGGTGATTATGCTCTCACCTTGTGCAAAGTAGGTGATAAAAAAACCAAACCCATCTATTTTTGTGTCACCCTGATTCAATAATCAAAGTATCCTCTCCCCTTGTGCACTTTTCTAATCCTGGGTGCAAGAGAAATGGTTATTGACTCTAGGAATTGAGTCTTCCTTGGTGGGAAAAAGTAGTCACCCCAAGGCAACTCAAAATGTAAATGGAGCTCTTTGGCTGAGCTACCCCCAATGGGTATATAAATGTGAATCTTAGTCATGGAAAACTTAGGATTACAAGTGCAGATGTGTCACATGGACAAGTGAACTCCCCAAAACCCTTTTGAGTGTAACCTCTTTAGGCTGGAATTCCTCCTTATCAGAGCTAATCTTGCCCCATGTGTTGCCACTCGAACGAGGGTCTTGAACTAAATTTTTTTTGTGTAGTATCCAAAATCCTTTCTATTTGCTAGTGCAACAATGGTCATTGTGAAGGTATCCACATTCTCGCAGTTTCTTAGTAGAGGTGATCAACCTACCATGGGAGTTGGAAGCTTGGTTGGCCTTCTAATTAGTGCACTATAAGGGGGATCCTATGTGGTGAAGCTTCTAGATTCACACGCTAAGAATAAGTGTGGTTGAGGAAACCCACATGGAATCTAACAAATATTGTCCTTGCCTAACCTAGGATTGTGCTTGTATTCATTGTTCTTGTTTTCAAAGACAAAATATTGTGTTTTCCAAGTGTTTTCTAAAACATTCAAACAAACAAACAAACACTATCTCACAAATCTGGAAACAAACATTCAAATTGAGACAACTTCAAAAGTTGGTTAAACTTGCAAACAAACTAGGTGCTCATTCTACCTACAACACATTTTTTGTCCTATGCAACGCATTCACTCTGTTGTACTATATTTGATGTGTGCCGCAATCACTCTGATAACACACAATTGCTTCTTTTTGAACCACATGTTCTTAGCTAAACCACATTTGAATCTTTCTGAGTAGCATACACTTTGTTGTAGTGCACTTTCAACTTTTTGTAACGCATTCACTTTCTTGAGTCACATTTGACATTTTCTGAAACACAATCGCTCTGCTAAGCTGCATTTGTCATTTATGGCAACACATCTTCTTGGTTTGAACCGCATTCACTTTACAGAATGTTGTATTTTCTTTTATGAGTCACATTTTCTATGTGGAAAACTGCATTCGCTCAAACTGTGACACATTTGATAAACTGCAATGCAATTGAAACCTAGGATGACGCATTTTCCTAATAGAAATTAAAACATTGTTGTAGAATAAAATCTAAGAACAAACTTGTCTAATCTATCATCAAACATCTTTTTCTAGCATCCTTTGTCAAAAACCAAAAAGAAAATTGCTCAAATCTTCCATTTCTTGCACACTCTAGTTTGCATTTTACCCATACGCTCATTCTTATGAATTTTAGTTTCATCCTTAGACTTCATCATCTCAATTTTTAGTCATAAACTAGTCCCTCAGTCCTCATTTCATTTTCATATTTTGGATTAGGAAAACCTTACCATACTTTGCAAAATCTTTTCCTTCAAAAGTAGGTTATCATTGGACTTAGTCATCATTGTCTCCTTTAGTCATTGTCATTTTTTGAGATCTTTGCAACTCATAAGTCAAGTTAGGAAACCTCACTTAGTCATATTTCCATTGTCATTTAGTCCTTGAAACCCCACTTATTCATCTTGTCATTGTCATTTAGTCCTTCAGACAAGCCCTTTGATATTCCAAAATTGAGACATAGATCAAACTTAGGGTGGTTGAGTAACCTTCTTCCAAATTATTTAGACCTTTTCATTTGCATACCTTAGATATTCAAGTCCTCTTAGTTCTCCTTTTTCATACCTTATTCCAAAAATACAAAAAAAAAAAAAATAGTGTCCTAACTTGTCATGTTAGTCTTCATTGTCCTTTGGCATTAGTCATTCCCTTTAGACAACATTGTCATATTACATCCCTTATTGTCAAAAAGTCCAAAAACATAGTTTTCATTTAAATCTCTTATTGTCAAAAAAATCCAAAAACATAGTGTCATCCTCTAGTTGTCATTTTCATCATTCTCTCTAATTTTAGCAATTCCTTATATGGTTGAAACTAGGCTTCAAAGAAAAAGAAGAAAAATGGCTAATTTTGAATAAGACACCAACAATCACATATTTTCCAATGACATGAATCAAAAAATGAACCAAGACACATCTTTTATCAATCCTTTCAGTGACATGAACATGTCATATTTGTCACGTAACCCCTTCAAACCATTCATACAAGAGACCAAAATGAACAACTATATGCAAAAGACTTAGAAGCCACAACCAAAAATCCTGATATAGCAAACTTCATGGAAGATTTAGTCTTACATGACCCTCAAAGATATCTAGCCATGCTTTTTGACCAAGGCAATAAGTTACCACATGGCTTTGACATTAACAGTTTGAGACCAACCTCAACTAATCACAATACAAAAGCATGGCTAACACTAGTCAACCTCAAAATAATACAAGCAATGCTTTTGTTGGTGCCACCTCACCAATTTCCACAAGCACTATTAATGCCACCTCTAATGACACCTCTAATCAAAACAACTCCAATATAATCAATGCAACATCCATTGGAAGAACACCAACTATGTCACAATCAATGCCAACAATGTCAACAACATCCTCACTATCAGTTGGAGCTACCTTTGGATCCTTATCAATGGGGGAAAATTCCTCAAATCCTCTATTTGGAGCATCATCTAGTGCCATGGGTGAATCATCATCAAATCCTTTCATTGGAACCTGATTTAATCCTTTTGGATGAAGTAAATGACGCATATTTATTCGAGGATCCCAACCAAATGTTAACATGTCATCACAATTTAATACTAATACTTTCCAAGGGAAAAACACAAACATTCCCCATGGAAAATTCCAACAATTCGGATAGGGAAATCATAATACATAGCATATGACCTCATTTGGACACCAAAATATTCATGGTCAACATACCCCACAAATTTCAACTGAAATGGTTGGAGGGTACATTCCTACATATGCATCACACATTCATATCCATCAACATGTCCCTAATCAAAACTGGAAATACCAACAACATTCAAATCAAAACACATCATACATCTCACAATAACACATCCCACGACAAAATTAGAATGTCTCTTCGCAACAAATGGGAACACATGGGATACCCATCACTCTCATGTGTGATGCAACAAAAATTCCTATAATTGATGCCTTGCAAGCTCAAGTGATGAACTTGAAAAAGACCATAGAGACCATGCAAATTTCTAACAAAAATTCACACATGTCATATGACCTATGCCCATATCCTTTTGACATGAGTTTATACATGCCACCATTTCCTCCTAGGTATGTGGCACCAAACTTCACCATGTATAAGGGAAAGACAAATCCCATTGAACACGTTCAAGAATTCACAACCAACGACATGGACATTTACTATGAACACACTTACTTGATGAGACTCTTCTTGAAGAGTCATATAGGACCCATACTTGAATGGTTCTCCACTTTATAGGGAATAAAAACATGGGATGAACTTGTAGATTTTTTTTTTGAAAAATTATGCCTATAACATTGACACAAAGACCTCCATCACTAGCTTATGCACACTTACACAAGAAGACACTGGTGAAACATTTATCCCATTATTCCAAAGATGGAGAAGCCTAGCAAGTCAGTACCATATTGGCATACTTAAGAAAGTTGACATGTTTGTTCAATCACTCTTAGGTCCATTGAAATACGGCTTACAAGTCCACTGCTACACAACCTTTATAGACTTAATCGAAAGAGGAGTCCAACTAGAAAATGCCCTTATTGCTAAAGGAGAACTTAAATATGGTCCTAAGAACACAAACAAAAACATTCCTTCAGATAAAAACAAATACCGGGTCAAGAATAAACATGTAACCAATGATGGCGTTGTTGACACTAAGGTAGTAAACACAATGGGTCCTATACTCACTCTCAAAGGAGCTCAACCACAAAACACAAAAATAATCACATCGACACCCACTACTAATGTAGTTCAAAATAATCAAAATAGTGAAAACAATCAAAACCAAAGGCAACCTTGTCAACTTAGAGAATTTTTGAAAAGTCGTACATACACCCCTTTGGGTGAACCAATCAAGGACGTCCTTAAGAAGCTCCTTCAAAATGGTGTCATCACTTTATAGGACCCTAAGCCATACAACCCATGACAATTTAAGCCATCTTGGTGGGATGACAATTCTTTATGTGATTACCACCATGCTAAAGGACATAAGACCTCTTCTTGTCAACAATTCAAGAATTTGATTCAAGATGGTCTCATTGAAAATAACACAATTAAACTAGGTGGACAACAATTTGCTTCAAATGTAGACCATACAATTCACAAGAACCCACTACAAGACCATGGTTCTAATAAAGCCTCCACGTCAAGTTCCAAGACTAATAATAATCAAGCCAATTATGCTTGTGGTTCCTTCGATTATTTAGGAGGAACTATTATTAAACACATCCAAACCGATGATGAATATGTCAATACCATCACTATCAAAAGAGCACCTAAATGTAATACCACTACTCGAAGTGGAAAAACCACTATAGTTGGTCCTCCACCTCCTCGGTAGCCAAAAATTACAATACTCAATCCATCTACTAAGCAATCACAATCAAGCTCATCCTCAAAGCAGTTGCAACCTAAGAGTCAATTTAACCTTATCGACCAGCTAGGAAAAACACCTGCTCAGATTTCCATACTCGAGCTACTTCGTATTTCTCCCACCCATAAGGCTATACTTGAAAAAACCTTAAAAGAGTCCTTAGTTCCTCAAGACATTGATTTCAACTAGTTTGAAGCCATGGTAGGATACCTCACTACACCCCATCATGTAACATTTTCAAATCAAGATTATTCGTCACCTAATTCCAACCATAACGATGCATTGCACATTGAAGTCTTCATCCATAAGCATAAGGTCAGATGATTTTTAGTACATGGTGGAGTAGGACTAAACATTTTTTCCTAAAAACTGGTTAAGGCTCTAGGATTTTCTGATACTTGTGTAGATGCTTCAAAGAGAATTGTTATAAAGGTGTATGAAGATGAAGAACGTTCCTCCTGAGGTGTCATCACTCTTCCTATCAGATTTGGGTTGGTCATTATAGACACAACATGCCAAGTCTTGGATCTTCAATTACCTTATAAAAATTTTCTTGGTTGACCTTAGATCCATGCTCTTAAGGTTGTTCCAACCACCTATCACCAATGCCTAAAGTTTCCTTTTTATCACATCGAAATCACCATATATGGAGACCCATATCCCTTTCAATATTGTACCAATCTAAGGGGTATTTTAGAACATCAAGTGCCCATCAACCATGAAGCTTTGACTTCCTCTTCTTCTAAATTCATAGATCCATCCACACTCACTAAACCTTCCATGACTACATCCACTTCTTCCACCTCCACATCCATTTCTTTGACATCCAATACCTCAACCCTTTCCACTATCCCAAAGGACAATCCAAACATCAAGATCCAAGACTTTGGTTGTGGAGAATTTAAATTGCACACAACATACTGCATCACCAAAATACCCAAGTCTCCTAAGGCTTATGAGTGACCTTGCTTTAGAATGGAGCCTAAAGAGATTTGCAAGATCCCTCCTACAATGAAATTCATAAAATGGGGTGACATGAACAAAGAAGACATCGAAGACATATTATCTTGGATTTACAGGGACCTAGAAAATCCATCCCCATTACCAATCCAAATATACTACAAAGGCTATGACATAATGAAGGGAAAGGGATATGATGGTACTAGTGGCCTTGGAAAGAATAAAACAGGGAGGGGAGAACCTTTAATTCCTTTTGAAAGACCAAAATGTCTTGGGTTAGGGTTAGGTACACTTGAAATTGGTGATCAAATTACCAATGTACTCTCGAGTGAGGGTGTGAATGCTTCGAAAAGTGTCAAGACTATTGAGGAATCCCTTACTAAAACCAACTCCCATGAGTGGGAATTTGGCTCCCAACAATCCTTAAGTGATTGTTGTCTTGATGAATTGTTCCTTGAACTTGAAGAACTACATCTAAACAAATATTTTCGAAAATGTTTAAAATTGATCAAGCATCGAATAATGAAAATCATAAGATCCCAAGGAAACGAGCAGACAAGGATAGACTCTTTTTCCAAAGGAATAATGAAAAACCTAAATCATCTTCCAGTCTTATTGGATATAACCTCGACATACCTATCCAACCATCTGAACCTAATGACCATCAATCAGATTTATCTGAATTTCCACATGACACTACCGACCATGATTTTGATCCCTTCATCCCCTACTTTTCTAATGAGTATGAAAGAAGTGAAGGATAATATTGGATAGAGTCAGATTAGGAGTTGGATGATGACAACTTCATTTTCAATGTCTCTAAATCCATCTGCATGCTTTCCGTGTCCTCCCCACCATTCACCAGTAGTGACAATGGTATCTTCTTAGTACACCCACAACTAATTGATTGGGATCAACAAGGCCCACCTACTATGGACATATTTCAGAATGATGAGGCCATTGTAGAATTCATGGAACTACATGAGTGCATACCAAGTGGAGACCATAAGGCCAAATTTTCTATTGACCTAGATTGTGTAGCTTACTTTGGAAAGACTGCTCCATCCTCTAGTCACAAAATGAAAAATAAAACATAAAACATAAAATGACACATCTTTAGGTTAAAACCAAAAGGCACCTTCTAATGGTAAAAAAGTAAAAATAAAGGACGTATATACTGGTGAAAACCTCTCTGAGGCACCCAAAGATGGAGGACTAGACTCTCTTCTCATAACTCAGGAAAAGTTGGCAAAGCTCATTAAGGACACTATGGAAGTCAACATATCTACAATAGAAGATCCTAAGATTGTACTTTTTGTAGCATCCTCAACAAACAAAGAGAAACATGAATTCCACAAATTCTCTTCAGAGCACAAAATTAACTTTGCATGGTCCTATGCTGATATGCCTAGGTTGGATCCAGAACTTGTCTTGCACCATTTTCCATTATTTCCAAACACCAAGCTAGTGAAATAGAAGTTGCGAAAGATGCACCCATAGATAGCCTTGTTATTCAAAGCAGAACCTAAGAAATTGTTAGACATGGGATTCATACAATCCATAGACTATGTTGAATGGATATCCAGTCTTGTACTAGTCACAAAGCCAAATGGTCAAATCTACATCTGCACAAATTTTGAGGACTTGAATAAAGCATGCCCAAAGGATGACTTCCTGCTACCAAACAGAGACATCATAGTGGACCTTACAGTAGGATATGAGATGTTGTCCCTCATTGACAGTTTCTCAGGTTATAACCAGATTTGTAGCCCCTAAAGATCAACATAAAATAGCATTCACATGTCCTTGGGATACATACTATTGGAACATGATGACTTTTTGTCTTAAGAATGTAGGCACCACATATCAGAGAGCTATGACAACAATATGCCATGGCATGATGCACAAGATAATGGAAGATTATGTAGATGACCTTTTGGAAAAATCTTTGACATGAAAAGATCACTTGAATGTGTTAGACAAAATCTTCAAGAGACTGGAAGAATGCAAAATTTGTTTAAATCCGAAGAAATGTGTCTTTGGTGTGACATCAGGAAAACTTTTGGGGTACATTGTTTCTCACAGAGGCATTGAAGTTGATCCTACAAGGGTGAAAGAAATCTTAGACATGCCTCCTCCAAAAGGGATAAGTGAACTGAGGACATTACAAGGTAGGTTACAATCTATCCAACATTTCATAGCACAACTGGTAGACAAGTGGAATCTATTTCAACATCTTCTGCACATGGATATTCCCTTTGTGTGGACTAATAAATGTCAAGAGGCCTTTCAACAAATAAAATATTATCTATTGAAATCACCTATTTTAATGCCACCAATTGAAGGGAAACCTTTGATTCTATATATTTTTGCAACAACTATAGCATTGGGGACATTACTAGCATAGACTAACCATGATGAGAAGGATAGGGCAATATACTACATCAGTCGAACACTGGTCAGATATGACCTAAACTATACATCCATTGAACGTGCTTGTCTTGCAGTTGTCTTTGTTGCTCAAAATATAAGACACTACATGTTGAATCACAAAACACACCTAGTAGCAAAGATTGATCCCCTAAAATATCTTCTAGGTCATGCAACATTGATATGTCAACTGAAAAAGTGGGTCATGATCTTGAGTGAGTATGATATTCAATATGTTGAATGAAAGGCTATAAAAGGAAAAGTGATAGCAGACCAACTGGCCAACACACCTAGACAAGGCAATCATCCACTAGTAGTAGACTTTCTAGATGAGTCAATATTTCACATAGAACATAAGTCACCTTGGAGACTATATTTTGATGGATCTCATACCAATCATGGCTTAGGAGTAGGAATACTATTTATCAATCCAGAAGGAGACTCCATCCCTAGGTCATTCCACATTTCTTTTCCATGTACAATTAATGTTGTAGAATATGAGGCACTTGTCATGGGACTCAACATGGCCATAAAATGGAAAATTAAAACACTTCATGTCTATGGAGATTCTTAGTTGGTCATTAACCAAGTCAATGACGACTATGAAACCAAGGACAAGAAATTAATGCCTTACAAATGAATGGTTGACAACTTTCAAACATATTTTCACATGTTGACTTTTGAGCAAGTTTTTAGAACGCAAAATAAGGTAGTAGATACAATGGCCACAATTGGCTCTCTCCTAGACTTTCCAAGTAATGTGCCTCAATCTGAATTTTTGGTAGAACAGTTGTTGGTCCCTACATATGACATACCAGAATCATAGATGGTTTGTGAACTTGTTGGTCCCAATTCTCCATGGTATCAAGACATCTATGACTATCTTAAGTCCCAAAAACTTCCCCCCAACCTATCCAATAAACAATGAAAGTCCTTTATCCAAAATTCACTCAATACACCATCATCAGTGACACCCTTTACCATCGTAGCTTTCACAACACCCTTCTTTGATGTCTCAACACTAACGAAGCAAGAACAATCTTACAAGAAGTACATTAGGGCATATGTGGATCCCATTTGAGTGGCCCTACTTTATCCAATATAATAATGAGACTTGGGTATTACTGGCTGACAATGGAAAAATATGCGCTTGAATTTGTTAGAATGTGTCACCAATGTCAAATACATAGTGATCTGATTCATGCACCAACACATGAACTTCGGCCAATTACTTCTCCTTAGCCCTTCACATAATGGGGAATCAACCTCATGGGAAAAATCCATCCTACCTTGTCCAATAGTCACAAATTAATTATCACCGCCACTGAGTATTTCACTAAATGAATCAAAGGAATCCCCCTTACATACATAACCAACAAATAAATTTCCAAATTTATCCTCAACTACATCATCTATTGGTATGGTATTCCATAGTCCATCATCACAGACAACAAGCATCCTTTTAGAAATCAATAGGTTCATGAGTTATGTGAACACTTCAATATCCAACACCATTTTTCCAACCCATACTACCCACAAGGAAATAGTCAAGCTAAGGAATCCAATAAGACAATAATCAAAATTATTAAGAATACAATCAATGATGCTGGCCATGACTGGCACATCCAACTTAACCCTACTTTGTGGGCCTATTGCACCAACATCTGCACACCTATAGGTTCCACTCCATTTTCCCTGGTTTATGGAGCTAAAGCCATCTTGCCCATCAAGGTTGAAATTCCATCTTTGTACATCTCCATGAAGGGTATGATCGATGATGAGGAGTATAGATAGTCATGATTGCATGAGCTAGAGATGTTAGATGAAAGATGTCATAATTCCTTGAATCATTTACAAGCATATCAAAATATTCAAGTTGTCATAGTTATAACAAGAAAGTAATGGCTAGAAATTTTGACATTGGTGACTTAGTCCTCACGCAAAATCCTAAGAATCAAGCCGATGGAGAAAAACCTAGCAAGTTTGAACCAAATTGGGTAGGACCCTACATCATCACATCCTCTTTTGGTTATGGATAATATTAGCTAGCTACTCCAGATGGTGAACTGAAAGATCCCATAAACAATCTACATCTTTGGAAGTTTGATGCATAGCTTAAGAAAGTCAGGCTAAAAACCTTAAAAAATACAAAAAAAAATGAAAAATATAAAAAAATCACCACCTTGATGAGAACTTGGAAAATAGGCATCTTGGTGACACCCAAAAGAATTTAAAAATGACAAAAATAGTAAAGAGAAATAATTCATCCAATAGTGAAAACCTAGCAAATAGGTGCTTTGGATAAGTACCATGGCGGAAATCTAGCAAACAGGCGCCATGTGTAGATAGTCAATGCTCTGCCATCTACTGTCACTCTATCTACCTTGGTCCATAAAAAAATGTGTTTTTCCATCACCACCATGACACTTTTCATGGCATTACACCCTTCCTTTTCATGGTTGATAAACGGTTGACATCAAGTCCTGCATATCATCCATCTGTCACCCCAGGCATGTCCTTTCCACATCCTTCAAATTTGGCTAAGTCTTGGACTTGACTAGGGGCAATTCTTTATCACTTGACTGTAGTGAGTATCAAACATGGTCTTGTGACTTGTAAAATGTCCTAAAAAAAGACAAAAAAATCATAAAATGTCCTAAACAAAGACCTAAAAATCAAAAAACCATCTTGAAGAAATCCAAAAAAATCAAAATATGACAAAAACACAAAAAACATCCAAATAACATGTAGAAATCCCAAAAATAGGGTCACATTTCGTCATGTCAGTCATGTTAGTTAAGTCATTGTTATTTGTCCAACTACATTGTTTCTGCACATTTTCTAGGTAGGTAAGGCTCATCTTCGAGTCCTCGAGGCACTAGGTTAGTCATTTTAGGTTTGTCAAAAATTATTACTCAATATTTTATCATTTTTACAAATTCATTGGTTGCGTCGAACTACGAGGTCTCTGAGTGTATGATATAGGCAAGGCCATCTGTCAATGAGCCCCTAAGGTTGCACTAGGTCAGTCCATTGGGGTTCATGGCACTGCACTGGAACACACACCAAATGTATTCAAGTCAAAAAAGTCATTTCAAAATAGACAAACTTCTAAAATACACTATGGCAATCATTTAATCAACATGTCAATCACATCAAGATGTCAACGACAACATGTAGGAAAACTCAATCAAATTCAATCAAACTTAGTCAACTTCAATCAAACTTAGTCAACACAAGTCAAATTGTCACAACTAGTCAAATTGTCATCTCTTGGTTATTCTTCAGATGTGTCCTAAAGAAAATCCTCTGTCACTTATGCCTTCGGATGTGTCATTGCCAGGTATCATCACCATCATCTGGCATTTTAAGGGATCCTCTTAACATTTTATGATCGATCCTCTCGACATCAACATCATTCAAAATGTCTCCTTCCTGAATTTGGAAAACTTTGGAATTCATTAGATCGATGTCATCAAAATTTGACATCTAACATCTTGACAATCAGCAACACCTAACATCTTGACAATTGGCAACACCTGACATCTTGACATTTAGACACTTGGCATCTTGACATTTAGACACACTTGGCAAACACTTGGAACACACTATCTTGGTATTTTTTTCCTTTGATCTTTCATCACAGTTACTAGTTTCTCCATGATATCCTGATGGTAGGATTTAGAGAAGTAGTGACGTATCGTGATGATTGACTTGTCTTATCTTTTCAGACTATCATGTTACTAGTTTCTTCATGACATCTAGACAACAAGATTTAGAGAAGCAACAACATATCATGATGATTGGATTGTCTTGTCTTTTTAGGTAGTCATGTTGCTACTTCCTTGAGGATGTCCTCACAATAGGATTTAGAGGAGCAACAACGTTTCATGACTTTCCTTCATTGTTGTTATTGTCTTTTTATGCTTGTGGTTGGTTATGAAAAAAGGACTGGGGAAATCATGCTCTTAGTATGATTCATGATCATCCTTGTCTATGATTGCTTGTCTCATGTGATGGTAAGACCTTGCACACCTTGATCTATGTCATATCATGGTTGTTTTTGGCCATTACAATAATCCATCAAATGATCATTAAGAGCAATCATTGTTAAGTCTTGTAGTAACATGTTGAAGGATTTGGTCTCTGCACTAACATTCATCTCATGATGATGTCTTGTGACATACAAAAACATAAGTGCATACATGATCGTATAGGCATTACAATAGGTTTTAACAAATTCACATAACATGTAGGTGCATACATCATCCATAGATTTAAAACACATATATATCACATCATAAGATTACATTGTCCACACATATATATAGTCATGTATCAACATATATAAACATGGCCTCCTTTATAACCATACATTATGTACCCATATCATCATCATTATAAAATAAAATCATCATGGTATATAAGCATCAACAACCATTATATCATCATGGCCTCTCGTCATAAGTAGATAGCATAAAATGCATACATGCCATAGCATATAAAAGACATCATCATAGGAATCATAAATGCATAAATCACATCACATAGTCATCATAACTACATCATCATAATCATCACACAAGCATACATCATAGACATGGTCAACACACAATACATCATCACATAACATAAAGCATATAGGCCACATCAAAGTTGCATCACATATATATAATCTCAAAAATCACCTCAAATGATAATGTCATGAGATATCCTAAAAATGGAGCTCATGAGCTCGATAATCAAAATATAAAGTGTCATAACATAATATGTTTGAAACATGGTAATAAGAGAAAAAATTTAAATCCCCTATGTAGTCCTCTCCTCATCCCCTCGAGGAGAAGACATGGGTGATCGATGCTCTATGAGTGCAACTAATGCCATCATCATCACTGTTGCCTATGTTTGAGAAGCTGATGGATCTGTAACTAGAGGCTGACTATGCACTGACCTATGACCTAACCCAGTGGAACCATGGCTATGGCTAGACCTATTCCCTAAGGAGTTCCTATGGGAATGGTGAGACATGTGCCCTGATGTGTGCCCTGATGAGGTGGAACCACCCACACTACTCTGGCTGCAGCTATTGTGGGACATGTTGCTGCTACCTGATCCTGAACCTATCATGTTGCATGACTGAGATAGCCCAAGCTCCCTCTAATCAACTAGCACTTCCTTCTCATATAGCATTTGGTACTAGCCCTTTCTCTTGCTAACTCTATCCAACTCCCTCACTACATCCCTGACTGGCTCAACACACAACTCTACAAATCTCGAACACCAGCCCTCTGCCTTGTATTGCCTGATCTTTTCCTGATCCCTCTAAACCTATGTAACCTATAAATTTTCTTATAGGGATCTTATCTGTGTAGTAGCCTCATTGAACCTCCTTTGTAGATTGGCAACCCTCTGATCTATAGTTGCATCGTGTAGTAGTGGTGGTCATGTTGGCATGTCATCCTCCCCCTCTACCATCTTCCACCTTAGCAGCCACTTTGCCTCATCTATGGCATCCTCATCATCACCTATATCCTCCTCATCCCCCATGTCCTCCTCACCTCCATTGACCCCCTCCTCCCTTGGCATATCTACCTCCATCTCTAGTAGTCCCTCCTCCTCTGGCCTCTTGATATCCTATCTCCCCTCCTCCTAACCAACCCCAACATCAAGCACAATATCTAGCTATCTCTCTCCCTCCTAAACCACTACCTCCTCTCTCTCCTCCTCTTCTACCTCAAGGATTGGTACTAAGGGAACTCTCTCCATGTGCTACCTCACTATCCTCCCCTGTCTCCCACCATCACCTCCTCGTCTCTACCTCCCACCATCTCCACCATCATCTTCATCTCTTTCGTTATCTCCTCCACCTCACCCTCTCCCTTAGCCTCAATCTCTCCCCTGACCTCTACCTCTGTCCTTCCCTTCATCCCTACCTACCCTGTCACCTCATCGTACCTATGGTATCACTAATCTACGATGCATTGGTGATGGCCCATCAGGATCTCTTAATGGCACTGAGTGATGTGTCTACCACCACAAGTCAAAATTTGTTGTCATCTCTAGATCAATAGGCCCTCCACTCCATCCCCACTGCTATGCCACTAAACTATCTATCTGCTACTTGGAAAATAGAAATGAAATGGTCGGCCCCCACATCAACTCCCGCAATGATCTAGCATACTCTGTGATACCCATAGGTACATCTTGCTGCTCACCAAACTATCGAAGCACCCATTGTGGTAGGTACATCTCAAAGATGAGATGGCTCTATATGGTACATCGAATCAAATATCTAAATTTTTTGTAAAAATTCAAATGATCGCCCTCATCATCCCACTGACTGCAATCCCTATATGGCCTCAAAATGAATGACACCATTGTGTCTATCCTATGTCACCACCAACCTATCTCTCCCACTCGAGTCTATTGTAGGGCGCCTGCATAATAATAAACATACGACATACCATCTACTAATTGTCACCTCTAAATCGGTAGATGGAAGACAACAACGTGCTCCTAAGCCCAAATCTGTGCTCCCCTATATTCAACCTCATGCAACTCATGGTATAAAATCCCTAGAAGGCAAGGTCCCCATGCATATATAGTCCTATCTCACCACATCCTCACCAATACATCACCCTAGCCAATAGGGAATCCATGTCATTGTCAGTCTGGTATCAACACTCCTACAATCAATGTCACTAACATGACATCAAATTGAGGGTAGTGCTCCACCACAAACTCCTAGTGAATCTCATACCCCTCAATCCCATGCTCGACATGAGTTTGTCCTCATAGAAACCTATAAATGTTTGTAGTCCCTAGTGTGGATCATACACGACCTACTTCCCTCAGATTGGCAAATGAAAAATCTTGTACACATCCTCGAGAGTCACTATAGCCTCTCCTATAAGAAAATGAAAGGAACATGTCTCTGAATGCCACCTCTCGCAAAGTGTGGTCAAAAGTCCCCTATTTTCCTAGACAATGGGCATATAGGAAATGTAGTACAAATTGATTCACATCAGTCATCATCACTCCCTATCTCAAACTTGGTCCCAGAACCCATATGTTGATGGTTTGCTCTCCCATGTATAGATCAATGCTAACTGTCTCTACATAGACATAAGCAAGTATTAGCACATTATTGAAAATCCTCTATATTGTGTATCTCCTTGGAGCTATTTGAAAATTTGAGCCTCAACAAAGTCAACCTTCGTCAAATTCAAATGCATCATGTTGACTTCATTTGCATCATACTTCAGCAATTGCATCATTCCTTACTTCAATTGCATCTCAATCTAGCGTTTGCATCATTTTTGCTTGTGTTTGCATCTCGACACAACACTTGCATCATGATTCTTATCAACTGCATCACTTCATTCAAATGTGTCACCTAAGGTCACTAATGCATTGCAATCTTCTGAATGTGGCATTATGCTTATTGTTTGCGGCATGACTTGGAAAATGCGTCTTAGTTTTCTGCAAATGTGTTGCACCTAAATAACCTATACTTCATACTTGCTTCATTTGTGTCATGACACATCAAATGCATTGAATGTGAATGCTAATGTGGCTTACATGCACGTATATGCATCACGACACATTATTTTGTCTACCCTAAAACCTTAGAAATGCATGGAAAATGACAAAATGACAAAGTGGGTTCGAGCCACTCACCAGCGGGTCTGTGCCCTCTGGCCATCTGTATGTCCAAAAGATCTCTCCATAGTTCTCGATCACTAGAATCACCATCCTCGTGTCTACTCTGCTCACTCTGAGCTCTCCAAATTTACTATTGCAAATGTGAAAATGAATTGACTTTTAGCCCATTTTCAACCTATTTATAGGGTCAAAGTGGGATTTTTCAACCTTGTTATTACTGGAGGCTCTTTTGACCATCTTTGACTTACCTTTTGGCTACCTTAAACTCCTCAAAATCTAAAACCACTTGCGCCTTTTCTTTTCTGGTCACCAAATTAACTTGTCGGGACACTTTCCAAATTTTTCTATCACCAGACCAAAATTTGAAAAATTTCCCAAGGGGGAATAGATACTTTGTACCTTTTCTAGGGAATGTTTCTAATTGAATTTTCTTTGCCACAATGCGATAGGATGCATTATCACAAAGAGGGGAAAAATGTAGACACATAAAAATGACCTAGGCCTGCAACCTCTATTTTCACCACTTTTGTTGTAGCATAATTAAAATATTTAATTATGTCATTTGGTCCATTTTTAACTATTAACTAAATAATTAATAATTATTTAATTAATTAATGTCTTTTATTCCTCTTGATTATTTAAATAGATAAATTTAATTTATTTATTTAAATACGTCATTAATTTTTAAATGTCTACTTATAATTAAATAAATTCTTTAATTTATTTAATTATTATCCACCTTGGTATTTTCCCTCATTTTAAATAAAATTATTTATTTAAAATGGTCCCACTTTCTAATTTTCCCTCTTATAGTAAGTAATTAAAATTAATTATTTACTCTCATGTGACCTCACCCTTTGAATTAAATCAATTTTTAATTCAAAATAGTCTTTTTCCTCCAAAAATTAGGTAATTTCTATTAGTATTTGATTTTCCAGCTACCTCTTTTTCCGTTCCAATCTTATCTCCTTGTCACATGCATTGTCAACCCTTGATTTTATTTTCTCAAATTGAATCTTGTCCTCTCATTTTCAATTTGACCTAATGTTTCCCTAACCCTAATTGTGGGTTGTCTTATTGAATCTTATACATTGATTCTAGGGCATTTGTCAATCTTCAATCTTAGCCATTCATCCAAAATTTAATTTTCTATAAAATGACAATTTTGTTCTCATTTTGACATCTTATGCAATCTTGTTTTAGGCAATCTTATGACATTTTAGCTCTTGGAATTTTACTTAACTTCATGTTTTCTTGCAATCTTGTCATTTTAGCTCTTGTTTTATGCATATTTCATCTTTCATTTGGCATTTTGGCATACATTAGTCATAGATCATAGTTGCTTACTAGTTTCATAATTGCATAGTATTGCATTGTCATATCAAATCCTTCAACATTTGCTTTGGTCTTGGCATAGTCAATAGGTTACTTATTGAAAATATGAGGGAAAACTTCATATTGTAGGAAGTTGAGAAGGTGTAATGGAGGTCAACCATGGAGGTTAAAGACTTAAGGTGATATATTTCTTATTTTCATGTGTATTTGCTCCCATGTTCTTCATTATTACTTTGGGTTTTAGTTTATTTAGCTTATAATCTGCTAACCTAGATTTTTCCTATAGTTCCAAGTATAAATCAAAAAATCCAAAAAAATCAAAAAACATAAAAAATCTATAAAAAAAATAAAAAAAGGATTGAAAATAGTAAACAAGAAAAGTCGTCCTATGGTGAAAACCACTTCGGTGGTGCTTTGGGAAAGTACCTTGGTGAAAGCCTGGCAATTAGGAATCTTGTGTAAATAAACACTTTCCATCCACCATGATCTCTTCTATTGATCCCACATCTCTTTCACCTATCATATTCCATTGATCCTTTTGTCACCCATCTACATCCACATGATAGTTTGATCCTGTGTCGGTATCATGCTCCTTTTTAGTACTACTTGGCATATTTTAAAGGTCAAATTTTCCCTCTTCTATTGGGGTAGTCTATCGCATCATGTTGGGGGCATGTCCTTATACCTATAGTGGATAAAATTCATGTATATCCATGAAATCCTCAAAACTTTAGAAAATGAAAAAACATTTATAAAACCAAAAAATCCAAAAAAAATCCAAAAATAGGTCAAAAAATAGAAAAAAGTCAAAAACAAAGTCATCATGTTGAACTACATCACCTCTGATCTTGAACATAGGTAATTCTAATCTTTGATCATCCCCCGAGGCCCTTAGGATAGGTCCTTAGGTTAGGTTCTTTGCCAAAATCTTAGAAAAAACCAAAAACATTGGAAAATGTGAAAATCAAAACATTTGTAAGACATCTTGAAAATCCCAAAACAACCTCAAAACATTTCAAAAACATCAAAAACATCCAAATATTTGAAAAAATCCATCTGCCTCTTTTATTTTCACCCAAAATAATTAATCATCCATAGTAAATCAATCATCACCTTCATCCTTTGGAAAAACAAACAGAAACAACCACAACAATTAGAAAAAGTAAAGCCTTTAAATGCAAAATCAAACTCTTGATCTTTTTAGAAAACATGTCACTGAACCTTATATCAATAGCCTTTCAAACAACCTATCAACTCACCACCATCCACTAACATGTCCTAAGATGCATCCTTCCTACTATGGGAATTATCTTTGGAAATCACTTTGGATACTTATCCTAAACAAAACACATCCCCTTGACTAGAGGTATGAAAAACATTGGCTTGTTTGTTCACTTGATATTTTCTTTGATTTATCTTATTGCACTCATTCCAATGACCTCTTAATGATGTCTGTCAAAATGATGTAGAGAGAAAGGAATGGAACATTGATCATTATTTTTCATTTGTTGTACTTGTTGGATGTTCTTGTAATATACCTTAGTGAATATTTGCTTTGTTAGGTATATATGGAAGGTGGTTTGGGCAGCTTTTTAACTATTGCATTGATAGGTTATACCTTTCCATGTTTTGGTCTAAGATGTTTGAAACTTCTAAAGTTCATCCTAACAAGGTTTTCGTATGTCAAGTGTGAAGAAGGATACTCCTCTCTATTTTTTGAGTCAAAGTCCATCACACTAGATATAATGCCATCCTGCTTATCCATACCTTGACACATCGTATCTTTGTGTTTTATCAAACATAAGGAAATTTGCATGACATTCATGTCCTAATCCCTAGATAAGAAAATTATCATCACTCATCACCATATCTAATAAAATATTGATGACTCATAGACTTGTTGGACTTCTGAATCAATCTCGAAATCAATGGTTAATCAATCTCATTCTTCCATTCATCTGTCTTATTCTTCTATCTTTACTAACAGTTCTATCCAAGTATCGATCTATGTGTTATACTAGAATATATGTGAGGCTACCCATGGTTAATTTATGTCTATACATAATCATTTTTTTCTACATAAAACATCTTTGCTTTCTAGTCCTCTTTTAGCTAAACAAATCTTAAATCTTTATCACGAGCTCAACCCAAAAAAGGAAATTTGTGCCTAATCTCTTGAGGGGGAAGTGTGGTAGAGTAATTTCTTCAACTGGGGCAGCAGTGGGGCATCTGGAAAGTAAGGATTTTTTTTGAATTTTGATATCGATAGTGTTATTCTTTGAATCAATGCAACAAGTACCTCACTTCAAAGAGGGGAAAAATGTAGACACTCAAAAAAGTCTTGATCGATACTACATATCTATTTTGATAAAATAACATAATTTCTTCCTAGATCACTTTGGACTAACTAATCAATTAAATAATCAACCTTCTTTAGTTAAATTCATCAATTTCTACTATTAAAATAAAAATAAAAAATATTAGATTAATTCACCTTTCTGCTGACTAATGTTCATCGTATTTAATTAAATTCCCCTAAAGTCTTCTCATTTGATTTAAATGAATAAACTATTTAAATCAAATGTCACAATCCCCTAACCCATTCAAATTAATTAATTCTAAATTAATTAATCCTAAATAATTTTCTAATCATCATTAATAAATCCTCCATCTTTTAACTCCTTAAGAGTTAAATCAACCCATGGTCAACTAACCAGGTTGCACATGAATTTTTTTTTTTTAATTATCTAATTCCTCTATTTATCCTCATAATGGCATATTCCAAGGAATATTCCTCTCAACCACATCCTCACTTAATTTATCTCCAAAGGTTTTCAATAGCCTCTTACACATTCATTAACTCCTCTTACATCTTCATTTACTCCTCTTACATCCTTTCAAATATTCAACCACATTCACTTACTTCTTCTTATGTACAAATTTCAAATCTTCAACCATTCTCCTTTATTCCTCTTACATCCTCGTTTCGTCAACACATTCCCTAAAATGTGCTCCACTCTCATCCAATAGAATTGTGACAACTATCACATTCTCATTGGCTCCCTTTTTAGCCAACATTCACCAAATTCTCTCATTCTTCAACCCTTGATTCCTATAAATAGAGGGTTCCTCTACTCAATACGCATCCACAACTTGAAGCATTCCTACTATACGCATTTCTACTCATAGAATTTCACCATTTTCATCACTTTAGCTAGTTTATGTTATCATTTTGCACCAAATATCACACTTTGGATCATCAATATCATTAAAGCTTATTCAAGGGATTGGGAAAGGGCTTCTTTCCATATAAAAGGAGCACCAATCCCACTATGGGATGAAGGTTAAGCTATTTTAAGTCGATTTCATGTTGTCTTTAGTTTGTTATGTTCTCATTTTCATATTTTCTTCTTGATTTAGATAAGGATCTCATAGTGAATGCTATATTTGGGTTTCTAAGATGATTAAATGTTGTTTGATGTTCTTGTTGGTATGTGGCGACTAATCATGCTATATTGTATAGCCCATGGTATACTGTACACCCCAATTTTCCTCCTAATTTTTTGCGTCATCATCGAAAAAGGGAAAAATCAATGAAAAAGGAAAAATCAAATTTTGTAGAACCTAAAATCTGGAAGCTTCTAAGCTTATTAAAAGGGGGTTTAGATGAGTGTTAGAGTATGATGAAAAACATGATTATTCGCAAGATTGTAATAGGTTTTTTGCACTAGATAATTAAAGTATTGGATGGCTTCAGTTTGGTGGATGTAGTCCAGATTGGGTGAACCATGTTAAATTCTCTATGTTATAATTTATTCAGTGTGTTTTAGTTTCTTTGTTTATTAATTAAATCTGCATTTAATTATTAGATATCTACCATTTCTAACCCTAACAAGTGGTATTAGAGTGGGTTGTGTTTTGATTATCATCTATAGGAAGGTCTCATGGTTGAGTGGGAGTCTCATGATTGAGTGGGAGCAATGGCAAATGAGGGTAAGAAGGTTGAGAAGTTTAATGGGAGAACTATCAGTTATGGAAGATGCATATGGAGGACTATCTCTATTAGAAGGATTTATGGCGTCCATTGGAAGGGAAAACCAAGAAACCCACATCAATGTCTGATGAGGACTGGGAGATTTTAGATAGAAAGACTCTTGGCAGTATTCGTTTATGCTTGGAACAATCGGTGGCGTTCAATATTACAACAACAAAGACAACTCAAGATTTGATGGAAACCATGGAGAAGTTTTATGAAAAGCCTTATGCTTTGAATAAGGTATTTCTTATGTTGCATTTATTTAATATGAAAATGGTAGAAGGTGGGTCTGTTACTGATCATTTAAATGAGTTTAATATGGTCACCAGTCAATAACTTATGTAAAAGTAAACTTTGATGAAGAAGTTAGGGCTCTTTTGATTTTGTATTCTTTACCTGAAAGTTGGAATAGCTTGGTAATGGATGTTAGCAATTCTATTTCTAGTTCGAATACATTGAAATTTGATGATGTTGTTAGTGTTATTTTGAGCGAGGAAATTTGTAGGAAAAGCTCAGGTGGAACATCCTCATCAGGCAGTGTTTTGAATGCAGAAAGTAGGGGCAAAACAAAGGAGAGAGGAAGCAATTTTGGAAATCATGGGAAGTCACGAGGAAAATCAAAGGACAGAAGGTCCCAATCTAGAGACAAGAGGGATTGTCGGTATTGTGGTAAGCCGAGTCATTTAAAGAAAGAATGTTGGTCTCAGAAAAATAAAAGAGACACAAAGGAAGGAAGTAAAGAGGAAAATGTGGTAAGTAATAAATCTGATGACGATGCTTTGATTCTTTCCCTTGATAATGTTGACGATTCTTGGGTGTTAGATTTAGGGGCTTCATTTCATGCTACCCCCCATAGAAGTTATTTTCTTGATTATGTCCAAGGGATTTTGGGCTGGTTTATTTAGGAGATAATGAACCCTATTAGATTGTTGGAAAGGGAAGAATCAAAATTAAGTTGTAGAATGGGAATCATTGGCTACTATGTGAGGTAAGCCATGTTCCAAAGTTAAGCAAAAATTTAATTTTAGTAGGGCAACTAGATGGTGAAGGTTGTGTTACATTTAGTGATAAAAATTGGAAAGTCACAAAGGGTGCCTTAGTGGTAGCAAAAGGTGTGAAAGTAGGCACCTTATATCTTTGTATAGGTCATATTTTTCCTTCTACTTTAATTGTTATGGAAAGAGGTCAATGTTCAGGAACAGTTGTTGTAGTTCAGCAAGTAGAAGATCATACAGTTGTTGTGGACTCTGAATCAGCACTGTGGCATATGAGTGCAAAAGGTATGAAGTACTTCATTCAAATAATGTTTTACCAGGTCTAAAATGTGTTAATATGGATTTATGTGAAAGTTGTGTGTATGGAAAATAAAAGCGAGTAAGTTTTCTCATGGGAAGCAAAAGAAAGATAAGAAATTGGAGCTTGTGAATACCGATGTATGGGGACCATCTCAAGTATCTTCTCTCAGTGGCTCTCTGTATTATGTTACATTCGTTGATGATGCAACTAGGAAGGTATGGATTTATTTCCTTAGGAATAAATCTAATATATTTGAAACTTTTAAAAAATGGAGAAGCTTGGTTGAGAATGAGATGGGTAAAAAGATAAAATGTCTCAGATCTAATAATGGTGGTGAGTATTGCAGCAAATATTTTGAATATTATTGTTCCTTTAATGGTATTTGTAGGCAAAAAATGGTTCCAAGGACTCCATAGGAAAATGGAGTGGCTGAGCGCATGAATAGAACAATAATGGAGCGTGCACGGACTATGAGATTGCATGCTGGATTTCCTTTAAAAATGTGGGTAGAGACTATAAACACTACTATTTATTTAATTAATAGAGGTCCTTCTAATCCTTTGGGTTGTGGTATTCCAGAGGAAGTATGGAAAGGTAAGAAGGTGAGTTATTCTTTTCTCACAACCTTCGGTTGTGAAGCATTTGCACATGTAGATTCTAAAAATAGAACCAAGCTTGATGCAAAATCAAAGAAATGTATATTTGTTGGATATGGCATTGATGAATTTGGTTATAGGCTTTGGGATTTTGAAAATAGAAAATTGTGAGAAGTAGGGATGTCATATTCAATGAGAAAGTTTTGTACAAATATCTATTGCTACAACATGAGAAGAAAGAAAATGATTATGCAGTGTTGGATGATATTCCAAACAATGATGTTTCAGTGGTTCCTTATCTGGGCAACAACAACAACAACAAATACCACAAACTCTGTTAGATGATCTTCAAGGATAAGTAGACCTCCAGAAAGATTCTCTCCCTCTTTGTATACTATTTTGTTAACTGATGGTGGTGAACCAGAATATTATGATGAAGCTATGCAGGTGGATACCAAGGTTCAGTGGGAGCATGAAATGGAAGAAAAAATGGATTCCTTGCTAAAAAAATCAAACTTGGGAATTATGCAAGTTTCCTATAGGAAAAAAGGCTTTACCAAACAAATGGGTTTATAGGCTGAAAGAGGAGGATGGAGGTAAGAAAATATTTAAAGCCAGATTAGTTGTAAAGGGATTTGCACAGAAAAAGGGTATTGATTTTGATGAGATTTTTTCTCTAGTTGTTAAAATGACTTCTATTCGTATTGTTTTAAGTATTGTGGTTGTTGAAGATTTGTATTTAGAACAGCTTGATGTTAAAACAACCTTTCTCCATGGTGATTTGGAAGAGGAAATATATATGGACCAGCCACAATGATTTGAGGTCAAAGGTAAGGAGAAACTAGTGTGCAGATTGAAGAAAAGTTTATATGGCTTGAAGCAAGCACCTGGGCAATGGTATTTGAAATTTGATAGTTTTATGGCTAAGCAAGGCTATGGCCGATGTAATTCTGACCATTGTGCTTATTTTAAGAGGTTGGATAATGACAACTACATTATTTTATGTTTATATGTTGATGACATGCTTGTAACAGGGTCTAACATGGATCACATAAGTGAGCTAAAACAACAGTTAGGAAAATATTTTGCTATGAAGAATTTGGGGGCAACAAAGCAAATCCTTGGTATGAAAATTTGTAGAGATAGGAAAATCAGACAATTGTTTTTATCTCAGGCTAATTATGTTGAAAAGGTGTTGCAGAGATTTCATATGGAGAATACAAAAGTTGTAAGCACACCTTTGACTAGTCATGTTAAATTGACAAATGATATGTGTCCAAAGACACAAGAGGAGGAAGAAAAAATGTCCAAGGTACCATATGCTTCAGCTGTAGGTAGTTTAATGTATGCCACGATATGCATGAGACCAGAGATTGCACATGCTATAGGAGTTGTTAGCAGGTATTTGAGTCATCCTGGTGTTGAGCATTGGAATGCAGTAAAACGGATTCTCAGGTACTTGAGAGGTACATCCAATAAATTTTTATGTTTTGGGGGCTCTAATACTGATTTAAAAGGCTATGTTGACTTAGATTTGGTAGGGGATATAGATACTAGGTGGAGTACCATAGGTTATATTTTTATAGTTGGTGGGACAACAGTGAGTTGGATTTCTTGATTGCAAAAGGTGGTTGCTTTATCCACCACAGAGGCAAAGTATATTGCTGTAACAAAGGCGACAAAGGAGATGATATGGCTGCAATTTTTCATGGATGAGTTGGGAAAACAACAAGCTAGAAATTACTTGTTTATAGATAGCCAGAGTGCTATACATCTTGCAAATAATTCTTCCTTGCATTCTAAAACAAAACACATATAGTTGAGATATCATTTCATTCGGTTGGTGTTGGAGGATGGACAGGTCAAGTTGGACAAGATACATACAGATGTTAATCTAGTGGATATTTTTATGAAGGTGGTGACAAGGGAGAAGTTGAGCTCCTCTTCAACTTCAGTTGGCCTTCAAGGTTGAATTCAAGTATAACAGAGCAGCAGGGTCCAATGTACTTATTTCCAGTGGGAGCTATAATTGCAGCAGTGTCATCCAGAATCAGTCTCCAAGTGGGAGATTGTGTTGGTGTGGAGCCTGATCAGTCTCCAAGTGGGAGATTGTTGGTATGTGGTGATTGATCACACTATATTATATAGCCCATGGTATACTGTACACCCCAACATGTATCCTCCTACTTTTTTGCGTCATCATCGAAAAAGGGAAAAATCAATGAAAAAGGAAAAATATGATTTTGTAGAACCCAAAATATGGAAGCTTTTAAGCTTGTTAAATAGGGGTTCGGATGGGTGTTATAGTATGATGAAAAACATGATTATTTGCAATATTTTAATAGGTTTTTTGCACTAGATAATAAAAGTATTGGATGGCTGCGGTTTGGTGGATGTACTCTAGATTGGGTGAACCACGTTAAATTCTTTGTGTTATAATTTATTTTGTATGTTTTAGTTTCTATGTTTATTAATTAAATCTATATTTAATTGTTATATATCTACCATTTCTAACCCTAACAGTTCTCGTATTAGCAATTTACAAGTTTAGTGTTAATAACAATGATTTCTCTTCACCCAAGATCGCACAAGGTGTAAGGGGAGAGGATACTGTCAATACACTTTATGGGATCTACTTACAAAAAGTGTGCATATGCACCAAACACAATAGAAAAGTGTTCATTAATTAGCCCAAATTGAAATGTGCCCACTTTAATAAAACACTCAAATGCAAGTTATGGTCTGTTTTATCCCAATGAGTGTGATATGAAAATTTGTTTATTTTAAAACTGAATGAGTGAAGGATATAGTGTGTTGTCCATTTTCATCCTTATGAATGTATATATGCATTTTTTGTTCATTTTAGATCCTATGAATGTAAAGACATAGATTGTTGTTTATTTTAATCCTCATGAATTTATAGATGCAATTTTTTGTTCATTTTAGATCCACATGAAATGTGTTAAAAACCAAAAAAATGATTTCTACTTTAAACAAGAAAAAATGAGAAAACCCTACAAAAATGCAAGTTAGATCTCCTTGATGAAAGTGACATGCTGAAAATAAGATATTTTTAAACCAAAAATCTTAATGTAAAACATACCCAAAAGGAAAAAAAGAAAGAAAAGTCAAAACTATTTTTTTTTACCTTAACAGTTAGTTATGATGTTCTAGCAAACAATCGTGGCTCACAAATGCAGCTTGGGAAGTGATAATTGTGAGCTACCATACAAAAAATGTGGTTAATATTTTGCATGTTGCATCAATCTAGATTTTTTTATTGTAGCTCAAGACTGTTTTGTGTTGCCAAAAGTTGTATACTCTTGAAGAAAGATACAATTTTTCAAATAATTTGGTCCTATTTTAGAAACCCTTACATGAATCACCCCTTAAAAACTACATTTATAGGCCCCTAATGCTCATGATTTTGGGTTTTAATGCCTATTCCACTCACAAATCACACAAATGCTGATAGTCAACATTCAAACCACTCAAATTTCATGAAACCCGCCTCAAAATTCCCTGGTGGGACTAAGCTGCCCAGGGTGGCGATTTAGTCCCTTTTGAGGTATTTTCAAGTTTTAAGTGGGAAAATCACTGGCTTAATTCAAATTATTGAGGGATGTTTGCCTATGAAGTTAAAATAATGAATAATTTGGTGTGAATGCCTATAAATACATGTTTTTAGGTCAATTTTCATAGCATTAAGTCATTTTTACAAAGAAAATTCAAGAGTCAAGAGCCAAATATCTTTCACAAGAAGAGTCATTAGTCTTTCTATAGTAAATTTGAAGCTTTAGGGTAGCAAACAAGAGTTTTTTCAGGTCTTCAAGCTCACTTTTTTTTCAAGATCTTAAATTGAAAAGGTTTGATCATGGATGCCTATGGTGAATCATGTTGAAATCTGGGTTGAGATGCAACTAGCCGTCAAATAACACCTAAAGACTTTTTTTCAAAGTGATTCCATCTTCCATTTTCTCTCTATCTTCAGATTCAAGGTTTGCATGCCATTTACACTCATTTGAAATTTATTGGATCACGTTTCTTAGATTGAATTCTTCCATCATTCAAGTTTTGTTTAATCATCTTATTCTAGCACATTAGAATAGGGTTTTTTCTTACTTTAGATCTTCCTAGTCTTATATACACTTAGGGCTAGGGTTTTATGTAGACTTTATCTCTTCCAAAGTTTAAATAACAAATAGTGGTTGAACCGAGGAAAATCCTCCATTAGAAAACAAATTATCTTCTATTTTTTAGGTTTTTTCAAAGATTCAGATCTGGATTTCCATTAGAAAACATAGTGCAGATAGTGGGCTTCCATTTCCACTTTCGAATTTTTAGAAAAAAAAAGTGGAAGTTAAGTCACCCATAGTGGTGACTTAGTCCCACTACACTATTTTTTTATGAATTTTTATAGTTTCAGACACCCATTTGGCAGAAACAACTTTCTGGGCAATTTACCTGTTTTGGGATTAAGTCGCCCAACTTGGTGTAACTATCCCAGTTGGCTCAAAAATAAAGTTTTCCAAAATTTCAGAGGTCTCTATAATCTCCAATCAGCTCTTCATTAGTTTCCAGGTGCACATTTTCTATTTAGCATCTTTATTTTGTTCTGTATTGCATTTATTCCATCATTTTGCATATCAGAGTGTGTTTTCTAGAACTTTGCATTTCTTAGATTTAGCATTAATAATCATTTTTTTTCTTTAGTTTATTGCATTTAGGACATCATATTTAGATACATTGCATCCCTATTTACATTAATATTGAGTGTAGACATTATAATTTTGGGCCCATTTCTCTTCTTTTAGGTGAAAAACCTAAAAGAGTTAGAGAACCCTTGGGTTACCAAAATTATTGTTCACATTTTGGTGAGCTTGAATTTTGAACATTTTTGCTTCTGATTTCAAGTGCATCCTAGGTTTAACTTCCATTAGAATTTAATTAGGTGTTGCATTGTTTCAATTGCATCCTAGGATTTTCAAAATTGCATTAGTGAAAAGCTCATTTGAGCTTGCATTATTGCTTTTCATTTCCTTGCACTTGATAGTAAAATTTTGCATTTCAACTATACATTTTTACAGTATAGTATAGAACAAATCAGTATCCATTAAAAAATTTGGAAAAACTTTAAAAATTTCCCTACTAGGACTAATTCACAACTTGGGCGACTTAGTCCCTATACACATTTTGCATCAATATTTTTTAGCATTTTGTTTCCAATTTATTCAAGCATTGTTTTTTGCAGTTAATTTTATGTTTATGTTCAGTTATTTTCTATTACATTCGAATCATTAGCATTAGTATCATTTAATTCCATGGAAATTATAGATAGTATTAGATTTTTCCAATGTTCATTTTCAACATTAGTTCCTAGTTCATTTAGATCAAATTCATCAATAAAGGAAAACATAAATGTTCAACAATCAAATGAACCAATAAAAAAAATGCTCCATTTAGGAAAATTATATCATCCAAACCTCTTAGTAGTGATGACTTGGATAAGTTAGATGAAACTCTATAGGGTTTTATCTTGCTAAGTTCATCCACTAAGGCTTGTGATGACAAACCCAAACCATCAAATGATAACTTATCTCCTAAACCTTTTAGTAGTGATGACTTTGATATGCTAGATAAATCCATTGAGGACTTCATCTCACTAACGCCATCCATTAAGGGTATGTGCAGGATCATGATGGGCCAAAAAGTGGCGATATGATGGGTATGTGGCTGACGACTTTTTTTAACCCAAAAAGTTTTGATTGATAGGCTAATTGAAAAACATCAATAACTTAAAAACAATATCATATTTTTTGAATCTGAAACATGCATCACATTCTATGCTTCACATGCTATAGGATTAAAAAAAATGAACTTCATGAAGTTTTGACCAAGTTAAGGTGGTCAAACATACATTTTTGTATATTTTTTAAAAGTTGTAATAAAAAATTCATAATCAATTATTTACTTGGAAAAAAATTACAAAAAAATATGCATCACATCAGTACATGAGTCCTCTACTTATATCTAAAATTTTATCTTTTTTTTTTTATCATTTTATTGTGGTTAGGGTGGTCAAATAGATACCTACTAATTTTTTTCCTTGAAAATTAAGTACTAATGCATTGAAATTAAAAAATTTCACCAGATAGATTATTTTAATTTTAATAAACCTAGTAGTTTAGAAACTACATTCAATTTTCTACAAATTCTATTCTTACATATTTTCAAAGTAATATAGATAACTTATTCAAAATTCTACGTCAAGTTGCCTAACTCTAATTTTTTTGAATTTCTCACCACTTAATCGCCTATTTTTTCCATGATGATCCTGCATATACCCATAAGGTTTGTTGTGAGCAACCAAAAACAAAATATGTCAATGTAATTCATCCTCATCTTGCCCTTTACCCACCTTCACATCAACCTCAACCTCCACCTAAACCTGAGTTTACCCTTTACCCACAACAACATGATGTTCTTGCACACACCCATAACACTCAAAATAATCTACAACCACAACAATCCAATCCAACATGCTTACATTTACAAAACCCCATCTTTCCTAGTGCTCCTTGCTTAAATTCACACCTTAGGGAGTATGATCTCGTTGAACAACTTAAGAACACTCCTGTAAGTATATCCCTTTGGGATCTTCTTCAGAATTCACCAAATTATCATTCAATGCTCCAAACATCATTGCAACAAATAATGGTTCCTCCTAGTACAAATGAAAATGATGTGGTAGTTCTTATAAAAGGAATCCATGTAGTTAATGTAGACATTAACTTTCATCATCATGAGCTCCCTCTATTAGAATTAAGGAAGCAAAATGAGGCCTCTATGAGAATTTCTCAATATAATACAATAAGCATCAAAATAACCCTTGTTGACAATGGCTCTACCCTCAATGTGTGTAGTATAAAAATATTAGATCGATTACATGTGGATAAATCACAAATCAAACCTAATTCCTTATCTATTCGAGGATTTGATAATTCTACAAAACAACCACTCAGTGTAATCACTTTTCCTATAATAGTCAGGGTGGCTACCTTGTAAAATCCTATTCATGTCATGCCCTATGATCTTGCATACAATCTTATCTTAGGTAGGCCATGGATTCATGAGATGCATGTGGTTCCTCGACTCTTCATAAGATAATGAAATATGTCTGTAACAAAAATGTTTATCAAGTTGAAATAGACCCCAAGCCTGAGAGTTTTTTACAAATTGAAAAAGGAACCCATCCTATAAACACATTAATTCCAACATCTCATATTGAACCCCTCGAGACTAGCAAACAAGAAGAAGAATCTATGTCAAAATTTCTTGATGATGATTGGGATACATTAGAATTCACACCTTCATTTATGGATGAATAAATCATCACCCAAAAATAACATAAAAAACCTGAACAACCAATGGTTATGTCAACTCAAAACTTAGAAGAATCTTCTCTCACATCTACCTTATCTCCTTTACAAGAAAATACAACATACACAACAAATTTTGATGAGATAAATTATCAATATCCTCCTAACTTGAAGGAAATGGAAAATATTTATGGGAAAGGTTATGCACTAGTGAATCAATTGGGATACAATGGTAAAGGGTGTGGAAAGAATGAACAAGGCATTCAAATTCCTATAGAGCCTAATACATAAGAAATAAAAACTAGTTTGGGATATTCCTTTTCTAAGACAACGGAAGCAACTCAACAACCATCACTCAATATCAACACCATCACATGTAAACCAAGAACTAATCTTTCGATAAAATATCCTAAGTTTCTTGATATGGATTCCCCACCATCTTGGGAGTATGTTGAAAGTGATGAAGCCTTAAAATAAATGTTAGGTGTTATTGATAAATCATCTTCTTCCAAAAAAAATGTTACCTATGCTATGATAAGTACCAAGCCACACAACACTGATGATAATGATAACACCATGGAACCATATGCTCTTGAATCTCCTAAGTCAAATACACTCTCCTTATGAGATACAATTGATATACCAATGGACATAGATGATAAAGAAATGGTCATTAAGATCAGGAAATTCCTTGATGATGAAGAAGAAGAGGATACTACAACGTTGCTCCATGATTTTCCTAAAAAAATTGCTTGGAAATATTTAGATATGCTAGGAATAGACCTAAAGATAGTAACACATAACATTATTCTTGCAAAAAATTCTAAGCCTATTCGACAAAAGATACAAAAAATGAATCCTAAGATAGCCTTGCATGTTAAAGCAGAACTTGAAAAACTCCTTGATGCAGGTTTCATTTTCCCTATTGACTATTCTCCTTGGATCTCAAATATTGTCGTAGTCGCTAAACCTAATAATCATATTAGGATATGTACAAATTTTTGTGACCTGAATAAAGCCTCCTTAAAGGACGACTTTCCCCTTCCTAATATTGACATGATCGTGGATTCAACCATCGGACATGCTTTGTTATTATTCATGGATGTATTTTTTAGTTATAATCAAATCTTCATCAACCCACAAGATCAATGCAAGACAACATTCACAATTGTTTCAGGAACCTCTTGTTGGGTTATGATTCCTTTTGGATTAAAGAATGCAGGTGCAACTTATCAAAGAGTAGTGAAATTGATATTTCATGATTACATACATAAAATCTTGGAAGATTATGCTAATGACATCCTTGCCAAATCCTTAACAAGGCAAGACAATTTGAATTTCCTTCGACAAATCTTTGAACGAATGCATAAATGCAACATGCAACTCAATCCAAAAAAGTGTCTTTGGAGTATATAGTGGAAAAATATTAGGGTTTATCATATTCACGGAGTCATCGAGGTGGACACAAAGAAAATTGAAACTATAGTCAATATGCCACCTCCTAGGAACATTTCTCAATTACACACGTTACAAGGAAGAATTCAAGCCATCTATCATTTTGTTGCCTCTTTAGCCGATCAAACATTACCTTTCACACATCTCCTAAGTAAGGATGTGACTTTTGATTGGAATGATGATTGTAAATAATCCTTCAAGAGTTTGAAGGAATACCTTGCAAATCCACCTATTTTATAGGCTACTATGTCAAACAAACTGTTCATCCTTTACATAGTTGCATCTGCCCATGCTCTTGCATCATTGTTAGCTCAACACAATGATAATGGGAAATAATATCCTATTTACTACATTAGTCAAACTTTGATTGATTATGAAACATGATACACACCAATCAAAAATTAATGTTTAGCTCTTTTATTTGCTACTAGTAAGTTGTGACATTATTTACTAAATGCGGAAATACAAATCTTGACAAAATTTGACCCTCTCAAACATCTTAAAAAAAAAAAAGACTTATCAGGACGTCTAGCTAAATGGGTTATGTTTTTTTACTGAGTTTGACATTAAGTTTGTTTTACAAAAAGCAATTAAAGGACAAGCCTTGACCGACCACTTAGCTGATGCTCCTTCTCATCTTGTGTTACCTGGTAATGATTCTTTTCCTGATGGTAGTGTGTTGATAACAAATATTTCTACATGGGAATTATATTTTGATGGATCTAAGTGTAGAACAGGCTTTGGTCCTAGATTAATATTGGTTCCACTCAAAGGAAATCCTATTCCCTCATCATATCGATTGAATTTATTGTGTACAAATAACACTGCTAAATATGATGCCCTAATCATTGGATTACATGTTGCTTTAATCATGGGCATTAAAGATATCAGGATCTTTGGTGATTCACAATTAGTAATAAAACAAATAAACGAAGTCTATCAAGAAAAACATAATAAATCATTAAATAATAAGGATCAGACAATGTTTTTGTTGGAAAATTTTGACTCATTCACCATTGATAACATCTTGTAAAAATCTAACCAGCATGTGGATGCAATGGCAAGTGTTACTTCTCTTATAACTCCCCCATATCCTTCAAAGGATGTTATATTCATTGTTCACCCAATCCTCAAAACCCTCAATCAATGACACCACTAGATATGCATTAACAACAACCAAAGATGATTCAAGTGAATGGTATGATGCCATATATAATTATATAAAATATGGTATCATCCCTGAACATATCACAAATAATACTCAGGCTTGTTTAAAATAGCTAGCCACTAAGTACATAATTCTTGCCACTGTGTTATATCAATGATCCTTTGATGGCATTTTACTTAGATTTCTTAAGGATTCAAAAATCAATATGGCACTTGAGCATGCTCATGCAGGTAGTTGTGGAGTCATTTTGGTGTAAAGACCCTAGCACAAAAACTCATTCGTATAGGCTACTACTAGAAAAATATGGAAACACATTGTTATGCATATGTTAAGTGATGTCACAAATGTCAATAACATAGAAATTTATTTCATGCTCCTGCTTCTGATCTCTTTGCTCAAATCCCTACTTGGTTGTTCTCTGTATGGGGGCTGGATATATTTGGAAAAATCTCACCACCATCTTCCACTAGACATATGTTTATCATCACTGCAACAGATTACTTCACGAAATGAGTAGAGAATATTCCTCTTGGATCAAAAATATCTGAGGTTATATGTCATTTCATCTTAGAACACATTACTTCTCATTTTGGACTCCCTTCTACATTAGTCTCTAATAATGGTACACCATTTAAGAATAATGATGTGAATAAATTCTCATAGACCTTAAATATTCAACATAATTTTTGGACACCCTATTACCAACAATCTAATGTTCAAGCTGAGTGAACTAATAAAGTAGTTGAAATTTTTTTGAAGAAAATTGTTAATAATAATCATAGGGACTGGCACACACAATTGCACTATGCACTTTTGGCTTACTACACAAGTGTTTGATCCTCCACTAGAGCCACGACTTATAACCTAGTTTATGGTACTAAGGAAATCATGCCCTTGGAGTTAGAAATCCCAACATTACAGGTTACTCTTCAAGGTCTTGTTGACAATAACACTTATAAGATAGAACAATTACACCAACTGAGATGCTTGATGAACAGTGCATTAATGCTCTTAAGCATCTCCAAGTTTATTTCAAAAGGAAACAACACTATTACAATCTCAACGTTATCCCTCACACATTTCACAAGGGTGACTTAAGTAGTTCTATTTGCAAATCAGCATAATGTCAACACCGACCCTAATGAAAGAGGAAAAAATAGTCCTAATTGGTTAGGACCATACATAGTCAACAAAAGCTTTGGGTCTGGAGCATATGTCTTAACAGAACTTGATGGAACACCCTTTAAGGAGCCTATAAATTTCACACATTTGTGTCAATGTTATGTCTAATCCCTTTTGAATAGTATGAATTATAAAGCAGTGTTGGGTATGTGTAGGATCATGATGGGCCAAAAAGTGGCAATATGATGGGTATGTGGCTAATGAATTTTTTTTAACCCAAAATTTATGAAACGAAAAGGGTTTTAAAAGAGATTCTCAGCTTTCCATCAATATAAATTATGCTATACTTTGAATTTAATAAATAATTATTATTCATTTTCTATTTGAATTATGACTAAAATCCTGATTGATAAGTTGATTGAAAAACATCTATAAATTTCAAATGGTGTCACATTTTTTTAATTAAAAACATGTGTCACATTCTATGCTTTGCATAGTATAGGATTACAAAAGAATTTTTGAATTTCAGGAAGTTTTGACCAAGTTAAGGTGGTCAAACATATGTGTTTTATATTTTTTAAAATTTGTAATAAAAAATCATAATTATTTACTTGGAAAAAAATTACAAAAAAATATGCATCACATCAGGACATGAGTCCTCTACTTATATGTAAAATCTTATAAAAAAAATATTATCGTTTTATTATGGTTAGGTGGTCGACAAACACCTACTTCTTATTTTTGCCCTAAAATTTAAGTACTACTACATTGAAATTTCAATTTTTCACCAAATAGATTTTATTTATTTTTAAATAAACCTAGTAGTTTAGAAACTACATTCAATTTTCTACAGATTCTATTCTTACATATTTTTGAAATAATATAGATAACTTATTCAAATTTTTACGTCAAGTTTCCTAAGTCTGTTTTTTCTAATTTTTTTGCCACTTAAGGGCCTATTTTTTCCATGAAGATCCTACACATACCCTATTGTTAAAATTATGGGATCTTATCCTATATGCTTTCACATTGCTTCATTCTTGACAAACCAATCATGCATATGTCTTGGTCACTAAATTGATTATTTAATTTATTTTTATAATTACTTTAGGTTTCATGCTATTCAAATCCATCTTGTGTCTTATGATAAGTTAAATTTAATTTAGTATAACATACTCAACCATCATGTTGTATCTAAAAATAAAATTGTAATATGTTTTAATTAGATCACATAAACTCTGTTAAATCATGAAGACATTAATTAAGTAATCTTGCAAAGGTTATTTAATTAATTGCATTGCCATTTAACATTCAAAAACATTAAGACAAGTCATAAACCATCAAATGCTCATATATATATATATATATCAAAAGTTTTATGTACATATCATCATAATATACAATATCACTGAGGTTTGTGCAAACTAGACCCCTCAAGCTTTGGTGCTAATGATCCGATAGCAGGATGTAAGGAGATGGTCATGTGTGATTGTGACCATGATCCACCAAACCTCAGTGCAAACTCTAGGACCTATATTTGTCCAAGGGACACATGATGCTCCTCTGCTATCTGGTCCCTCTCTACCTGTAGCTATGATACCTCTTCTTGTAGTCTCTCAACCTCTACTAGTGTCTAGGATGACTTTCCTACAGCCTTGGCTAGCTCAGCAGAGTCATCTCTTCACACTCTCATACATTGTGTTCTGCCTTGCGAATGATCTAAGTGACTTTGGATCCTCCTCCATAACTGGTGTGGGCATGTAATCTGAGTCCATCTCCTGCTCATTAATGGATGCAGACATTTTATTTGTAGTAGCCTGATGGCAGAACTCTCGCTAGTCTCTTGTCACTCCTACAAGGTAGAAACAATACACCATTAGTAAACATCATCATGATATATATATAATGAGCATAAACACTAAAATTACATACTTAAAATCAAATATCATGACCTATACCTCGAGTAAGCTAAGCATTATTGACATCATCCTATGTAGGGGGAATGGAAGATGTGCTAGCCTCTCCTTGACTATGGTTACTGGTGCCTACTGTAGCTATTGCTCATGATCTCATCATATGGATGGGAGAGGTATCTCCCCACTCATGTCAATCCTCAACTACTTCCTCATCACTCTAACTTAGAAGTGGCTCCTCCTCCTCATCCTCCTCCTCATCCTCCTAGCCATCATAATCTGGATTTGCATCCTCATCATACTCATCATCTATAACATTACTATATATATCTGTTGCCCTATAGGGTGTCTCCTCATCCCTATCCTCTTTTTCATCTCCCTCATCTAGTAGTGGACCTCCATCTCCCACTAGCTCATCCATCAGGAAAACTGGTGCCGGTCATGTCACTATCCACCACTCCTCATAATACCCTCTGGTACCAATGTTGTTTGTGTCAGAGACTAGTGGTTAGTCGTGATCAAATAACTTAGAGTCACTCTTGGCTACATGGTCTAGAGTGAGCAATAATATATCACTTGGTCTTTGGGTACTCTGCACTGACCTCCTAAAAGAGGATCATACCTAGGCTAGTATCTATACCTGTTCAAATTGTCCCATGACTCGATCATAGTAAAAAGGAAGTACTACATGGTCATGTTGGCCAATCATAAATCTATCCAGCTACATCCTCCTGAATTGTTTAGTATTATCTAGCCAATGTAGTGTCAACTAATAAGGTCTCCAAAGGATCTCATTCTCCTCCAACTAGTCAAATTGTACTCTCCAAAAATGCAAATCACCATACTACCATAGTCATCGAAGAGGATAGTCGAAAGCCTGAGGATACCCTATTGTTGTTGCACATGGATAGCCAACTAGTCTGGTGCATGTAATATTCTCAAGGAACCACACCTGTAGAAGCATGTATTGCACCATACTATCCGCCTCCCAGAATACAAATCACCCAAGATCATAATACAAATGTGCCAGCATACACTAGCCCCAAGCATACACTGTGTGATGCTCTTCTATCCCTCAAATAAAATGGACTAGTCCTCCCTCAAGGTGTGTTGCCCACCCATCAAGGACAAGAAATCATTCTATAGTATGCATGCATCATAATCCATCAGACCACTGGTGCTCATGAATATAATAGCATCAGTAGAACAATCTACTCTCTCACCCAATAATCATGAATTGGACCATCTAGACAATACTGTAAATCAACGTTCTACTCATGGAGGGTACGGTCTCTCTGAAAATGTACTTTCTCTCCTTGAATCAAAATGTGGAGAATACAACGTACATCCTCCAAGGTGATCGTCATCTCCCCTATCGGTAGATGAAATGTGCATGTATCTGCATCCCAATGCTAGCAGAGAACCATCAACATAGCATCGTGGTACCTCATGGGGGTATGAGGTATGCCCAATAGATAACCATAGCCTAAAGATGCTATGTCTCCTCTACTGATAGTGATTGGGCTAAATCTCTCAAGAATCTCAACAGTCTCCCCCCTAGTCGCTACCATGATTGGGTGGGTACATATTGAAATCACTAAAATAAGCTCTAAAAATCATCTAATATCTTTAATTTTTACATTATTCACCATGCAGGTGTACTAAATTACATCTAGTGTGCTTTCTTAAAGGCCCTAGACACTTTAGAACCCTTTCAGGACACTTTGCGAACAAAAGGGACACTTTGCGAAAAAAGGGGACATTTTGCAAAAAAAATTTCCAAGATCCTAAATTAACCTAGATATGCATAAAAATAATTAATCATTGCAAAATCACTAAGAAAAAGTAGTAGAATTGACTCATCTCGTGTTGACACTCGTCACGTGCCACCTGATCCTAGAGAACATCCAATTGTGCAGGTTTGTAATCTCATCTACTTGGCATTTTTCCATCTCACTTGTCACTCTCAACCTACAAGAAGGTAAAATGAAATATTAAGTGACCAAATAATTGACTTTCACCTCTTTTAACTATTTCCATTCTTTTTACAAGGGTATGTGCAGGATCATCATGGAAAAAACAAGCCCTTAAATGGCAAAAAATTCAGAAAATTTAGAGTTAGGCAATTTGATGTAAAAATTTGAATAAGTTATATATATTATTTCAAAAATATGTAAGAATAGAATTTGTAGCAAATTGAATTTAGTTTCTAAACTACTAGGTTTGTTTAAAAAAAAATCTATTTAGTGAAAATTTGAAATTTCAATGCAGTGGTACTTAAATTTTAGGGGAAAAATAAGTAGGTGTTTGTCTGACCACCCTAACCAAAATAAAATGATAATATTTTTTTATAAGATTTTAGATATAAGTAGAGGACTCATTCCTCAATGTGATGCATATTTTTTTGTAATTTTTCCAAGTAATAATTAATTATGAATTTTTTATTACAACTTTTTAAAAAATATAAAAAACTCATATGTCCGACCACCTTAACTTGGTCAAAACTTCGTGAAATTCATTTTTTCTTTTTTAATCCTATAGTATGCAAAGCAAAAAATGTGATGCATGTTTTGGATTCAAAAAATGTGATACCATTTGAAAGCTATAGATGTTTTTCAATCAGCCTATCAATGAGGACTTTAGTCGTAAATGAATAGAAAATGAATAATAATTACTTATTAAATTCAAAGTAAAGCATAATTTATATTAGTGGAAAGCTAAGAATCTCCTTTAAAAACCCTTTTCATTTCATCAATTTTATGTAAAAAAATAGTCATCAGCCACATACCCATTATACTGCCACTTTTTGGCCCATCATGATCCTGCACATACCCACAATTATACATCACATAAGGGTTTTTCCTATATTAAGAGTTAATAAAGTGATTTTTATTCAAACCATTATATCAAGTGCTAGGGAACTTTGTTTTCTATGTCATTTGATGCATTGGAATCATGATTCTTCACCCGATATCATCAATTTATCATTATGTCACATTGTGCTTGGAAATTTCCTATGACATGATACTTATTATTTGATGCACGGCTAGATTGCTACCTTCATTCCACCTCTATAAAGAAAGTGGAATCAAGGTGGGACATACATCTACCCTTGAATTTTATTTTTAGAAGTTAGATAAAAGGATTTTTGGACAACTAATGAATTTGTGTTGCAAGATGTTGTTCTGAATGTTGTGGTTTTGCAGATAATTACACTAGGGTCTTTATTCTCTTGTCTTTTGAATGAGTATCATTTTATAAAGAAAAGTGTATTTTTTAGAGTCCTTTATCTTACATATGCTCATAAATTCATATGGGTGCTAAAGTGGGGGTTTAATGTGTCACAAAAAATTGTACACTTTTGAAGAAAGAGACAATTTTGTGATTAATTTGGTCATATTTTAGACAACCTTACATCAATCACCCCTTAAAAACTACATTTATAGGCCCCTAATGCTCACAATTTTTTACTTTAAGGCCTATTCCATTCACAAATCACACAAATCCTAACAACCAACATTCAAACCACTCAAATTCATGAAACCAACCTCAAAAATCCCTAGTGGGACTAAGTCACCTAGTGTGGCGACTTAATCCCTTTTGAGATATTTTCCACTTTTGAGCAGGAAAATCATTGACTTAATTCAAATTCCTGAGGGATGTCAGCCTGTGAAGTTAAAATAATGAATAATTTGGTGTTAATTCCTATAAATACATATTTTTAGGTCATTTTTCATAGCATTAAGTCATTTTTACAAAGCAAATTCAAGAGTCAATAGCCAAGTATCTATCACAAGAATATTCATTAGTATTTCTACAACAAAGTTGAAGCTTTAGGGAAGCAATCTATGGTTTTTGCAGGTCTTCAAGCTCACTTTTTTTCTCAATATCTCACATTGTAAAGGTTTGATCATGGATGCCTATGGTGAATCATGGAGAAATCTAGGTTGAGGAGATGCAACTAGCCATCAAATCACACCTAAATACTTGTTTTCAAAGTGATTCCATCATCCATTTTCTCTCTATCTTCAGATTCAAGGTTTGCATTTCATTTACACTCATTTGAAATGTTGTAGGGTTTCTTAGATTGAAGTATTTCATCATTCAAGTTCCATTTAATCATCTTATTCTAGCACATTAGAATAGGGTTTTGTCTTACTCCAGATCTTCCTAGTCTTAGACACACTTAGGGATAGGTTTTTATGCATATTTAATCTCTTCCAAAGTTTAAATACCAACTAGGAGTTTGACTAAGGAAAACTCTCCATTAGAAAACAAATTATCTTATGTTTTGTAGGTATTTTCTAAGATTCAAATATGGATTTTTGTTAGAAAAAAGAGAGAATACTATGGGATTCTGTTCCCACTTTCGAATTTGTAGAAAATCCAAAGTGGACGAGGTTTCCCATAGTGGAAAATTAGTCCCACTGCACTGGTTTTATAGGAATTTTTACAGTTTTAGACACCCATTTGGCATAAACAACTTTTTGGGTAGTTTCCCTATTCTAGGACTAAGTAGCCTAGCTTGGTGTAAGTGTCCTAGTTGGCTCAAAAATCAAGTTTTCCAAAATTTCATAGGTCTTTGTAATCTCCATTCAACTCTTCATCAGTTTCCAAGTGCTCATTTTCTGTTTAGCATCTTTATTTTGTTTTTTATTGTATTGATTCCATCATTCTACGTATCACAATGTGTTTTCCAGCACTTTTGCATTTCTTAGATTTAGCATTACTAAGCATATTTCTTCTTTAGTTCATTACATTTAGGACATAATATTTAGATACATTGCATCCCTATTTACATTAATATTTGAGTGTAGGCATTAGCATTTTGGGCCCATTTCTCTCCTTTTAGGTGAAAATCCTAGAAGAGTTAGAGAACCTTGGGTTACCAAAATCATTTTCCACACCTTAAATTATGGCATTTTAAAAAAATTCTTCATTCTTCCTTTAGTTGCATCACTTCTCTTCACAAATGTGTCTCATGAACCTCCAACCCAACAAAATCAAAAGCAAGAGCACAAGTTTCTCTACAAATTTTGTAAGATTCATGTCGGGTTCACCAATATAGGATAGGGAAATTCAAAATGAAAGATGGTTAAGACCAAGTAGCGACCACTCTACCTAAGATCTAAGCCCCAAATCTCAAATCTAAATAATAAAGTACAAAGGAATCAAACAAGAATGCAAGAACAAAAGAAAACTACCCTATCATAGTTGATTACCTCCCTTCCTTCTCCTTAAATCTACTTTTGTAAGCATTCCTTCAGTTTCAAAATATGTGAACACATTGATGGAACCTTAATTCTTACATCTCATCATAAAACCTTATTGCATTTAGGAAGGTTTTAGGATTTGTTTCCTTGAAATCACTTGAGTGTTCTATTTTTTTGTTGACTCCCTATTGCCCACTGTCAGTCACTATTTTAAAAATTTTTATTAGGCAATTGATTCCCTCATCATGGGTCTAGAAAAATTTCTTATAATGATTTGGGGGTTCTTAAGTATTTTTCATCATCCTAGGAAGTCCCCTCCATTAAAAAAACTTATGAGCACGTGCCTTAAAATTTTTCACTTAAGTTGAATCGGCCTTATGTCCTTGTCACTCATTGCTAATCACTTTTGAAATATATATTTTAAATCAGAAATGAGCAATGAGGTGATATCTTTTTGATATCGCTCATCGTGAATTGTTCCTTGAACTCTTGATTGCAAATAGTGATGAGCAAGGTTCTTAAAGGATCGCTTATTGCTAGTGATTTTTGAATTCTTAAAGTTGGAATAGTGATAAGCGATGACCTCTAAAATTATGATAATAGTTTGATTTCTTATTCCCAATATGTTACAAAGATATTATTTTAAATTAGAGATGAGTGAGAGGATGAGTTTCCAATTGCATTGCATCTCATGGATTTTTTTTGAGTGCTAAGAGGAGGATTAGCGATGAGCGATATGGTCCCTTTTAAGGATTTTTCCCTCGCTAACTTAATTACATCCTATTTGTGATATATTTTGTGCCATTGATTGTTATGTAGGTGTACATTTCAAACTATGGTGCTTACATCTCATGTCGCTGATGAAAGTCAAGGTGAAATTTTGATTCAGTGAGGTGCGATGGAGATGGATCAGATCTAGAAACCAGCCTTAGATCTAAGGGCTGAGATTTTATCACATGAAGAACTTGCATCACTAATAAAGTTGGATGAGAATGAAGTAAATCAAAAATTGGCGACAACCACTACATGAAGAGGCAATGTGGAAAAATCCTAAGGATTTCATATAAATCCAAAAGGAAGGTGGTGAGCTGGATCGATAACCATTGATATAGTTTTCAAGTTGAAGGATCAATGATCAAGGTTTAAAACTAAAAAAATATTTTTTGTTCACTCGTGAAAGCTTACTATCAAATATTAATGGTGACATGCTCCCCTCTCGACCTAACAGAAAGTAAATATTTGGTTTATTGTGCATCCTAATTCACTGGCTGGTGGAAAGGATACCAGAGGCTGAAGAATTTGCAAAGAAAGCTCCATAAATTATCAGCAACCAAAGTGACACTGCTTTCATCCTGGTAAGAACAACTGTTACTTCCTTTTAATTAAGGTATTAAGGTGAATTCCCTGGAAAGCTAATAGGAAAATTGGTGGAATTTGCAATTTAGTCTTTTTTGGTGATTTTAATATGATAATTGAGCACTGTCTAAATTGTAAAGAAAGGTGTCCTATACAATAGTAGTGTTTTATCCTGTCATACTTGTGAAGGGCTTTATTTGGTTGTAAGAAATCATAAACCATAGTTTCCATTTGTGTTACAAGCATGAGTGACCTAGAGCCTAGTGAATACAGTGTTAGACCGAAAAGGAAACCAAAGAAAAAGAGGGTTAAAAGACTTAAAACTTAGCATACTTCAACTGAAATTAAGCCTAAGGATGTGACTATGTCTAACCATTTGCTTAGTACCCTTCTGGCTTCCACTAGATTTAGAAGCGCAAAGAAAGAAACAAAAAAATTTATGCAAGAAACTTTTGGAGGCGTCAAAGAGGGATGGTCATGAATTCGTAAAAGGCCCACAAGAAAATTTGTTGCTACCACTAGGTTGATTGATAATGTTGGTGAAATTTGTGAGAAACCCCAACCCTAGAGTGGATGACAATTATTTAGGTATTCTTTCAATAGGTGAAATTCTAGTAATTTTGCATGCTATTTGGGGGGGTTGAACCTGGGAAAGTTAGTGGTTCCAAATGTGTTTGTGGAAGTTGATTTACTAATGGAGCTAGCAAGGCACTATGACCCTACTGACAAGAAAATCAAGAGTGAGAATTATGATATAATTTTGGAGGTGACATACGATAAAATGTTGGATGTATTTGGATTAAATCCCAATTATACTGCAAATTTCAGGCATGCTAACTTCTATGTTAAATATGAAAGGATAAAATTTGTATATAGAGAAACAATACTTGTGCGACATAGAAGAAGTAGGAAAAAAATCACTATTCAAGATGTTGAGCCTTTTGAGTGTGAAGAATTTGAAGATTACTTCAAAAACACTTACTATTGTTTAAACCAAGTGCTAGCTCAAGATTTTGAGGTTAGAATAGCCCCTTATTTGTTGGTGATGGTGACAGATATAGAAGAATATAATTGAAACACTAGTTTTGATTATGCTAATTTTGTTGCTAAATAAATGCATGAGGATTTTATCAATTTGAAAAAGGAAGTGCTCCCTCTGTCTTTCCTGCATTATTCCTTATTGATGCACATGCTCTTATGGGAAGGATATTATGAATGGAAAATAAAATTAAATATGAAGATTAAGGACAGTGAAAATAAGGCTATAATCCTTGTGCAAATGTGGACATACATTTAGGATTAGGATTGCTTCAATTCCAATTACATCTTGTTTGCTAATGTTTTAAGACATGGTATCTTAGAGTCATTTGGTGTGGCACCTAGATTCAAACTTTCTCTAAAGATCACAAGTGTTATGCACCCAAAGGATGTACTAGGCTCTACAGCAAGACATAATTGGGCCAGTTGGTTTCTACATTTTGAATATACTTTGATCAGGGTTTATGGAGCTAACTTGACACCCCATTGTTTACCCTTGTATGTCTCAGACAGATTGGCTTTCATGGAGCTCATGTGGGAAATTTATGTGAGGGATTATGAAATGTTTAGAAAGGATAGAAATGGCTCTGTAGTAAATCCCAAATGTAATTTTTCTTATTTCAAGATCACTTCCCTTGAAGGATATGAAAAATTGGACATTATAGTGAATAATCTCATAATGCCTATCAATGAGGTTAGAGTTTTTGCTCCAAAAAGATTTGTGGTAGGAAAAAGAAGACAAAAGAACTTAGGCATCATACATAATGAATTCTTCTATAGAGATGATGTACTAAGGAATCTCACAAGTGATGAGGCTATCATGGTTAGGAAAATGGATTGGACACCTATGAAAAATCTTGAGGAAAAGATTATGAAAAGGAATGCCTTCTATATCTGTCCATACAATGAAATTGCAAACCCCTTGGAGAGGGCCTTTACCATGATAAAGGACTATTAGTCTAGTGAGTTTAAGGTAAATGTAAAGGAGGCTATAGACAAAGCCCAGTTTCTCTTAGAGCAATAATGACAACAAAAAGCTATGGATATTCCACAATAGCTTGAAGATGTTCAAGAGGTCAAGGAAAAACAAGTGGTAGAACATGTGCCAAGAAATGAGGAGGTTGAGCAGAAATTTCCCCTTCCTCATATTGAAGAGTCTCATAGTTTAGATGTTCCTCCTGATAGGATTGTCCAGTGGCAGTATGATAGAAAAAATGATGATGATCCCAAAATTAGGGTGTGTGATGAGTGTTTGGCTGATAATAAATTTTTGCAGACTAAAGAATTTCAGGAGTTTATGATTCAACAGTGGAGAAAGGAAATAAAAGAGAGAATAGAATCAGCCCGAGTCAATGTTGGACCTTCTCATCATGAGAAAGCTAAGAAAGTAGAGGAACATAATATTAAGGTTGAAATTGCAGCTATTACTCCCACTAAAGTTTGATGAAGTGCTAAAGATAGTGGAATCATGTTATTACCAGGATGTACTATCACAACTGCCATAGAATATGATTCAGTTAGGAGAGATCCTCAAGCTTTGATATCTGAAGATCAATTTGAGAATAAAGTATTTGGTTCTGGATATAGTCCAAAGCTACACACCCTTGTAATTTGGTCTATGGAACCTAATACTAGGAAAACATAAGGTTTCTAGGCCTCTTGAAGAAGTTATTGGCTCATTAGTGGTCAAAAGAGCTACTGACATAACTCCAATCAAGGCAATTGTGTTAACTACACATGTTGCAATGCTTAGGGTGGACACAACACATATTTCTTAGAAGAAATATGAATCTTTGGTTAAGAAATATAATAAGGCTTTGAATGAACTGAGTCAAATGAGAGCTACCATTCAGGCTACTCAAAAAGTAGTGATTTAGCCTTCTTCTTCATCATTTGATGTGTCTATACAAGAAAGGGGACTTTGGCCCTCAGAATTGATGGTTTGAAAGAAAAGTTAACTATTGAGAAGGAAAATGTCAGGCATGCCAAATTGGAGACAATTAGGGTGGCCATTGAAATTTTTGAGGATGTGCTTAATTGTAGGGTGACTAAGTTGGTCCATAGGACTACTGATGTATGGGCCACGTATAAAAACATTCATGAGAAAAATACAAAGTATTTGCAAGTATAGGAGGTCTTTAGGAATGAATAGAATAATTGGAATACTAGGGTAAGTGCTTTGAAATAAATAATGCCAGAAATGAATGAGGATCTCAAGGCACCCACAAATATTCCTAACATCTTGAAAAATGTTGACTCAATAAATGAGGTAACTACTTTCCATGGAAAGTTGGGTATACAACTCCAAAGAAAGTTGAAAAAATGCAAGGAAATGGAGGATTGTTGTATGCCTCAAATATTGAATTCAAAAGGTAAATTGCATTCATTTGACACCTAGAAGAAAGATTTGGGAGGATTTATTGAAGTAGCTATGATGCATTTGTTTGTCACTGATTACATTTTGCTCAATTCAAACATTGATACAATGGTGGAAATTGAATAAAAAATGGATACATTTATTAAGGAAGCCAAGATTTTAATTGATGCAAGGTACTCCTAGTATATTACTGAGGTGTAGGATTTATTGAATTTTAAATGGCCCACTAAAGAAGAATACAACATTTGGTTGGAGAGACAAACAGAGTGAATAATGAGAATAATGGACAAGAGAAGAATAATACATAGCCTGAATATAGTACAAATTAGGCTTTTGATATAACATGGTAAAATATTATTCTCTCCTTAAAAATCAAGTGATTAGCATGTGATGCTAATGTGGATTAACACATTTTAACCTTTTTCTGCTTTCTTTTCCTTGCTTCATAAGTTTTGCTATTTTTATTTTCTTACAGTTGGCATTTTGAGCACATCGAGAATATCTTGTAACTATTGTAACAAACTAATGATGTCCTTTAGTGTGTGACCTATTTTCCACAAAGAGTTGAGGATAATTCTGCCTCATGTTTATTTTCTCCACCTGAAGACTCAAGCATAACTAAAAGGGGAATATTGTTGCAAGAGGTCCTATGGGATCATGACATGCCTGCTATCTGGTATGAATCTTATTTTTCTCCTTCATCTCTATAAGAATGAATTGAGGACCAAAAGCATGAAAGTGAGAATTTTTTTGAGTTGATACTATTAGTTTTGTCAAGACAATACAAAGCAATTTTTGGAGTCTTTGTTTTAAGTTTCTTTTGGATTTCATACTTATGCATGTAAGACTGATAATGATATAGCATTTATAATACAGAGTAATATAGGTTTCGTGGTTATTATCTCTCCTTGTATGTGTGTTATGAGTTATGATTGAAAGTAATCAAGGATTTCTTTCATTTGTCTTTGTCACTATCTGATGGATGTTTAGTTTCATTTTTGCTTATTGATTTAATGAATTGATTTAAATGCTTATATGAGATTGCAAACTTATAAGTACTATGTGCTAGGATATTTGTAAGAAGTGGTAATCCTTAACGTCACAGATGAATGTTGTAATGCCATATTTTTTGGGGCTATATGTGCTATTATTTGAATTGTTATCAAGTTATGTCAAAAGGTATTGACTCTATGCTTGGGATAAAGACACTGATTCTTGCAGGCTATTAGTGTTATAGTTACAGTGTTTATTCATTAACTACTCAATCTTTTAACCATAAAATATCAGGGGAATACTGTTATTGTTTTCTAATGTCTACTCTATCATATCCAATATATATGACATTGACGTGATAGGCTGCCAACTTATTTAATGTTACTAATAAATGATATCATGAGAGATATATGTTATTGACAATATATTTGATTGTAATTGTGAAAGGTCTTTAGGTATACATTGTGGGATCACCCTCTCGAGTTTCACATAGCCCAAAGAGTAGGAATATAATTTTAGTAACCTTTATTCATTCGTTGGACAATCCCTTTATAATTACTGATAATTGGAAATGGAAAAATCTATAGGTATTTCTAGAGATCAGTTTTGTTATTAAGAAATAACCAAAAGATTGGCAACTTTGCTAGGGAGTCCAAAGTCTCTAAGTTCAGATCAAGTACAGTCAGAGTCAGTTGTTCATTGTGAATATTCCTTAATATTAGGAATAAGTCAGTTCTAAGTCCATTGCATTAGTCCCATCATACTAGGTCTTATGACGCAACTATTATTTCATTCTACCACTTTTTGTAAGGTAATGTTTAAAGTCTTTTTCTAGAATAACAAGTACAAAATCAAAGTGCAATCGCTTTTTGTTTCCTAGTGTTCTGGGTGGAGACTATGAGTTCTCTAGTACTAGTGTGAAGATTAGTTCTCAAAAGGAAAACAACAAGAAATATTTTGCAGTACTTAACATTATGAGGAATACTAGAAGTTATGTGAAGAAGCATCCTGAGTAGAAGGCAGAATCTGAACCTACAAAGCAAAAGCAACTTGAATTCATCAAGAAACGTTCTGAATCATGTAATTCTAATGATTCCCATCTTGATGTATCTCCTTACTTTTCATGTTGATATAAGTAGTACTAGTGTCCATTAAGAAGGACATAATGTTCAAGAGTCTAACATAGACCAGGGAAGTTTTCCATAGATGTTTTTGATACTAAGTTAAATATCTCAAGAGAGGAGGATATGTGGGAGTTTTGGGAAAAGAATAAGAAGTTCTCTAAGTCTTCAACCCCTGGAATTGGTTCCATTTTCAATGGAAGTTTTTTTAAGCAATGAGGTAAATCCCTTGATGAGCCAGTACACTTTTCTCTTGAGGAAGACCCTACCGACCAACCTTACTTTACTCTTGCCTTGAGTGAACATGGGGATATTCTATAAAATGAGGAAGATATAGATAATGACATGAAATCCATTGAAGAAGAGGAGTTAAGATTCCAAGAAAAATAAGAAAAAAGAAAGAGTTGAGAGAGAAGGAAGATAGGATTATAGCTAAGCAACTTGAGAGAGATGCTAGAAGGAAAAATTTGGAGAAAATGAGAGAAGACGCCACAAAGCATAGAACCTCTATGGAAAATCTTTCTAAAATGACTAATGATATTCCTAGAGCAACAGTCTCAATGGGAAATTCAGCTATTGATACTTATACAACGTCTATCTCAACCACTAGAGCCTCATATTCTCATATTATTACTAAGAAACCATCATTTGTAGATCATGGAAAGAGATCTATTGACCAGCCCAAGAAAACTATGTTCAAAACCAATGATAAACCAATACTTCATTGACTGAAATACCCACAAATAAAGCCAAAGTTGATCTGACCCCATCTGATGCATCTCCAGATCCTGAGATATTAAGGTTGTATTTGGAAAGTGAAAAGCTAAGAGAAGATTTGAAGAAAGCTGAAATAATAGCTTCTAATGCAGAAATGGCAAGGAAGATTACATTCCTTCAAATTTCCACCCATATTACAAAGGCTTCAAGTTGTGGAAACATTGATGGTGAGTTGTAAAAGAAGAAATCGGATGGAAAAACTCCTAGCAGAACTGGTGGTGGAGATGGAGGAGGTGGTAGTGGAGGAAATAACAAGAATGATAAGTCTTATTTTGAAGATGGTCAGGGAGGTAAGAAAGGAGGAGGTGATGGTGAAAGTGGAAAGGAACAGGATGGTAGCCACTCTAATAGCAAGAAAGATGATGAACACATAGATGATCATATGGATAGACATACTAGGAGGCCACTCCAAGTAGATAGATACCAACAATTGCATTTCATTGGAATACCTAGCTACCCTAACCCATTTCCTAAAGATTTTAGGCTTGCTCTAGTCAAATTGTCTAGAAATAATGATCTAAGTGGTGAAGACCACCTCAAAGAATTCACTAATGTTATGGATGATTTTGAAATGGAATCAGAAGATGTCATGGTGAAGTTATTCATGTAGTCTCTTTTTGAGAATGCAAGAGAGTGGTACTAGAGTTTACCTGTTGAGAGCATTGGCTCTTGGGAGGAGTTCAAAAGGGTTTTTAGAGAATAATATGGTGACAAGACTGACTCAAGTTCTCTATTGAATCAATTCAATAATATTGTAAAAGGATCTAATGAATCTATTGTTGAGTTTAATACAAGGTTCCAAAAGGATAGAAAAAGGTTGTCTCCTCATCTACACTTAAATGATCATGTATGTTTGGTAAATTACTACAATTCTTTTGATGCAAAAATGAGTTACTGTTTGCTAGATAAGAATCCTCAATCTTTAAGAGAAGCTTTTAAGATAGCAGAACATATTGAAAATATCAACAAAACAATTGGTAAAGTTGGTAGAAGAGATGATATAAAACTTTTCAAAAGTTCAGAAAGGGAAGAAAAGAGTTCATGCACTAAAGGTGGAATAATTGAGGAAAAGCTTGATAGCATCATGAAAACTATCAATGATAAAATTGAAAGGAAAGAGAAGGCCCAACCAAAAAAATACTAAAGGAATGAAAGACCCCATAGGTTGCAAGAACACCCTTACAATACCAATTGGTATAATGGGAAGCCTGTCTCAAATAATCAAATAAATACCCAAAACAAATTTCCTCCAGACCCTCTACAAAAGAATTCAGGAAATTTTGTTGAGGATACTCCTTGGTGTATGACTTCCCAAATTCCACATTCATCACAGTAGTGTGTAGTAGCATGGATGGTGAAAGTAGAAGATAAAATATCTGAGTGTGATTAGTAAGATCAAGAGGAGGAGGATGTACTTATGATTATGGGCCATTCTAATATTGCTTATAGTGAATTCTCTTCTGATGAAGATTCTTATGAAGTAGATGTCGATAATCAAAGGATAATTGCTAATGCATATCATCAGCAAGTTCTTTCTAATGGGGATGAAACTAGTGATGTTGAGGCTTACAATTTGGAGGCGATTGAAATGGTGTCTCATTAAGAAGACCTTCTATGAAAGAAATTGCAAAATACACTGCAGTCTTAGTTGCTCAAGCTAGGAGTTCTTATCACTTAAGGGATAGAACTATTGGAGGTGAACAAGATAATCATGTCAATCGATTCCTCAAGGAAAAAAATTCTAAGGGAAAAGAACATGAACCTAATGAAAACATAGAAGTTGTCAAAGATGAAGAAGGCAAGGGAGATAAAATCTGGGCCAAGAGAATAGGAAAGTCAAAATCTACTCCTGGACGCAAATTTTCTGCTGAAAAATCAAAGACACATAAGAAAATTCCTAAAGCCATAAGGAAGGATGCTAAACATAAGGCTAAAGCAACCAAAAATAAACAATTAGATAATAGGAATGAACAAGGTATGCCTTCAACTAAAATTTCCCAAGTATACTCCTTTTGACATGGTTTAGTTACTTAGCCAAGTTAAAGTGTCTGTACCTTTCTTGAAATGATGAGTATAGAGGAAAATAAACAAAAGGGAGTGACCCTTATCACTAGCACTGCTATAGCCAGTAATGATTTATTGGAACCCAATCCTTTTAAACTAAGTGAGAAGGACAAGAAAGGTAAGGAAGTTGGAGTAATTGTTGAGATGACCCACATTTTTCTTGGAAATTTTGTGAACACTTGTCTATATAAGATACATCCTTTTTTTCTTACATTGATATATGGGGGAAATTTCATAAAGAATTGTATTATTGACTCTAGCACATCAAACAATATCATGCCAGTTAAAATCATGAATGCATTAGGGTTAAAAGTTGATAGCACTCATGGTAAGTGTTATTCCATGGATGCCAAAGAGGTACCTATGGTAGGTGTAATAAATGAGATTCCATATATATTAGTAGCTTTCTTTGATAAAGAGTTTAAAATGAGTGTGGTAGTGGTTGATATCCCACCTAATTATGGAATGTTATTATAACAAAAATGAAGTGAATATATGGGAGGCAGTATGTAGTGTGACATGTCTTATGCCACATTTCCCATCAATGGTACAAATATACAAGTAATGAGAGAATCTAGGGTCCCACATATGTTGGAACGTGTCCTTGAAGATGACACAATTCTTTTCATACATACCGACATTGGTTGGCTCAAGCTAGAAGAAGCACCAAGAGAGATTGAAAGATGTCTGGCACCTATAGAAAATGAAGTTTCACAAATATCTGATAAAAAAGGACTATGGAAAATGTACTTTGATGGTGTAAACTCTAAAGAAGGATCTGGTGCTGGGATTTTATTAGTATCACCTACTAGAAATACTTATAAATTCTCATTTACACTATCTTTTGTCTATACAAATAACGTAGTAGAATATGAATCCTTGTTATTGGGACTAAGACTTGCTAAAAAATATGGAATCAGAAAGTTAACGGTCATTGGTGACTTTGAGCTTGTAATATCTCAAGTAAGATTTAAGTATGCTAGCAAAAATAATAGATTGAGGCAATACCAGAATGTTGTCTTGGGTTCAATTGAATAGTTTGATGCTTTTGGAATTGACTGGATGGAGAGAGGACATAATAGAGTGGTTGATCTACTAGCTAATATTGTATTGAGACCTGATGATATAAATTTCATAGGAATTTCAAAGGTTGAGATACAAACAAGACCCTCTATCCCTGACAATGTATACAATTGGAATATTTTTAATGATGATGAGGATATCCTAACTAGATTCTTAAATTTTGTTGATAAATATGAAGGTCGAGAGATTTATTTTAATGGATTTGTAGAAAATACTGATGGACAAGACACAGTGTTTGGAAAAGAGGTCATCCAATTAAAAACAATTAAAATCGCCAAAGGCCTTGTAGCTCTTGAAAGGGTGTTTGATAGTCAAGATGCCAGTAAGGCCAAAACAACTATTGCTCACCCAGAACACCTAGAAGAAGTGAACTTAGGAACTAAAAAATGCCCTGAAGAAGGTCTATATAGGAAATAGGATGAAGCCAAAGGTGAAGGAAATGCTAATTGACTTGCTTATAAATTATAGGCATTTCTTTGCTTGGTCATATGATGAATTAAAAGCTTACAAGGAGGAATTGCTTTAGCATGAAATTCTTTTAAAAGAGGATGCAAAACCCTTTAGGAAAAAGAAAAGAACAATTAATCCTAATTTAGATACCAAGATGCAAGAGGAGTTGATAAAGTTGAGGAAGGATGGTATTATAAAACCCGTTAGACATTCTTCATGGGTATCTCATCTAGTACCAGTGAGGAAAAAAGAATGGTGACATAAGACTCTGTGTTTATTTCAGGAACTTGAATGTATCTTCATTAAAGTACAATTATCCCTTACCAAACATGGAGGCCATATTACAAAAGGTAACTAGCTATGAGCTATTGTCAATGATGGATGGTTTCTTAGGATATAATCAAGTAAAAGTGAAGGATTCTGAGCAGTACAAGATTGCATTTACTACTCCTTGAGGTACCTATGTATATGTAAGGATGCCTTTTGGCTTAATAAACATTGGTGCCACTTTTTAGAGAGCTATGGATGTAGCTTTCTCAAATTTAATTAATTAATTTATGGTTGTTTATCAAGATGACTTGACCACTTATTCTAAGAAAGAAGAGGATCATTGCATGCATTTGAAGAAGTTTTTTATCAGCTCACTAGAATATGGAATATCCTTGAATCCAAAGAAATATGCCTTTTGCGGTCACCAAGGGAAGAATGATAGGGCATATTGTGTCCAAGGAAGGAGTAAGAATAGACCTTGAAAGAGTAACATCTATTGGAAAGATTCCCTAGCCAAAAAGTGTCAAGGGTATCTAGTCATTTTTTGGGAAAATAATTTTTTTGAGAAGATTTGTAACCAATTTTGCAGAAATTACAAGACCTATTTCAAAAATGATGAAGAAGGGTAAAAAGGTACTTTGGAGTGAAGATCCTAGTTAAGCTTTCAAGAAGATAAAACAAGCTATTAAAGAGGCTCTAGTTTTGAAGTCCCCTAACTTCTCTAAATTGATGCACATTTTCTCTTTTGCTTCTTTTCATATACTATTGCTACTTTTTTACTACAAAAAAATGGGAAATGTTTTGAACAGAAAATTGCATTGTTTAGCAAGTCTTTACAAGCTGAAAAATTGAAATATGAAACTACAGAGAAATACGCATATGCTTTGGTAAAGGATGTAAAGAATTTTAGAACTTACTTACAAGGGGCTACAGTTATAGCTTTTCTACCAAGTGCAGCTGTGAAGGACATTTTTACTCAGCAAGAGACAATAGGTAGAAGGTGTAGATGGATCAACAGAATTGAAGAATTTAACATTGAAGTTCAGATTACCAAATTAGTAAGAGGATAGGGCCTATCCAAGTTAATCAGGCTGAAATAATTGATGTTGCAACTCTCTGTGATATGCAAACATGTGGATGGTATAGAAGAATTATCCAATATTTGGAAACTTTGTAATGTCCTACTAATATGGATAACAATGAAAAAAGAACATTGAAATTGCATGCTATCAATCATGTGACTGTTGACAATGATTTGTGGTGGAGAAGCTTGGATGAAGTACTTCTAAAGTGTGTAGATGGAAAAAAAGCATTGGAACTTCTGCAAGAAATGCATAATGGGGTATGTGGTGGTCATTACATGGAAAAGACTACTAAACACAATATTTTAAGAGCTATATTTTGGTGGCCTATAGTTTTTAAAGATGTTGTCAAGTTCGTTAAAACTTTTGATGCCTATCAACGATTCTCAGGAAAATTGAAATTCTCAAGAAATTTACCAGTCAGACCTATGACGGTTGAAGCCCCTTTCCAACAATGGGGAATTGATTTCATTGGGGAAATACAAGAAAATTCTAGTGGAGGTCACTCATGGATTCTTGTTGCCACTAATTATTTTACAAAATGGGTGGAAGAAATACCTACAAAGAAGGAAACAAGCAAGGTGGTAGTTTATTTTCTGTTGAATAATATTCTTATTAGATTTGGATTCCCTCAGAGAATTATCTTAGACAATGCTATGTGTTTTAGGTCAGATGAATTCAAGGACTTTAGTGAAAGACATGGCATACACGTTTCTTATTCTTCATCTTACCATCCTCAAGAAAATGGTCAAGCTGAGTCTAGTAAGAAGATTTTGATGAAGATAATCAAGAGAATTATGGAGAAGAACAAAAAATCCTGGGATTCAAAATTAAAACTAGAACTCTAGGCAGATAGAGTGATTGTGAAAAAGGCTACTAGTTAATCACCATTTGGCTTAGTATATGGTCTAGAGGAAAGCTTGCAACAAAATAACCTACTCAAAATGTACAAGTTGGTGCAGGAATATGATGAAGAAATATGTGATTATATGCAACATAGGATAAAAAATTTGGTGTGGTTGGATGAGTCTAGGAGGGAAGCTCAAGCTAAAAACTTGAATATGCAATTGCAGGTTAAGGACTTATATGATAGAAAATATTCTCTTATGAAGTTTGAAGTTAATAGCATGGTGTTAGCCTGGAATAAAAGAGCTCATGACAAGGGAAAACATGGAAATTTTGAAGCATTATGGATTGGCCCTTATTTGATAGTAAGCACTCAAAGAGAAGATTCATATTTTCTTCATACCTTGATAGGTGAAATTTTTGAACTACCAGTACATGGACAGTTCTTAAAGCCATACTTCTCCTAAGTATGCTATCTTCCATGTACATTCTATTTTGTATATTATGTATATAGGTTTGTTTACTTTTTATATTATTTTGGGTCTTGATACCTTGTATGGGTAGTTCCCCAGTTTGGGTCCTTTGGTTTTAATCCACATGTTGGTTTGCTTCAACTTGAGATTCTTGAGACCTCTCCATGCCTAGAAGAGGCATACATCCCCAGTCAGAGCCACTGATGGAACCTTAATTCTCATGTCCCATCTTAAACCCTTGTTTCATTTAGGAAGGTTTTAGGATTTGTTTCCTTGAAATCACTTTAGCATTTTATTTTGCTATTGACTCCCTATTGCCCACTACTGGTCACTATTTAAAAAAAATATCATCCAACCATTCCATCATCATGGGTCTAGAAAAAAAAATTATAATAATTTTGGGGTTCTTAAGTATATTTTATCATTCAAGGAAGTCCCCTCCATTAAAAAAACTTATGACCATGTGCCTTTAAATTTTTCACTTAGGTTCAATTGGCCTTATGTCCTTATCGCTCATCGCTAATCACTTTTGAAATATATGTTTTAAATCAGGGATGAGTGATGAGGTGATATCTCATTGATATCACTCATCGTGAATTGTTCCTCAAACTCCTGATTACAAATAGCGATGAGTGAGGTTCTTAAGGGACCGCTTATCGCTAATGATTTTTCAATTCTTAAATTTGTAATAGTGATAAGCAATGACCTCTAAAATTATGATCATAGTTTCATTCCTCATCACCAATATGTTACAAAGAGATTATTTTAAATTAGAGATGAGTGAGAAGATGAGTTTCCAATTGCATCGCATCTCATAGATATGTTTTGAGTGCTAAGAGGAGGATTAGCGATGAGCGATATGGTCCCTTTTAACGACTTTTCTATTGCTAACTTGATTACATTCTATTTTCCATATCTTTTGTGCCATTGATTGTTATGCAGATGTACATGTCAAAATATGGTTCTTACATCTCCTGTTGTTGATGAAAGTCAAGGTGCAAAGTTCATTTAGTGAGGGGCGATGGAGATGGATGAGATCAAGAAACTAGTCGTAGATCTAAGGGCTGAGATTTTATCGCATGAAGCACTTGCATCGTTGATAAAGTTGGACAAGAATGAAGTCAATCAGTGATTGGCGACAACCACTACAAGAAGAGGCAACGTGGTGAAATACAAAGGATTTCGTGTAAAGAAAAAAATAAGGTGGCAAGGTGGATTGACAACTATAGATATATTTTTAAAGCTTAAGGATCAATGATCAAGGTTTAAAATTGTAGACATGAAAAATATACCAATTGGCATTATGCATCTGATCCCAACTTCTAACATCATTTCATCCTGAATCATCCTTTAGTCTAACCATTTAATAAAATCCCCCTATCTAATTAAATTCATCAATATTCCTCTCTTAATTAAATAAACTAGTTATCTAATTAATTCTCTCTTTTGTTAATTAAATTAATCAATCTGATCTAATTATCCCTATTTAATTAAATAATTAATTTTATTTGATTAAATCTCTAAAGTATATCTATTAAATTAAATAAATTAAAACTTTATTTACTTTAATCCAACATCATCTCTTTTAATCAAATAAATCAAAATCTTTATTTAATTAATCTCTTATCACCTTCCTCTCATATTTGATTTAAATAAATCCACAAATCTAAGTCAAATTTGTCACATCATCCTAATCTCTCATTAAATCAATTAACCTTGGATCATCCTAATCTCTTGTCATGTCCCATCCTCCAGCATTTACCACTTGCACATGAAAATAGATTTAATTGATCTATTAAATCCCTATTTTCCTCAACAAGGTATCTTTTTGGAATATTCTTCAAGTTTGAATTCAAAAATCCAAGTTGACATGTACATCCAACAAGGCATTTACTCTATCTTACATGTCCTTTTCCTTGAGCCAAGTGGCATTTAATGCATTTTTCCTTCCCTCTTGGAAGTCATCTCAACAAAATTCAAATTCAAAAATAGGCATTTATTGGTGCAATCCTCAAAAATTGTACATCCTCCATCCACTCATAGGTTGACAAGTGGCATCTTACCATTTGATGAATGTTAGTCCCACATTGCTCAATTTTGGACATTCATCCTTCAATCTCATCTATAAATAAGAGGCTTCATTCCTCATTTGATCATCCACAAATTATGCAAAGTTACTATGCTAAAATATTTAGCCATTCCGTCCATCATCATTGAATCTTAGCTAGGTTATGCAGGTTTTTAGCTTGGAGAATTCACCATCCTTCATCAAAGTGGATCAATTATCATCAACACATCGATCTTGCATCATAAGAATTGGGAAAGGGCCAATTTTCACATCAAATTGGCACCAATTCCCCCATGGGATCATGAGTTTTCTAGTCTAATTAGGATTCAATCTCTATTTTGTTGTTTTCATTGTGTTCTTCATTATTTTGTTTCCTAATTTGAACTTGGTAAATGGATTTCATGGGGAATGCTTGTTCTTGCTTGCAATTTCTAATCTAATGTGTTTGTTCTTATTTTTTTGCAGGTATTAGGATTGGGGTTCACACATTTGGCACTAGAAGGAGGGCATAATCTCATTTTTAATCACTTTTCACTACAGAAAAATTCCAACACTGGAAGCTCAACATCACCATCTAGCATCGCTGACTCTCCAACGTTACCATACATCACTGCTAGAAACTCAAACTATGACAATGAAGTCTTCTCACCTAGGAATTTGAATTTTAAATCGCACCACTTGACCAATCTAACCCATGGGATTTTTCAAAAAAATCAAACAGCAATGTTGAGCAAAAGGGTGACACATTTGAGCTCACTTGTCCAAACACAGAGCACCACTGACTGGTAAGTGGCATTGTACAACACCGCTAAGGAAATCAAACTACGACGCAGTCATGGGTTGCGTCGTTGGTAGGGAGTAAAAAGTTGAAATTTTATTTTAGCACATGCTTTTTGTCAAATATTGAATTTATCTTTTGTTTTCTACTTTTTGACCTCTGTATTTTGTAGAATCTGACTGGTTTTCTTTCTTGTAGGTTGGATCAATTGAAGGAGAAGCATGATGATGGTATCTTACAAAATCAAAGTGTTTTTAAACACTTTAGTATTTGTTTAACACTTTTAAGAAACTATTATTCCTTTTTGCTTAAGACACTAATTTGTTTGGGCTTTAAAAAGAATCTTTTCAATTTTTGCAAAGGGCTTAAAATGAACATTAGGACTACAACTTACTAGAGTTTGTTTTTTTGGTTAACAATTGAACCAAACAACTCTCATTTTTCCTTTGGTGCTTTAAAAAGAACTTACAATTTCTTTATGGATCTAAAATGAACAAGTGCAACTTTGTTTTTGTGAGGGCTTACTTAAACTAACTTCATTGAAAATGGACGTATGTGCTTCTCTCATGCTTTATAGCGATCTTGAGAATCAAAAGGCCTTTTTTGTGATTTTAGGTTGAGATAAAGCAATCACCTCCACACTTCATTTTGGGTTTAAAATTGAACAAAACATTGTGCGAGTGTGAGTAGAGAATTATTGCGTATATTCTCTTTCTTTGTTACAAACAAAGAATGATCGAGTTAAAGATATTGTCTTTACTTGATTTTGTTATCTTAGAGGGCCTGCCTTGGGGAAAAAGTACTCACCCAAGGGAATGACTCAACCAGTAATGCTCTAAAGCCAAGAGTATTTCCAACTAGGATATAAATGTCGGTATTGGAATAAACACCAATATCACGTAGTTGGCTCTGACGAGATGGATCTGAAAGGGGACTCTCGCTATATGGGTCAATCTCCACAAATGGAAAGTCCTCATTAAAAGCCATGTTTTAGAATTTCCAAAATCCTTGATCTATTTGTTGGTGCAAGAACAATCGTTCTGAATCCACCCCACACTTTTACAGTCTTTTAGTAGAAATAGAAAGCATGCCATAGGAGTTTCATGGGTGTTGATGCTTGGCTACCCTGAATGATGTTAATGAGTTGTGGAGGGGAGCCAATGGGGTCAAGCATCTAACCATTCGCTAAAGATAAGCGTAGATGGAATTTTCCAAGTGGGAATCCAACAAATATTGTCTTCCACATCCATAGGGTTGTACTTATTCTTGGTTACAAAATTCTTTGCTTGTTTGAAAACATCTTGGAAACAAACATTTAAACATCATCATGAAAATTTCAAACCCTTTAGGAGATAAATACAATTGACTCAATCCATATGTTATTGCTTTCCCTTGGGATTCACATCCTTAGAGGTTTCTAAACATTTGGATTACATCTCAATTTGTCTACTAAAGTTAAACAATAGGTAACCCTTGCCTTGAATTCATTGAATTTCCACAACATATTTTGTGGGATTTGAAGAAATAAAGACATTGGACATCTAGTTTGGAAAACTTAATCAAAGAAGTGTTTGTGATAAAATATACCCATTAAGCAAAGATAAACAAAATGAACTCTCACATGTGTTGAAACCTCATGATTTTCAAGAAGTCAAATTCAAAAATCAAAGTCCTTGATTCAAAATCCAGAAATGAATGCTCAAATTGAATCACTTCTTGGTTATAAAGGTCTATAGAAGCATTACATGTTCTTCAATACCAAGGTTTAGGTAAACAAAGTGTCTTTTTTACATTCATATTAGGATCAAAAGAAATCAAAATCTCTTTTCACCCATCCATCAAACATCAAACCAAAAATCATCTCACCATCACCTTTTGAGAAATCTTGAAATTATCCTTCATGCTATACTTTTTGGCAAAAAATCAAAAACATCAAATCCTTGAGACAAAATCCCTGAAATCTTTATCTAATCACCTTTGGCTAGGTATGTGTAGATGCTCCCTTTTGCATATGGTTAGTCAAAGTTATCAAAACCATCTTATTTAGCTAGGTATATGTAGATGCATCCTTCTTCATATGCTTGGTTAAACTATCATCTTGTTTGAATAGGTGTGGGTAGATACATCCTTCTCCCTACACATATTCAAATTATCATCCCTTGAGAAAATCTACCCCTTAGATAATCATCCAACACCTTAGGGTCTATTTGTTCAAATCAAGGACAATCCCAAGGGAAAATCAAAAAAATGAAAATCCAAAAACATATCCAAAAGTCCCAAAAAGTCTAGCATCCCCCTCAATATTTATCAAAAGATCAAAACATACGCATTATCCATATCTTGCATCATCATCATATCACCTTTTGATCCCCAAGATATCCTAAAATTTTCTCTTTTGTGCATAAAGTAAAGACCAATCCAAGGAATTAAGAGATTCATCTCCCCTATTCTTGAAAATTGATCCTTGTTTTATGGTTCAAACTATATCTCAATACAAGAACATGGAAGCCGAAAAAGAAACACCTGTTTCAAGTGACCTAAGCCAAATGAATGTCAAAATGAATATGGTCGAATCAAGCATCCTTTGACTATCTCATCATCCCAAAACCCACAAGAGGAAACTCAAGGAGAAGATCTTACCTAAATGGGATGTCACATGAAGAAATAACCGAAATGCTCCAAAATCCAAAAAACCATAAGATCGTCAACATCATGATGAGGCTTAACCCTTCATTATACATGCTTGAACTAGCAAAACAAGGGGCCAAATTACCTTCTAATTTTGACGTGAGCTCCATAGTGGAACCATCTTTGGAGGTTATGCCTCTAATTTCATCCACGCTCCCCATCTCATCCACACCCCCATCCCAAAGAATCACTCAAAAAATTCCAAAAATCACATCTTTTGCTCCAACCCAACCCAATGTTAATAAGGGAAATGCATTTCTCAATGCTATTCAAACACACCCCCTTGTTAATAATCAATATTTTGGATGCAAATACCATTTTGGAACAAAACATACCCCAAAATCCATTACATTAGTATGGTCCTCTCACCTTCCATAATCCTAATGATCCATCATCATCATCCTTTCATGCAATACCTCAAAATCTTCTCAAAAATTTGCAAGAGGAAGGTGACATGTTCGGACCTGGGGGAATTTTTGATACCACATCATTTTCTCAAGAACTCATACACCTCACATTTCCACCACTTCTACCATTTCCATCATCATCCACACCACTCCTTGGCTTGGGGCTTCCACCTTTACCAAATATGAATCAAACCAACATCCTGAACACCAACCAAAAAATCATGCAAAACTTTTCATCGATATTGCAACATATGACAACTACACAAGCAATCGTGACATCCACCACCACTCCCCTAACATCACAAAGCATGGTCTCTCAAGGACCAATCACATCAACAATACCATGCACCTCTCAAACCATCAACATGACATCACCACTCACCACCTCGACAAACACCATTCCAAATCCACCACCACCCTCACCACCACCAACTTCCAGTATATCAAGCCAATACGACATGGAATTGCAAGCAACTCAGCAAGCTGCTTTTCAAAGGGGATTCCTACAAATGTAAAAACAAAAATCCGTGCAACTAGCTGCTCAGCAAGCCACTCAAGTTGCCCAAGCAGCCCAAGCCACATTACAAGCACAACAAGCCACACAAGCCAAAGCTTTATTGCAACAATAACAACAACAAGCCGCTCAAGCCATTCAAGCAGCCCAAGCTACATTGCAAGCACAAAAGGATGCTCAAGCACAAGCCCAAGTACAAGCAGCACAAGCACAAGCTCAAGCTCAAGAGCACACCCATTATCAAGCACAACAAGCACAAGCACAAGCATAACTTCTTGTACAAAAACAAGAAACGCAACTATAGGAATATCAACAAGCAATACAATAATATCAAGAGTAGTGTTTTTGGAACAACAACAAGCACAACAATAGGAAATTCTAGCACAACAACAAGATCATCAACAAGCATTGTTCATACAGTAGTAGGTGGAAGCATACCTAGCTCAAAAGAATATATAAATACCATCAAACAACACATCAAACAACCCACCCATCCAACCCACAATAAAAACACCCTAGAACACCTTCATCCCACCCCCTCATCTACAAAATGACGTAACAACACAAATCAGGTTTCTCTCACAAGTGCTCAATCTTCAATCAAGGAAAACAACAAAAACACCAAGCAACTTGTGTCCCTATCCATTTGATAGGAGCTTAGTGATGAAACCATTCCCCAAGGAATTTGAGACCCCCAAGTTTGACAAATATCATGGGATGGGAAACCCTGAAGATCACATCAGGGAATTCCAGGTTCATTGCATGAAAGTCTCATACGAAGTTACTTATCTAATGTGGCTATTCCCTAGGAGTTTGGCTGGCCAAGGGTATGGAATGGTTCTCTCTCCTACCTCCAGGTAATAAAACATTCCAAGAAATTATAGATGCATTCATTAAAAACTATGCATGCAATATTGCAATGGATGTCAGTCTAGAAGAACTCTCAGCTCTGAAACAAGGTAAGGCTGAATCATTCACTTCATTCCTACAATGATGGCGATCCAAGGCCAATCGAAGCAAGTGGACCATGCCCAAGGAACAACAAGTTTGCACCATTATATCCAACCTTGAAGGCCTCTTGGCATTTTATCTCAAGGTACAAGGGATCACCACATATGACCAGTTGATCTCTAAGGTGCTTAGTATCAAACGATCCCTTATGACTCAACCCGTGGGATCAACTTCATACCCTGAACAACAAAACAACCACCCAGCCTCCAATTAAAACGATAAACCTCGCACATGGGAAAGGAACAAAAATGTTACTACTGATGGTGTTGTTGATGCCAATGTGGTTATTAGTGCCCCATGCCAAAATACACCTGCACCACAAATCCAAATCCAACACTAAAAAAATCATGAAGCAACACAATGACAAAACAACAATCCAACAATCAACAATCTCAATGATCAAAGGGGACCACCCCAACAGAACAAGAGCTACCCCAAGTGAAAATACACCACTCTTGGGGAACCACTAGAAGTCATCATGAAGAAGCTGATAGATGAAAAACTCATCAAAGTGCCTGCCTACAAGAATTACCAAGAAATAGATGTAAAACCTCCTTGGTACAATGAGAATCAACTTTTTGACTTCCATAAAATAAAATGGCATACCATGAATAGTTGTATGAGGCTAAAAAACATAATTCAAGATCTCATCGATCAAAGAATTATAAACATGGAACAACCTACAAGAAACCAAGATCTTAAGATATACACGAATCTGATGCCTAATCATGGAAATAAAGGGAATAATAATAACACTGATAAAGTGAAACACACCCACACAAACATGAATCATGTGTATGAAACTATCGTCACCTCCCTAGATGAATACTACATAGTCATCACCATCAAAGGTGCCCATTCCGATTGTGGAGTCACCACAAGAGGTAGCAAAGTTACCATCGTAAGATCATCCCATCCAAACAAAGTCCCTGCATCTAGATCTATCCCTAATGGCTACAATGTCCTAGATTAGCTCAAAAGAATGCCAAAAAAAATCTTCATCATGGAGTTGCTAAAAATCTCATCTTCCCATAGGAAAATCCTTGAAGAAGCACTTGCTTCATCCACTATCCCCACAAATCTTGATGTGGAACAATTCCAACCTATGGTCAGAAATATCATTACGCCAAATCTCCTCACATTCTCCAACCAAGATTTCCCTGCTCAACCATCTCACAACTATGTGCTCCACTTAGAAGCAATAGTACATAAGAGAAAATTCAAAAGGGTCTTGGTGGATGGATGTGCAGAATTGAATATTTGTTCTCTCAATCTCATCAAACAATTGAAAATCTCAGAGGATTCTATCAACAAAGGAAAGGGTATCACAATAAGAGCATATGATGATCAAGAAAGAGTGTCCCAGGGCACAATCAAACTCCCTATTCAAGTAGGTCCTGCCATCATGGAAACCACTTGTCAGGTCTTGGACCTTGACTTGCCATATAACATCCCCCTAGGATGCCCATGGATTCATGCAATGAAGGAAATAGCATCAAATTTCCATCAATGTGTAAAATTCACACATGAGGGACAAGAAGTTACCATCCATGGAGATCCCAAACCCTTCTCCTATTGCAGAAGCCTTGAAGCAAAGTACTATAAAATCCCCCAAGTACCAAAAAATGATGAGGGCCCATCTACATAATACATCGATCTTGCCATTCTCGCATCCACTTTTATGATAGAGACACCCACCACTACTGCCATCCCCACCATCTCTGACAATAAGGTCATCATCCAAGATAAAATTTGTAGAAACTACACACTCCCTAATAATGCTTTTGTGGTAGGAGATTTACCACAATCTCCTAGATCATGGGGACGTCCGCAAATAAATGAAACCTCCACATCCCAAACGTCTCCTGGGGAATATCCTAACTTTACAAGTTGGGGGGATCTTGGCTGAGAAGTTATTGAGGTAGATCCATCTCATATGCTATATCAAGATGAAAGAAAAGTAGCTGATTTACCAATGGATGACAGAAGCAAGGGCCTACAAATGATACTCGCAATGGGCTATGACAGAAACCAAAGACTTGGGAGAAACAACAATGGGCTTATAATACCTATCATGCCAGAGATGCGAGCAATAACAAATCTTGGCATTGGATGTACCCCTCCAAGCATAACCATACATGGCTGAAGTCCTCCAGTTAGAATGGTTAATAATCCTCCTTAGCCAACCACAGTAGAACTACGCTTACTAGTATCTATAGGTCGCGTCATAAATAACTTTACATTTGACATAACTGACGTCTATAGTAGTAGTGATGATGAGGATACCACGACCAACTTACCTAGGCTATTTGAGGATATCACTCTTTGCATGATTAACACCCTATCTTTTGAAAGAGACAACCAAAATCATGATATCGCTTAGTATAGCCCCAACTCATCGACTACAACCAACGAGGACCACCAGTTCTTGATACATTAAAAAATGATGAGGTGCTCTCAGAATTCATCGGACTGCAGGATAACATTCTAGGAGGGGATCACAAAGTAGGGTTCATAATTGAGCTAGATACACATGCCTATTATGGGGAAATGATTGAATCCCTCAGTCAAAAAAGTTAAAAACTAAGAATAATATCCAAGTCCTTGAGTGAAAACCACACTGTGGCACTCTTCGACTAGAAAAAAGTAAAAAGAAAGGATGCATCCAATGGTGAAAACCTCTCCAAGGCACCCAAGGATGGGGGATTCAATCTTCCTTGTAGAGCTCTTCATCAAGAAAAATAAGCAGTCTTGGCAGAAAAATGCAATCTGGTCAACCTAGGAATAGAGGCAACCTTGTACATCACATTCTATGCGGAGTCATTACTATCAGAGGAGCAAGAGCTCCTAGTAGCCTTCCTATGAGAGAGACAGATAAACTTTGCATGGAGTTATGCTAACATGCTAGGGCTTGATCGAAAGATCATGGTTCACCACTTAGTAGTATATCCAGAAGCAAAGCCTATTAAATAAAAGCTTCAAAAAATGCATCCTCAGATCACCTTATTAGTCAAAATGGAGCTAAAAAACTTGTTAGATGTAGGATTCATCTGACCGATAGATTATCTAGAATTGGTGTCAAATTTGGTACCTGTTTCAAAACCTGATGGGAACATCAAAATCTGCACAAACTTTAGAGACTTGAATAAAGCATGTCCAAAAGATGACTTCCCACTTCCAAACATTGACATGATCATAGATATGACAGCTGGACATGAAATGTTGTCACTAATGGATGGATTCTTAGGGTACAATCAAATCATGATAGCTAAAGAGGACCAACATTAAACAACTTTCACTTGTCCATGGGGGACCTATTGTTGGAATATGATGCCATTCAACTTAAAGAATGGAGGAGCAAGATACCAAAGGGCCATGACATTGATATTCCACGATATGATCCATAAGACAGTTGAAGATTATGTCAATGATATTCTAGCCAAATCCAAAAAGAGAAAAGATCACATAGCAACCCCAAGTGCCAAATTTGATAGATTGGAAGAGTACAAGGTTAGATTAAACCCAAAGAAGTGCTTCTTCGGCATACAATTAGGAAAATTGCTAGGATATATAGTGTCAAAGAGAGGTATCAAGGTAGATCCAACAAAAGTAAAAGAAATCCTTGAGATGGAAGCACCAAAAAAATTAAAGCAATTGAGAGATCTCTAAGGTAGACTCCAATCCATTTGAAGATTCATAGCACAACTAGTGGACAAACAAAACCCATATTCTCACCTACTCGTCAAGGGAGTAGCGTACAAATGGGATACCAAGTGTGAAGAGGCATTCAATAAAATTAAAGAATATCTACTAACACCACTGGTCTTAATGCCACCAATCCCAAGAAAACCATTGATTCTCTATGTGTCAGCAATAGCAGCAGCCCTTGGAGCTCTCCTAGCTCAACATGATGAAAATGGAACAAAAAGGGCTATATATTACATTAGCAGAATAATGGTTGGGTATGAGCTAAACTATTCATTCATTGAGAAAGCATGCCTCACAGTAGTGTTTGCATCACAAAAATTTAGACATTACATGTTGGCACAAAAAATAAAACTCATTGCCAAAATTGATCCCCTCAAGTACTTATTATCAAAGGCAATGCTCATAGGAAGAATGGAAAAATGGGTGATGATACTATCAGAATACGACATTGAATATGTGGAGCAAAAATTAATCAAAGGCCAAGTCATCGTAGATCAACTTGTAGAAGCACCAATCTATTTTGAGAATCCTCTCATCTCAAAGTTTCTGGATGAATCTATTTTCAATCTCAACATAGCTAAACACTGGGAACTGTACTTTGATGGATTATACACATAGCATGGATCATGAGTTGGTGTCTTCTTTATCACCCCACAAGGGGATTGCATACCAAGGTCTTACAAACTGGCATTCCCCTGCACCAACAACATTGTGGAATACAAGGCTTTAACCATAGGTCTCAAATAGAAGTGCATTAGAACATTATGGCTCTCAAAGTATACATAGACTCTCAATTGACAATCAATCAAGTGAACGATGAATAGCAGACCAAGGATGATAAGCTCACTCCATACAAGAAATTGGTGGAGACCCTCAAAGAATCCTTCATCGATATTACATTTGAGCAGATTCCTAGAACCAACAATAGAGCAACAGATTCCATGGCAACAATTGGATCCTTATTGGATATCCCCCACAATGTTCCAAAATATGAATTCCTGATAGAGCAGCTTCTCGTGCCTGCATTCGAGGTACCAGAATCAGAATTTATGTGTGAAATTGTTGGTCCCGGTAATCATTGGTACCATGAAATTTACACATACCTTTGAATAGGAGTCATACCCGCTGACTTACCCTCAAACCTAAAATGAACCTTTGTAAAAAAGGAATCCATATTTGTCATCCTAGGAGATACCCTATATCGTAAAAGCATAGAAGGAACCCTACTGTGCTGCTTAAATGTTGAGGAGGAATTAACCACTCTAATTGAAGTACATAATGGTATCTGTGGGTCACACTCGAGTGGAATGACGATAGCCAAGAAACTGCTGAGGATGGAGTATTATTGGCCCATAATGGAAAGAGAAGCACATGACTATGCCAGAAGGTGTCTACAATGTCAGTAGCATGGGGACCTCATCCATGCTCCAGCTCAAGAGATTCATCCTATTATCACACCATGGCCCTTTTCACAGTGGGGACTTGATCTCATTGCCAAAATCACACCCACTTCATCTAACAGCCACAAATTCATCATAACCGCAACAAAATCCTTTACTAAGTGGGTGGAAGCCATACCCATGACATATATAACTAGGAAGCAGATTTCAAAATTCCTCCTGAACTATCTCATTTGCCGCTATGGTGTTCCACAAGCCATTATCTCAAATAATGGGACACCATTTAAGAATCAGGAGGTTCACGACTTATGCGAAAAATTCAAAATCCAACACCACTTCTCCACCCCATACTATCCCCAAGGAAATGGCCAAGCCGAAGCTACAAACAAACCATTATAAAAAATTTCAAGAAAATAGTCAATAATGCAAGTCGTGACTGGCATTTTCAGCTTAATCCTGCCCTTTGGGCCTATTGAACTAGCATCCACACACCCATCGGTGCCACCCCTTTCTCCCTGGTCTACAAATCAGAAGCATTACTCCCCATTGAGATAAAGATCCTGTCACTTAGGATATCAATGCAAAACCTCATCACAGATGAAGAGTATCGAGTATCAAGACTAAATGAGTTGGAGCTACTAGATGAGCGACGTATAGATTCTTTGAATCACTCGCAAGTCTATAAGAATAGACTCAAAAAGAGCTACAATAAGAAAATCAGAAGCAAGACCTTCCAAGTCAGAGAACTGGTATTAAAGGAGAATCAGAAGAATGTCCCAAACCCAAGCAGCAAAGGAAAATTTGAACCTAATTGGTTGGGACCATTCGTTATCACAACAAGTTACAAGTCAGGGGTGTATCAGTTATCAACACCTGAAGGGGAACCTCTACAAGAGCCCATTAATAGCTCTCATCTCAAAAAAATTTATGCCTAAATCTTTCAAGGTATAGAGCAAAAAATCTAAAAAAATTAGAAAATGTCCTAAAAAAATGGTTACCTCAGCAAAAACTTTGCTAAACAGGCATCTTGGTGACAAAAAAAAGAAGAAGCAAAATATCCAAAAAAATTAGAAAAATGATTGAAAATAGTAAAGAGAAAAATCATCCTCTAGTGAAAACCACTTCGGTGGCACTTTGGACAAGTACCTTGGTGAAAACCTGGTAAACAGGCACCTTGTGTAAATAAGCACTTTCCATCCACTAGGATCTTTACGACTTCTTCTGCATCATTCATCCATCACATTTCCATCATCCATCTCATTTAGATCTCCATCCATCACTCACCCACCCGCATATGCATCATAGCTTGGTCTTGTGTTCTTATCATGATCCCTCTTAGTACTACTTGGCCCATCCTCAAGGTCAGTTTGTCATGCCTTTATCAGAGTAGTCTATTGCATCACATTGGGGGCATGTTCTCATCGAATCAGATTCATGTATATCCTTAAGGTCCTAAAAATAAAAAAATCCAAAAACATCAAAAATTAGAAAATCCAAAACATTCAAATATCAGAAAAATCCAAAAAACATCAAAACATATCAAAATCCAAAAAAAGGTCAAAAAGTCAGTCAAAAAGTCAAAAGCAGAGTCGTCTTGTCGAACTACATCGTCTTTGAGCCTTGAACATAGGAAAGGTTGATCTTTGATCATCCCTTGAGACACTTAGGTCATTCCTTTAGAAGTCCATCATAATAAACTGACATCTCATCATGTATATCATCATCTATAAATTGGTAAACTCATTAGTCAAACTTCATGGTCTCTGTGTGTATAACGTAGGAAAGGCTAATCTGTTGATCAGCCCCCAAGGCCCCTAGGATAGGTCTTTAGGTTAGTCTCTTGGTCAAAATCTTAGAAAAACCCCAAAACATTGGAAAATCAAAAATCAAAACATTTAAAAATCTCTAAAAATACCAAAAATAGCCTCAAAAGATCTCAAAAAGATCAAAAACATCCAAATATTTGAAAAAATTCCATCAATCTCATCTCACTTGCACCCACAATAACATCATTCATAATAAACAATCATCATCCTCAATCTTTGGTAAGATAATTAGAAACAGGTCTAGCAAGTTGAAAGTGAAAACTCAAAACATCAAGTCTCAGGTCTAAGTTAGTACGCAAACAAGTTTGTCAACTCTTTGTGTCGATAACTCATCATCCAATTGGTACCATATCAATCATTTGAAAGAACGCTTAGGATAAATGAAATGATGGGCCACCATCCATTAACATGTCCTAGGATGAATCCTTCCTACAATGGGCATTATCTTTTGGCAACAGCTTCGGTCATTATCTTGAAAAACACATCCCCTTTTGGTTAGTGGTATTGAAGAACATTAGCTTGTTTGTTTACTTTGTCTTTATCTTTTGACTTATCTTATTGCACTCATTCCAAGGACTTCTCAATGATATCCAAACAAAGGATTTAGAGAAATAGGAATGGGGCAACGATCATTATCTTTTGTCTGATATGCTTGTTGGACATTCTTCTAATATAACCTTGGTGAATACTTGCTTTGTTAGGTATATATGGAGGAGGTTTTGGACAACTTGTTGACTATTGCATTGATAGGTTTACCTTTCCTTGTTTTGGTTCGAGGTGTTTGAAGCTTCTAAAGTGCATCCTAGCAAGGTTTCTATATGTTAGGTGTGAACAAGGATACTCATATTTGTTTGTCAAGTCAAAATCCATCACAATAGGTACAACGCCATCCTGGTTTTCTATACCTTGATGCATCGTACCACATGTGTCATCAAACATAAAGAAATTGGCCCTTTGAAAATCCTAATTCCTCAGCAAGAAATCATAATTTTGCATTTTTCATCATCTTGTGTCTTGTTGAAATGACTTCTTCTCTTTCATCCCTTCTTGCTCATCGCGCTAACAAGGTACTATGACAGTTAATCATCATCATCATCGATCATGCATCCACAAAACATTTTCATATTGCATCAACATATCATATAGAAAACATATGCATTGCATTTCCATCATCCTATAAACATGTTATTATAAGCATTTTTTATAGATAAGCACATCCATTTTTATTACATTGCATCACATTTCATTCATCACATAAATCATTGCATAACATTCATTTACATAAACATTTCATAACCATTTCGCATTACCACATACTGCATAATCTTACATATAGGTATATAAGCATCATAGATAATCCACTGCATACATACTCACATAACATCATAAATTCATCTCACTCATTACATTTATTTTGCATAAAAAATCATCATATCATTGCATATAGTACATCACATCGCATTAAATGCATCACATACATTGCATACATTTAACATGTTTAGGATAATATAGATTTGTTATTCTAAGCATCTTAGAAAACCATCTCATTTGCATCATATCATATAAAACATGACCATTGCATTCACATTGCATTATATTGTCCATTAATCTTCCATTTCATCTCATAAATAGCACCATAATCATTCATTGCATAAATCATTACACACATTATAAGCATAAATAGAAACATACAAAAGCCATTACATGCAAAGTGTACATTCATCCATAATCATCTCATTTTATAAGCATAATTCACATATTGTTTTGCATGTACACCATAGATCATTTCCATATCATTTTTCATATTCCATATAACATATTACATATCATATCATTTCAAATCATCATATAGAAAACATCATTACGCATCACATAAATACATCTACATATCATAAGTCAACAACATAATATAGATCTGTTAGTCATAATCATTACATAATGCATATATCATCAAAAATAAATTCATCCATAACAACATCAGATAACATCATAAACATCATGGCAGAACATATAGAAATAGAATCATCCATCCATGCATAAATTATAAATGGTACACATCACATCGTATCAAAATCATTGGCTCATATATATCATCAATAAGGTAACTATCATAGTACAAAATAATCGGATCACTGTACATGTGTGTCAATCAGTACAAAAAGACCCATCGCACTATCAAAATTGAGCCCATAATGCACATAAAGTATCATCTCGATCAAGGTCTACCCCCCTATATGCTGCCCTCACCCCTATCACTGTGACCCTCTGTTGGTCTATGGCTGGTCCGCTTCGAGTACTCTGGGACCCGTGCTACTCTGGGTACAGCCTCATGATAATGCAGCCGATAATACTCAGCCTCTCGGATGACATCCCAATAGGATCGAATGGACATTGTAACCTGGGAGGAGGAGGCTACCATGCTCTCCAACTGCTATCTCCAGCCCAGCTCTGTAGCTTCCTATAGCTCTACGACCTATCTCTATTGTATGGCATGATTCGTCTCTACCCTAAGCTGATCTATCTCAGTCCTAGCCTGATCCCTCTTAGCTATCACAGTCTGGACCTGGGCTTGCAACTATGCAATCAACATATCCCGGGGATCCACCTTCCCTATTGGCTACACTGCTAGCTGTGCTCGTGAAGGTTGTACTTGAGGCTGATCCTCAGCCCATGGTGGTACACCTGGTAGCACCTACTCCTAATCCTGCATCTGTACATCTGCCTGATTTGGCTGAACTAGGGGCCCGGTCAGCTAGTCCTGTCATGCGCCATCCCTCCATCCTCATCCTCCCCCTCTACCTCTCACCCTCTACCGATCTCGGACTACTCCTGGAATAGTCAAACATAGCAGAGGCTAGAACCAATCCCTATATGCCTGTGTCATTCTTGCATCTACAAGCCCCTAATCATAATCCCACAGCTGAGCAACCAACTATTTGAAACTATTGACAGCCTTTGAGGCAAGAATGTATTGCCCCCATGAAACTTGTGACATAGTGCAGGAAAAGATAGCCACATAATCATCATCGAGATGATCCTGGGGCTCACCAAACTGATGTTGCACGTGCTCGGGTAGATGTCTCTCGATCATAGTATGCTCTCGCACCTGCATGAAGCAGCCTAGTGGGCATAGAAAATATGATGAGTATCGTCGGCCCATCTGGGCTAACCAAGGTATGGATGCCATATAAATATCTACATCTCATCCAGGACTCTCCTCCAATAGGGGATCCCATGCTCACCTATGTATGTGAAGGACACACCACCTTTGTACCACCATATGAGTGGATCATCTGCCCCCATCAGAACTACAACAATCCACGACCGAAGGACAACAATATTCTCCCACGCCCATATGTGAAGGAGAATCATGCCTGCTCTGAGTTCTCTGCCATCGAGGTAGACGTACTTGTGAAGATCTTTGTATAAGGATGCAAGAAGCACCGACCCCCAAGCAAAATAGACTGGTCTGTCATGAATCATGCACTCCCAGCAAAGTCCCCAACTAGGACTGAGGTATTAGCCTCATCTTTTTGGGGCAATGAGACCTGAAATAATCGCTACAACAACCAAGTAGAAGGGAGGTGCTAGGGCCCTATGTCGCTTGAGCTCGATTTTCCCCTTGCAAATGACGATATCCTCCATGGCGAGGACTTTGTGGTAGGAATTATTCCCCTCATCAATATAAAAAATGACACATTGACCATGAATCAAAAATTGTAAGATGTGCCAAATGTCCTCCAAGGTGACGGTGGCCTCGCCAGTGGGAAGATGGAACGAGGACGTCTCATTGTGCCATCTCTCAGAAAGCACTAATATCATCCCTAGGTGTGTGTGAATGGGCATTGTGTAAGAAATATATCACAACCTCATGTCCTGGATTTGATCCTAATGTATGTCACTCAGGTCCCGCAAATAGCCGAACAGATCCCGCGACCTGTGCTCTCTAGAGTAGAGCTCTGTTGTCGCATCCTGCATTAGGAAGGGTCATCATGTTAAAAATTTTGAAAAATATTTTTCTAAGCATCCAAGAAACCACTCCAGCATCGTAATCTGTGATGGTGTCGCAGTTTGATTTTTAATCAAACTCTGACAATAGGGCACAAAAAGTCGAAAGTGCACTGCCACCATGCACTTTCCTTCCCAGCGGTGCAGTTTGCAATGATAAAGGATTGCCGTGTCGTAGTTTAGAAATAACCCTTTCGGCCACGAGCTCAGTGGTGGAGTTTGGAATTTGTTTTCAAACTCCAAACTCCACCACTATGGTGCAATTTGACACCAAGCAAAACAATTTGATTTCTTAGCAGCGCTATATAGCATCACTACAAAAGGACTAACTTTAAATGCATTAAATGAAGGCTAAAAATAAAAAAACAAAGCTCAAGTAAGGATCACTTACCGATGCCCCAATTCCAGGTGGCCGATGGTATGTCTGGACTCGATCATAAATATGCATCATAAGCTATCATTGCACCATATCATCAGGAGGTTAGAGCTCAAATCCTAAGGTTGCTAAATGGCTGTGTGTGAAAATGAATTGAAAGTGACCCCTCAGAGCCTTTTTAAGCTTGAAAATTAGGGTTTTTTTCACCCTAATTGGTTATCTTGCTAGGGTTTTGGACCCTTGAAGCTATTTTTGTCTAGTTTAGGCCTATTTTATATCATTTTATTGCATTTATACATGTTTTTGGCCTCTTGGAGCCTTTTCGGACCTATTGGGCACCTTGTCCTCTTTTTTCGCGAGATCACCCAAAAATTGAAATTTTCATCCAATCTCTCGAGGGGGAAATATATTGGCATGTTTTCTCTCACTAGGCAGTAGTGGGGCAAGAATTTAGAAAGTGAATTTTTTTTGCTTTGATTGAGATCATTTATTCTTTGAACCAACGCAATGAGTGCATTACTTCAAAGAGGGGCAAAATGTAGACATGGAAAATATACTGATTGGCATTATACATCTGATCCTGACTACTAACATCATTTCATCCTGAATCATCGTTTGGTCTAACCATTTAATCAAATCCCCCTATCTGATTAAATTCATCAATATTCCTCTCTTAATTAAATAAACTAGTTATCTAATTAAGTCTCTCTCTTTTGTTAATTAAATCAATCAATCTAATCTAATTATCCCTATTTAATTAAATAATTAATTTTATTTGATTAAATCTCTAAAGCCTATCTATTCAATTAAATAAATTAAAACCTTATTTAGTTTAATTCAACATCATCTCTTTTAATTAAATAAATTAAAATCTTTATTTAATTAATCTCTTATCACCTTCCTCTCATATTTGATTTAAATAAATCCACAAATCTAAGTCAAATTTGTCACATCATCCTAATCTCTCATTAAACTAAATAACCTTGGATTAATTTAATTTCGTATCATGTCCCATCCTCCAACATTTACCACTTGCACATGAAAATAGATTTAATTGATTTATTAAATCCCTATTTTCCTCAACAAGGCATCTTTTTGGAATATTCTTCAAGTTTGAATTCAAAAATCCAAGTTGACATGTACATCCAACAAGGCATTTACTCTATCTTGCATGTCCTTTTCCTTAAGCCAAGTGGCATTTAATGCATTTTCCCTTCCCTCTTGCAAGTCATTTGAACAAAATTCAAATTCAGAAATAGGCATTTATTGGCACAATCCTCAAAACTTACGTATCCTCCATCCACTCATAGGTTGAAAAGTGGCATCTTACCATTGGATGAATGTTAGTCCCACATTGCTCAATTTTGGACATTCATCCTTCAATCTCATCTATAAATAAGAGGCTTCATTCCTCATTTGATCATCCACAAATTATGCAAAGTTACTATGCTAAATATTTAGCCATTCCATCCATCATCATTGAATCTTAGCTAGGTTATGCAGGTTTTTAGCTTGGAGCATTCACCATCCTTCATCAAAGTGGATCAATTATCATCAACACATTGATCTTGCATCATAGGAATTGGGAAAGGGCCAATTTTCACATCAAATTGGCACTAATTCCCCCATGGGATCATGAGTTTGCTAGTCTAATTAGGATTCAATCTCTATTTTGTTGTTTTCATTGTGTTCTTCATTATTTTGTTTCCTAATTTGAACTTAGTAAATGGATTTCATGGGGAATCCTTATTCTTGCTTGCAATTTCTAATATAATGTGTTTGTTCTTATTGTTTTGTAGGTATTAGGATTGTGGTTCACACAAAAATTGATCGACTAATTGTCAGTTTTCTCACGCGAACTTACTATCAAATATTAATGGTGACATGCTTCCCTCTTGACTAATAGAAAGTAGATACCTAGTTAATTGTACATCCTAATTCATGAGCTAGCAGAATGGATACCAGAGGTTGAAGAATTTGCAAGGAAAGCTCTAGAAATTATCAGCAACCAGAGATGTACTGCTTTCATCTGGGTACGCAAAACTATTAATTCCTTTTAATTAATGTATTGAGGTGAATTCCCAAGAAAGTTGATAGGAAAATTGGCAGAATTTTCAATTTATTCTTTTTTGGTGGTTTCAATTTGATAATTGAGAATTCTCTAAATTGTAAAGAAAGGTGTCTTGTTCAATAGTAGTGTTTTATCCTATCATAATTGTAAAGGGTTTTATTTAGCCATAAGAAATTTTAAACCGTAGTTTCCATTTGTGTTAAGAGCATGATTGATCCAAAGCCTAGTGAATCCAGTGTTAGAATGGAAAGGAAACCATAGAAAAAGAGGGTTAAAAGACTTAAAACTTAGCATACTTCAACTTAAATTAAGCCTAAGTTAGTGACTGTGTCTAACCCTTTTCCTAGTACCCCTACGGCTTCCACTAGATCTAGAATCTAAAAGGAAGAAACAAAAATGTTTATGCAAGAAACTTCTGGAGGTATCAAAGAGGGAGGATCGTGAATTGGTAAAAGGCCCACAAGATAAGTTGTTGTTACCACTAGGTTGATTGATAATGTTGGTGAAATTGGTGAGAAACCCCAGCCCTAGAGTGGATGGAAATTTTTAAGGTATACTTTTAATAGGAAAAAATTCCAGTAAACCTACATGCTATTTGTGGGGGTTGAACCTAGGAAAGTTAGTGGTTCCAAATGTGTTTGTGGAAGTTGATTTAATGATGGAGCTAGAAAGGTACTATGACCCTACTGACAGGAAAATCAAGAGTGAGAATGGTGATATAATTCTAGAGGTGACAAAGGATAATTTAATGTTGGATGTATTTCAGTTAAATCCCAATTATACTGCAAAGTTCAGGTGTGCTGACTTATTTTTTGAATATGAAAGGAGAAAATTTCATACACAGAAGAAATACTTGTGCGACATAAAAGGACCAAGAAAAAAATCACTTTTCAGGATGCTTAACCTTTTGAGTGCGAAGAATTTCAAGATTATTTCAAAAACACTTACTATTGTTTCAACCAGGTGCTAGCTCAATATTTTGAGGTTAGAATAGCCCCTTATTTTTTGGTGATGGTTGCAGATATACAAGAATATAATCAAAACACGACAAAATTATAGAAAATTGGTGTACTCCAAAGACAACAACAGAGGTAAGAAGCTTCCATGGTCTTGCTCAGTATTATAGAAAATTCATAAGACAGTTTAGTGCTATTTGTGCTTGATGAGCTTAAAATATGCTCATAATTTGGATGTTATGATAAACTTTTAAATGACTTTACTTTTGTTATTTCATGGTTGTTTAAACTTTGTTGAAACCTTTTATGGGGATATCCTGTAGCAAGATACTTTTATATTTCTGTAGCTTATTGTGTTGACTTGATTGCATTTATTGCCCTGTTGACTCCCAAAAATGACTAGTATATCGTATACAGTTTTTGAATGATGAAGTAGATTTTAAATGTGTGATTAATGAATAGATATTGTGTATGTTCCATACACCTTTTCTTACACATCTGTTACCTTTTGTTTCATAGGTTGTTGAAAAATGATCGAGTCAAGCACAGCCGATCTCGGCCTTGTAGTAAAGTCCATTTCCTGCACAACTTCGAGGAAGCTCCAGTGAAGACTCTTTGACTAAAACCGTTGGAAAGATTTTTAATGACAGTCAATCTGGAAAGAGTGGAGCGCTAGATTCTCTCCGGATCAGGTTGAATGCATAAATTCATTATGAAGTTTGTTCCTTGATTCGGGGATATACTTTACTTCCACGTCTTTCTTTGATAGGGTTAGTTAGTTAGTTGCTCTCCTATTTTTAAATAAAGTTCTCCTCCTGCGTTAGAAGAAGAAGAGAGAGAGAGAATGAGAATAGATGATAGTTAAAGTAAGATAGAAATAGGGTAGCAGATATCATGTAAGAATCAATATGATAATGAAAGACAAAATCTGTTTGACCAGAGACAGAGTTTGTTGTTAGTTCCATATCAACAAAATGATGTATATCATTTTGTTTTCACGAATAAAGTTCAATGAAGTTCTCAGTTTAGCATATGTGTAATCAGTAGATGCTTGCTAAGGGGGCCCACTTAGTAAGTATCTGTAGCTAGTAGTTAGTTAGTTGTTCTTTTTTGTTGATCTTTAGTTAGCTTTCATCTTTGAAGTTTTCATACAAAATCAGTCTTATAGTGCTCCTGCAGCATAGAGAGTCCATCCCTGTGATTGTTCCTGCAGCATAAGGCCAGTTCATAGTTTGTGTTTCAGTTGTAGTTGTTATGGTTTTTATTATAGTCAAGTTAAAGAATTTTGCATTACCTTCCTATGGCGTAGATAGAATTTCTTTCCAGTATGTATTTCTGCTAAGATTTGACCGAAACTAGTTCCTAGTGCATATATTTTTCCGCACCATTTAAAGTCTACGTCCCCTAGTTTGACAAGTAAAATGAACATCCACAGAGAGATATTAGTCACCTGTCAGAATGTCCAATTCCCATGAAAGGTTTTACTGTGATATTCATATCCTTTTGTGGGTGTGAGCCATATTTGGCGTCATTGCTAGGGATGGCGTCCAACTAGGAGTTTGACATAAGTCATTTTTAGCACTAGTTTAGCTTGTTAGTAAAATTTTCTAGATCCTTTAAGCCACTATTCACCGTATTGCATGCATAGAAGAAGAATAGACGCACTGGGAAGGTTCCTCCCTGAAAATCTGTTTATTGAACTACCATTTGACCCAGTTGACAACGAACCTAAGGAAAACCCATTCACTGCATTATTCCAGGAACCAAACATGGAAAATAACCCACCTAATAATCCACCTCCTGCATTTGAGTTTCCCATTGTTCCCCAGAGAGATACTGATAATCTTAAAAACATTCCCTCTTCCTTGCTTCCAAAATTCTATGGCCTGGTCACAGAGGACCCTGAAACCTTTCTATTTGAATTTGTTGTTCTTTGCCACAGTTATGACTACAACACAGATGCTCATAAACTGAAACTATTTCCTTCCACCTTGAAGGAGGGAGCTCTTAGATGGTTCATGAGTCTAGGAAGAGGCATCGTTGATAGTTGGGCGGCCATGCAGATGAAATTACTTGAAAAGTATAAGGAATATTGTAAGAGTGCCAACAAAGGTGATGACATATTCCGAATTCAACAAAAGGACGATGAAAGTCTAAAAGATTATATTTCCAGATTTATGTTTTCACTGAAGAGGAACTCAAACCATACTCTCAATGAGGACTCTTAGAAACTACCTTTTATATGGGGAATCAGTGATGCCTGTATAGACACCTTGGAGCTGATGGGAGGAGGTGATATAAACCAACTGCCTTGGGATGATATAAAGAAAATATGTCTTAACTATTCTCGAGCAATAGTTAAGAAAGGTCGAGGTCATCATACTACAATGGGGAAGTCTTCTTCTGGTGGAGTCTCCTGGGTGGAGATAACAAATTTGCTATCTAATTTCAAGCAGGACATCACTAATAATATGGCTACACAACTAGACACCATGCAAGCTCGGAGGAAACATGAGGAGGCTGAGACAGTTTTGGCTGAGTTCTATCCATACTGTAGACAAAAGAAGCATGACTACAGATGTAAGATGGTGGCTAATTTGGAAGCCAAACAACTACCTACTGACTTCAAGCTAGTAGAAGGTGATGATGATCAAGTGTTCTTTATTGCACAAAGGAGACCATGGGCCCAAAGACAAGGTATGCCTCAAGACCCTCTAACTTTTGGTAATCCTTATTCTAGCTATAATAACCAATGGCAACATGTATATGGACCACCACCACCCTGGAATCCGCCTCAACCAAGTTGGCCTAATTATCAGACCCCACAATAGCAATCTCCTCAAGGAGGTTGGTAGCAGCTACAAGGGCAATGGACCCCACCTTCAGGAAAATGGTAGCAAAACCCTCAATGGAGAGGTCCACAGCAATGGCAAAACCAGTCCTCTGGATTCCTGCAGCTTCCACAGTCACAACCACAGGCTCTTATGCCGCCTCTTGCAACAACTGCCACAAATCCTGGACCTCCAAAACAAACGCCTATGCCTGCCCAGCCATTGCCCAATCCCAATAATAAGTACCAGCAGCCGCCATAGCAGCCTACATATCTTGTGGAAGCCAACCAATATCAAGGTTATGCCTTGAACGTTAATGACATCCATTTGAGGTCTAAAACTACTTTACCGGCTCCAAAACCACCTCTGATTACTGAAATACCAGATTCTCCCTTTGAAGAATCTATTGCACCTATTGTTCCTGCTGAGCATATGCCCATAATTGATACGGTTTCTAAGGAGCCTGTTTTGCAAAATCAAGATAACCCACCTTTTCCTCAGAGGTTGCAAAGTACTGCATCTAAATCCATGGAAGAACCCACTTTTGACATCCTGGATCAGCTCAAGAATGTGGAAATTGAAATCCCTTTATTTCAGGCTATTAAAGATATTCCCAATTTTGGAAAAGCTATTAAAGAGGCATGTTTGAAGAAGCCTGAACGAAAGAAAAAGGATCCTCAAACAATTCATGTCTTAGGGAAATTGGCTGATATAATGTTGGGAAATGTAGTTATTCCAAAGTATATTGACCCTGGAAGTCCTATAGTGCAGATACATATAAATGGCCAAATTGTAAAAAATGTTTTGATTGATTTAGGTGCTACCATTAATGTCATGACAAAGCATACTATGGACTCCCTAAATATTTCAGACATTAGGTCTACACCCATAGTTCTGCAGCTTGCAGACAGCTCCATAGTTAAACCTAATGGGATAGTGGAAGATGTAATTGTCACTCTTGAATTTTGGGAGTATCCTACTGATTTCACAATATTATCAGTTAAGGAAACTTTAGGAGGGTATCTAGTTATCCTTGGTAGACCATGGTTAGCAACTACTGATGCTTTAATAGAATGTCGTTCTGGAGATATGACCATTTCTGATGGACAGTCCACAAAGAAATTGGCTATGTATCCGCTTGCTAGACCTCAACCAGATTTGTCCCAACCGGTTTGGCCAGATGTGGGGGAAGAAACTGAAGAAGACAATTCTTTGGCTCAATTAATGATGATTCAAAATGACCCATTCTCACAACTTCAGAGTGAGGATGCCTTGCTGTTTCAAATTCTACAGTACAACTCTGATACATGCAGTTCATCTAATCCAAATGGTACTCATTTACAATGTTTCTTGCAGCAACCAGATTCTAAAAGTTCACTACCTAAACTTCCAGTGATTTTTCATAATTTACTTCCACAAGAGGTATAAACATCACCTATAGATTCTATGAGTAATCTCATAGAGCAGATAGAATTGTCTCAAGGTCATTGTTTGAATATCAATAGCAAACTATCACAGTCTCAATAGGATGATTTATTAAAAATGCTACAAGAATAGCATAAAGCTTTTGCATGGGAATATGGGGACATGAAAGGAATAGATCCTTGAGTTTGTACTCATAAGATATATATCAAAGAAGATTGTTCACCGGTTAGACAACCTCAAATAAGAGTAAATCCAACACTTAGAGAAATAGTTAAAAATGAGTTTCAAAAGTTGCTTGATGCTGGTTTTATTTATCCACTCTCTGATAGTCAATGGGTTTCTCCATTAGTCATTGTTCCAAAAAAAAGGTGGAAAATGGAGAGAGAGTGTGTAGATTACAGAGAGTTGAACAGTGCCACTAAAAAAGATCACTTTCCATTACCTTTTGTAGACCAAGTACTGGACTCATTGTCTGGCAAAAGATATTTTTCCTTTTTGGATGGTTATAGTGGGTACAATCAGATAAAAATTGCCCCTGAAGATCAAGACAAGACCACTTTTACCTGTTCATGGGGAACATTTACTTATTCGGTCTTTCCTTTTGGCCTATGCAATGCACTAGCAACATTTCAGAGAGCAGTAATTAGTATCTTTGCTGATATATCTCATGAATGTATGGAGATTTACATGGATGATTTCACTACCTATGGAGTCACATTTGAAGAAGCACTGGTCAATTTAGAAAAGGTATTGAAAAAGTGTAGAGAGCAAAATTTGTCTCTAAACAGTGAGAAGTATTTTCTAATGATGGAAGAAGGTATTGTTCTAGGTCATCATGTTTCAAAGAATGGAATTCAGGTTGACCCTGCTAAAATTGAAGTTATTTAGAATTTACAAACTCCTGCAAAACAAAAAGATGTTAGAAGTTTTCTTGGTCATGTAGGATATTACATAAGGTTTATAAAAGACTTCAGTAAAATTGCTAGTCCACTTTATGCCTTATTAACAAAGGATTCCCAATTTGAGTGGACAGAGGCTTGTGAAAAATCCTTCCTACAACTAAAGGACTTGCTTACTAAAGCCCCTATTCTTCAAGGTCCAAAATAAAAATTTTCTTTTCACATACATGCTGATGCCTCTGATTTTGGCATAGGAGCAGTTCTGAGTCAAAAAAAAATTCAATTGAACATGCTATTTACTTTATCAGTTAGAACCTTCAAGGTCCTGAGCTCAACTATACTGTCACAGAAAAGGAGTTGCTTGCATTAGTGTATGTTTTGAATAAATTTAGGCATTATGTCACAGGTTATCAGATATTCATTCATACTGACCATGCAGCAATCAAGTATTTGATGAACAAACTTGCCATCTCTGGTAGGTTGGCACGATGACTCTTGTTGTTACAAGAGTTTGACATTACAATCATTGACAAACCAGGAAGAGCTAATGTTGTAGCTAACTTTTTATCAAGACTTCAATCAGTTGCACCTCTTGACCATGAGGTCATTGATGATAGGTTCCTAGATGAACACTTGTTCTCCATTGTTGCACATACTCCTTGGTATGCAGACATTGCCAATTATCTAGCAGCAAATAGAATGCCAGCCCACTTTTCTCCAAAAGAAAAAAAATTGTTAATTGAGAAAAGTTTTAATTTTTCATGGATTGCAAATTGTTCGTTTTATACTAGACCTGACCAAGTAATGCGAAGATGTGTAAGAGAAGATGAAACTTATGATATATTGCATGCTTTCCATGATGAACCATGTGGAGGACATTTTGCAGCAAAAAAATATCAATGAAGGTTCTTACAACAGGTTACTACTGGCCAACATTACATAAGGATGTTGTGGCCTATACAAGAAAATGTGACAGATGCCAGCGTATGGGAAGAACAACTAAGTTTGATGAAATGCCACTATATCCGTAGATAATAGTCACCCCTTTTGATAAATGGGGGATAGATTTTTTGGGACCAATTGATCCACCATCAAATGGAAAGACATACATTCTAGTTTGCACAGACTATGTAACAAAATGGGTCGAGGTAAAAGCTATGACTCATGCCTGAGATAATAAAGTTGTTGAATTTTTGTATAAACAAATTTTCACAAGATTTGGAGTTCCCAGAGAGCTTGTAACTGATCAAGGAGGTCAGATTATGTCAAACCTGATCACTGCACTCATGAATGACTATAAAATCAAACATAGGAAGTCCAACCCCTATCACCCTCAAGCCAATGGTTAGGCTAAGGTAACAAACAGAGAAATTGAGGTGATCCTCACAAAGATAGTACAGATCCATAAGAAAGACTGGAGCAATAGACTTCCTAAAGCAGTTTGGGCTTACAGAACTACATGGAAGACAACAACTGGGTTTACACCTTTTGAGCTGCTTTATGGAAAAACAGCCATGTTACCCATAGAATTTGAGCACAAAACTTTGAGAACAGCTCTTGAACTCAACATGGGCATATTTGAAGCACAGAAGGACTGTCTCCTACAGCTAAATGCTTTGGATGAGATGAGAAAAGCTGCCCTATAGCATACAGAAGCAATCCAATAGCAAAGAAAGAAATGGCATGATTAGCACATCAAAACTAAGAAATTTTCTACTGGAGATTGGGCTATGTTATATGAATCTAGATATCAAGAAAACCAGGGTAAGCTCACAACACATTGGCTTGGCCCCTATGAAGTTGAAAATGTGTTCGATAATGGAGTTGTATAGCTGGTGACAATTGATCTAGTCCGTTTTAAATTGCTAGTCAATGGCCACAGACTCCGGTTGTACGATAAACCAGTCTCAAAGGAAGAATTGATGCAATAGTTCGTTCAGGTTCCTCCCGCTACTCTTCCTGCAGCCGAAGGCTTTAGCCTTTCTCCTGCAGCGTTACCGTAATTTTCAAAAAGCATGCCCATAATAAAGGTTTTCTTTTTAAAGGAAACCCCTTTTTCTCCATTTTCATTTATCGCCCCCATCTCACTTCTTTATCTTCCATCCATCCATCCCATCCATCCATCCCATCCATTCATCTCATCCGCCCATGTCACCCATCCACTTCATCTATCCATATCAACCTTAATTAAGATATCTTTCCCACTTGTCAATTCATGCAGATGCCGTCATCTTTTTTCACATGTACGTGCAATTGTCAAAGGTATGCCATATATTTTCTTATCGCATATTTGATTTATTTCATTCTATTCATTTATTGCTATGCATGTATCAGTCATTATTACCCGAATCTCTACCTATTCTTTAGTATATGTGAGGACACATGTCATACTTTAAGTAGGGGGCGAGGTAATCCATATTTTAAAACCTGTCTTTTCGTCGCTGCCATAACTGGACAAATAATCTTTCTTTAATAATTTTTTGGTACTTTCTAAATATGATCGCATGTCCTTCTTTATTGCATATTTTTCTTGTAAACCGTGATTAAGACTGCTTATCCAAAAAGTTCATTTTTGGAAAAAAGAAAGAAATGTGATGGCACGACAGAAGAAAAACCAGAGCAGAAAAGGGAAACAGAGAATTTGAATCTTCAACAAGGTATTGAGCTCAGCTAAAGGAAAACTGTAAATATGGGTGGTCAGTTGGTGTGACATGAGCCTGTAGCTCATGAATTGTTACTGCAAAATCCGCAAACAGTCCACACATTCAGCCTTTATGGATGGTTAAAGTATTTCTTGAGCTTGAATGATTTCGATGGGGAGGCTGCTGGAGAATTTTTGAGAACCCTTTCTGAAGGGGAAGGCACCATATGGGGTATAACGGTTGTTGCAACCGAAGACAGAATTGCTAAAGTAACCAGGCTTCCAGCCGTTGGAGAAAACTTTTCTTCAGACGCTGTAGCTACAAGGGCTGAGTTTTCAATGCCCACTAATGGACCTCTGGGAGTCTCTAAGCAGGGATGCAAGCGTGTATCGTTGCCTACTCCATATTAAGAGTATGCCGCTTATATAATCAGGTATTTAACCTGTGAAGGCCATTTTTCCTACCTACATTCTCATCATTTTAAATTATTAAGCCATATGAGGCATGGGTTAGTTATAAATGTTCCAAATTTCTTGTTAAAATTTTTAGAACAAAGTGCCCATGGAACTCAACAGGGGAAAGACAATTCTGTCACTCATCATGGCCTTATTAAATTACTGATTGAGCGCTCTTTGAGGGATGTCTCACCTCTCTCCTAGCAACAATTTGTTGCCCAAAAGAGTTTGAAAATTCCACAACCCCCTAGGGTACTTACCCCATGGCCTCAAATAAAGAAGAAAGAAATTGCATCTACTAGTGGAACAGGGCAAGGGTCATCTACTCCTGTAGCACCCGGTCCTGCAGCTTTCGCACCTAAATCCTCTGCTAGGGTACAAACTAGGTCTACTACTAGGAGAGAGAAATAAAAAACAAAGGCAGAAGGGTCCCTCGAATCTGACCCTTGTTCTTAGAAAAGGCAATGCTCCTCTCCTGCAGCACCTTCTCCTGCAGCCGCATCTATGCCAAGAAGGGTTTCCACAAGGAAACAATCTAAGACCTCCCCTATTTCACCGCAACTTGAGGTGATTGTAATTTTAGAAGGGTTTGTTGAGTCTAAATTTAATGTTTCTCAGAATGTGTCAGAGAATGCTACTCAGAGTTTGTTCGTTCATGAAGAGGAACAAGTTGAGACAAAAGAAACAGGGCACAATGAGCAAGGGTTACCAAATCTTGATGATTTGGCTACTGCTGCTATGCAATTTTTAGAGGAAGCATAGACTTCACCGCAGCAACAAGAAAAAATTATCTTGCAGCAAGAGCAAGAACAGACTGAACAACTGAATGTGCCTAGTGAAACTGTATTTCACCCTGCAAACTGTAAAGCCATTATTGTGTATAAGAGGACATTTTTAATTGAGTTTCTGGAATATGTTAAAGCTAATTGGGAAACAGTTACATTGCAAACCCTAGCTTTCCGACACATAGCCCAAACTGACATGCAACAAAGTCTATGGGAAGTAGAAAAGAAGAAATTGAAAAAGAAAATTGAAAGTCAGAAACAGGAAATTGCTGAGTTGAAAACAAAAATAGATGAAATGTTAAGAGTAACTGGTCAAATCATGGAATGTAGACCGCCACCCAGAGTTTATGCTCTGTGCCTTAAAGAATAGTTTTTATGGTTTCAATTAATAAGAATTTCCAGAAACCAAGACCCTATAATTCACACTGCCAAAGAGTTTTATGAAGCATACCAGGCTGCCCCTAACTGGTTAAGGAATTCTCTGTGTGAATTCTATTTGCATGGATTTTTAATACCATTTGAAATAGAATGGAATCCTCTTTTGTATATTGGTGATATTCATTTGAGAGCATTCATGTCATGGGCAGCAAATGAGGTGAATTATGGCAGGCAGTGGGAAACATATGAGGAAGCTGAGAAAACAGAGCCTATTCCATTTCGCTCGCAAAGTTCAAACCCCCATGTATGTTGAAAGATTGGTTTGCTCTGACCTATGGTATTAATAATGTTTCAGCTAGAGAGAAAATATTTGATATTAGAAAACAAGTATATGATGAATTCCAGGCACAATCATATTCATTTTGGAGATTGGCATACACCAGAAGTGAGAAAAGATGGGAGAGATTAACTGTTGGGTTAAGAAAGTCAGAACCACATGGTCCTCTAAATTTCACAGCAGCTCTCAAACGAACTAGTAGATATATTCAATTGGGACTTCAAACAAGATTTGAACTGTGGCTACCACTAACATTCAGACCCCCTGTGTTAATGTGGCCCCTCTATCCTCACCAGGCTACAAATCTTAACAATGAACTAGAAGACCGAAGGTATGAAAGGTGCTGGGATTTCAGAGGATTTTATTACAAGTTTGGAAATCCATTTTAGAGTCATCCAGCCACCACTGACTTCAGAGGAATCACCAGGAAAGTTAATGCTGGAGGACCAACATTGGGCTAAGTAGGGGGTAGTGATGAGCTTAAAATATGCTCATAATTTGGATGTTATGATAAACTTTTAAATGACTTTACTTTTGTTATTTCATGGCTGTTTAAACTTTGTTGAAACCTTTTATGGGGATATCCTGTAGCAAGATACTTTTATATTCCTGTAGCTTATTGTGTTGACTTGATTGCATTTATTTCCCTGTTGACTCCTGAAAATGACTAGTATATCATATATAATTTTTGAATGATGAAGTAGATTTTAAATGTGTGATTAATGAATAGAAATCGTGTATGTTGCATACGCCTTTTCTTGTGCATCTATTACCTTTTGTTTCGCAGGTTGTTCAAGAATGATCGAGTCAAGCGCAGCCGATCTTGGCCTTGCAGTAAAGTCCATTTCTTGCACGACTTCGAGGAAGCTCCGGCAAAGACTCTTTGACCGAAACCATTGGAAATATTTTTAATGACAGTCAATCTAGAAAGAGTGGAGCGCTAGATTCTCTCCGGATCGGGTTGAATGCATAAATTCATTATGAAGTTTGTTCCTTGATTCAGGGATATACTTTACTTCCACGTCTTTCTTTGATAGGGTTAGTTAGTTAGTTGCTCTCCTATTTTTAAATAAAGTTCTCCTCCTGCGTGAGAAGAAGAAGAGAGAGAGAGAGAGAATGAGAATAGATGATAGTTAGAGTAAGATAGAAATAGAGTAGCAGATATCATGTAAGAATCAATATGATAATGAAAGACAGAATCTGTTTGACTAGAGACAGAGTTTGTTGTTAGTTCCATATCAACAAAATGATGTATATCATTCTATTTTCATGAATAAAGTTCAATGAAGTTCTGAGTTTAGCATCCGTGTAATCAGTAGATGCTTGCTAAGGGGGCCCACTTAGTAAGTATCTGTAGCTAGTAGTTAGTTAGTTGTTCTTTTCTGTTGATCTTTAGTTAGCTTTCATCTTTGAAGTTTTCATACAAACTCAGTCTTATAGTGCTCCTGCAGCATAGAGAGTCCATCCCTATGACTGTCCCTGCAGCATAAGACCAGTTCATAGTTTGTGTTTCAGTCGTAGTTGTTATGGTTTTTATCATAGTCGAGTTAAATAATTTTGCATTATCTTCCTATGGCATAGATAGAATTTCTTTCCAGTATGTATTTCTGCTAAGATTTGACCGAAACTAGTTCCTAGTGCATATATTTTTCCGAGCCATTTAAAGTCTACGTCCCCTGGTTTGACAAGTAAAATGAACGTCCACAAAGAGATATTAGTCACCTGTCAGAATGTCCAATTCCCAGGAAAGGTTTTACTATGATATTCATATCCTTTTGTGGGCGCGAGCCAGTGCTCCTATGTTGGATACCATAAAAGGAGGAATGAAAACCAAGTTTGTATGGAATGAGCAAGCTAACAAGAGTTTTGAGTTACTGAAGGAAAAGATAGCCACCCTACCTATTTTGGTGTTACCAAGCTTTGAGAAGCTATTCACCATTGAGTGTGATGCAATCAATGTGGCTATTGGAGCTGTTCGTAGTCAAGAGGGAAGACCTGTGGCTTTTCATTCAGAGAAGTTAAGTGAAGCCAAGAAGAAGTATTCTTCTTATGACCTTGAGATGTATGCATTGGTCTAGGCTTTAACGAAATGGAGGCACTATTTGCTTCCCAAGGAATTCATAGTGTATTCAGACAAACAAGCACTCAGTTTCCTGAATTCACAAGAGAAGTTGAGTCATAGGCACATGAAATGGGTGGAGTAATTGAGAGCATACACCTTCAATATCAAGCACAAGAAAGGAACTCTCAACAAAGTGGCTGATGCATTGAGCATAAGAGTCCTCACAATTCAAGAAATTCAATTGAAGAGCATGGGAATAGATCATTTCAAAGATCTATATGCAGATGATGAAGAATTTATAGACATTTATAAGGTATGTGCTAAATACAAGAATCATTTCCATAGCAAATATGTTGAATATACTTTGCAAAGTGAACTTTTGTTTAAAGGAAATCAGCTCTGTGTTCCTAGAGGTTCTATTAGGGAAAACTTGATACAAGAAAAGCATAATGGTGCATTGAGTTGTCATTTTGGGATCACCAAAACTCAGGAACTGGTTCAAAGGTTTTACTATTGGCCAAGAATGAACCTAGATGTCAGGAGTTATGTGGAGAGTTGTGTAGTGTGTCAAAAGGCCAAGGGCACTTCTTCAAATGCAGGCCTATACCAGCCACTACCTATTCCTACTAGGCCATGGGAATGCTTGAGCATGGACTTTGTAGTTGGTTTACCCAAGACAAGGCAAGGTATGGACAATGTTTATGTAGATGTAGACAGATTCAGCAAAATGGCTCACTTTGTGCCATGCAAAACAACCAATGATGCCAATCAAATAGCCTCTCTTTTCTTCAAAGAGATAGTAAGGATTCATGGCTTACCAATTAGCATTGTATCAGACAGAGACACCAAGTTTATGAGTCATTTTTGGAAGACTCTTTGGCAAAGAATGGGCACCAATTTGTCCTTTGGATCTACATACCATCCCCAAACTAATGGTCAGACCGAAGTTGTGAATAGGACACTTGGAAATCTCTTAGGATGCTTGACTAAGGAGTATGGTCAACAATGGGATTAGTTAATTGGGCAAGCTGAATATGCCTATAATGACACAGTAAATAGGTCAATAGGGAAGAGTCCCTTTGAAATTGTTTATGGACTACATCCTAGAGGTGTTTATGAACTGAGAGAGTTGAAGGATGGAGTCAAAGGAAGTGGATATGCTGATGACTTTGCTTGTGCAATGTAGGAGATTCATGAGACAGTCAGAAAAACACTGGCAGAAAACACCATGAAACATAAGATTAAGGTGGATGAGCATAGGAAAGAAGTCCAATTTAATGTTGGTGACTTAGTAATGGTGCATTTGAACAAGTCTAGACTGCAGACATGACTTCCTCATAAGTTTCAAATGAGGAGGATAGGTCCCTGTCCTATCTTGGAGAAGTATGGCAATAATGCTTTCAAGGTGCAATTACCAGATGACAATGGACTGTCCCCTATTTTCAATGTTGCAGAGCTAATCCATTACAGAGGACCACCACCAAACATGGATCAGACCATCCATGAAGTCACCCAAGATGTAGAAGAACTCAAACTGCCCTCCACTGCAGTCAAACAAGCTGATAAGATCTTGGATACCAGGGTCTACAAGAGAACAAGAACCAAGGAGTACAAAGAACATCTGATCCAAAGACAAGGACAACTTGAAGTTGATGCAGTATGGATCAAGGAGGCAGAGTTCAAGAAGTTGGGCATTGATCTCAACTTGCTCAATCCAAGGGTGGATTGAAATTTTTTGTTTTGGGGAGGATGGTGCAGGAGCACCTAGGCTGACCTCCATTTTGCTTTGACAACAATTTTGGCTTGTACCTGATCTTTTCCAAATTAGGATTTTAGTGCATTTTTTTTAGACCTTAGAAGGTCTTGGTGGAGTATGATAAGTGGGTTATTAGGACTAAAATCATCCTAGTGTTGTTATGTTGTTAAATTTTGCTTTATTAAGCTTTGGACAGCTTAGGTTAGAATGTAAAGCTTTAAATGTGTAATCACAACATCCTCATTGTTTGAAGATGAGAAGAGGTGGTTAAGATGTTGATGGCTCGTAATCAAGGTGTTAGAGGTCCAAGGATTCAGGATCATGACATAGTGGAAGTTGCAAGAATATTGTGAAATTGCATGGCAACATTTTGTGTGTTTGCATGCAACTTAGTGGGGTTGGATTCCTTGAAATTTAGGAACATGGGATCGATTAATATCCCTTGAATGATGGAGAAGGCATCTAAGTAGAGGTGTGGTTCGTAGAAAGAGTTAGTTTTGCATTGTTATCAAAGTTTTTGGTGTGGAATAGAAAACAGTTTGGCAGATTTTTTGTATTTTCTGTGTTACCCATGAGTTCTTGAAAAATAGTGATTCAAAAGGCATTGTAAATACAAATTTCTCACTATTTTGTGTTCATTGGATATTTTTGAGTAATATTTATCTTCTAATTAGGGTGTGTAATGTAGATTAGTTGTTTTTAACTCATAGATTAGAGTCTAGAGTGTTTGTTTCCTTTGTTTTGAGCAGTGAGTTTTATAATGGCTCCCCCATAAACTCTGTCCATGGGATCTTCCTGAGACTAGCAGAATATGGAATGGGAGCCACACACTTGTACATATTTAGAGATAGGAGTTCCCAAGAGCCAAGCAGGTATTTTTAATCTCAAACCCTAGGCGAGCTAGGAATGCATGGTTAGGAGTTTGAGAGAGGAAAAGTGAAGAACTCAAGCAAGGGTAGAGGGTACTGTATGGAAATAGTACAGTTTCAAGTAGCTTTTAGACACATTTTAACATGTTGAAAAATATTGAGGCTTGAACAATCCATTGGTGTGAGGAAACACCAAGAACTCCTTGAAACCCTATGAATTAGGTCAATTAGCCCTTTCAACCCTAGATTTTAGGAATCCATTGTACAGATGTTATAGAAACCTGAAACCTTTTAAATGTTTTAAAGGACTGAAAAGGGTGTCAAGAATTTCCTTTTAAGTGGTAGGTTGTTTGACAAGTTTGAGAGGAAAATTCATTTAACTGACTGGTAAGGGTTAGTAGGGATTAGGCCTTACTAAGGCAATTTATTGGAATCGGGTGGATTGAAGACTAAAGGTCCTCCAAAATGTGTTCAAGTGGATGTGGAATGCAAGGAAACAGTGTCTCCAACTCCCCTGCAATCAGTTCAAGCAAGAAGACAAGGATGGCACTTAGATCCTTCTAAGTGTAGGATATTGACTATAAGCTTAAATGGTGTTGAGTGCTCTAAGGTTAAGCACAAGGATTTAAAACTCTTGGAGCAGAGTTAGGGTCAGGCTTAGTTAACGATCTAAGCTAAAACAGAGCATAGAAAGTGGCAGGTTCATGGTGGAAGGTAGAGTAAAGTCTTCTTGTTGGTTAGTGTAAGCAAACCTTGGAGTTATCATACACCAATATGTCTTAGAAGAAATATGAATATTTGGTTAAGGAATATAATAAGGCTTTGAATAAACTGATTCAAATGAGAGCTACCATTCAGGCTACTCAAAAAATAGTGATTCAACCTTCTTCTTCTTCATTTGATGTTTCTACACAAGATAGGGAGACTTTGGCCCTCAAAATTGATGATTTGAAGGAAAAGTTAACTGTTGAGAAGGAAAATGTCAGGCAAGCCAAATTGGAGACAATTAGGGTGGCCAATGAAAATTTTGAGGATGTGCTTAAGCGTAGGGTGACCAAGTTGGTCCACATGACTAATGATATGTGGGACACATATAAAAACATTCATGAGGAAAATACAAAGTATCTACAAGTACAAGAGCCCTTTAGGAATGAATGGAATAATTGGATTGCTAGAGTAAGTGCTTTGAAAGAAATGATTCCAAAAATGAATGAGGATCTCAAGGCACCCACAAATAATCTTGAAAACTATTGACTCAATAAATGAGGTAACTACTTTCCATGGAAAGTTGGGTATACAACTCTAGAGTAAGTTGAAAATATTCAAGGAAATGGAGGATCGTTGTATGCCTCAAATATGGAATTCAAAAGGTGAATTGCATCTATTTGACACTTGGAAGAAATATTTGGGATGATTGCCTGAATTGGATATGATGCATTTTTCTATCATTGATTACATCTTGCTCAATTCAAACATTGATACAATGGTGGAACTTGAATAAAAAATGGATATATTTGTTAAGGAAACTAGGATTTTAATTGATGCAAGGTACTGCCAATATATTACTACAATGTAGGATTTATTGAATATCAAATGTCCCTTTGAAGAAGATACAACATTTGGTTGGAGAGATACACAGAGTGAATAATGATAATAATGGATAGGAGAAGAATAATACATAGCTTGAATACAATACAAATTAGTCTTTTGATATAATATGGTAAAATATTATTCTCTCCTTAAAAATCAATTGATTAGCATGTGATACTAATGTGGATTAGCACATTTTGACCTTTTTTATAATTTCTTTGCCTTGCTTCATAAGTTTTGTTATTTTGATTTTCTTACAGTTGGCATTTTGGGCACATAGAGAATATCCTATAACTGTTGTAACAAACTAATGATGTCTTTTAAGGTTAGACTTTTTTTCCATGAAGATTTCACGATAATTCTACCTCAAGTTTATTTGCTCCACCTGATGACTCAAGCATAACTAAAAAGGGAATATTATTGCAAGCCATCCAATGGGATCATGATATGTGTGCTATCTAGTCTGAAGCTTGTTTTTCTCCTTCATATCTAGAAGAAGGAATTCAAGACCAGATGCATGATGGTGAGAAAATTTTGAGTTGATACTATTAGATTTTTCAAGACAATATGAAGCAAGTTTTAGAGTCTCTATTTTAAGTTTCTTTTGGAGTTCCTACTTATGCATGAAAGATTGATAATGATATAGCATTTATAATATAGAGTAATATCGATTTGTGGTTATTCTCTCCCCTCGTATGTGTGTTATGAGTTATGATTGAAATTAATCAAGGATTTATTTCATTTGTCTCTATCATTATCTGATGGATGTTTAGTTTTATGTTTGCTTATTGATTTAATGAATTGATGTAAATTCTAATATGAGATTGATAACTTATAAGTACTATGTGCTAGGAAATTTGTAAGAAGTGATAATCCTGAACATCATAGAGGAATGTTGTAATGCAATATTTCTTGGGGTTATATGTGCTATTATCTGAATTTTTATTAGGTTATGTCAAAAGGTATTAACTCCATGCTTGGGATAAAGACACTAGTTCATGCAGGGTATTAGTGTTATAGTTACAGTGTTGTTTCATTAACTACTCAATCTTTTAACCATAAAATCTCAGGGGAATATTGTTTTTTTTTTTTTTGTCCACTCTGTCATATTTGATATATATAACATTGACATAATAGGGTGCCAACTTATTTAATGTTACTATTAAGTGGTATCATGAGAGATATTTGTTATTGAAAATGTATTTGATTGTAATTGTGAAAGGTCTTTAGGTATACATTGTGGGATCACCCACTCGGGTTTCATAGAGCCCAAAGAGTAGGAATAGAAGTTTAGAAACCTCTCTTCATTTGTTGGAAAATCCATTTAGAATTACTGATAATTGGAAATGGAGAAATCCATAGGTATTTCTAGAGATCAGTTTGGTTCTTAAAAAATAACCAACACACCTACAAGTGGTAGTGATATGGTAGCACGAATGTTGGAGAATCTGGTTGTATTTAGCTAGAATGGAGGATACCTTCTTTAGTAGAAAATATTTTTGAATGAACAGGCGAGATTGACCTTCTAGAAAGATTTCAAGATCAATAGTGTGGGATTCATGCACCAAAAAGTAGGGGCCTAGGGATGGCTATGAATGGATGGTCAAGATTCTTTGGAGAATAGATGCAATCAACGAACCAGATTTGAAGAGAGAAAGTGAAGGGAAGGTAGTGGAGGAATTAAATAGAATTATTTAATTCATGGAAGGAATATTTGACCACATTTTTAATTGGTAAAAGATATGAAAAAATAAGTAATCAGTTTTTATTATTTATTTATGAAGAGAGGGAAAAAAAAAAATATTTAATTGAAATGATTATGCAACCATTTAAATTAAATATAGAGGAAAATGGAAAAGGAAATAAATAATTAAGTCAAATTAATTATTTAATAGAGGAAAAATGGTAAGAGGGAGTCAATTTATTTTAATAATTATTTAGCCATAGAAGAATAAACATATTAAAGAATAGATAAATAATTAAGAATAATCATTCAACTATAGATGAATAATGAAAAGAAAATAATTAAAAAACTAAAAATTTATTTAATTATAGGAAGAAAGAGTGTTAGCGATGCAATTGAATAAATACTCAATTTATTTAATTGATCAAGGGAGAATAAAGATCAAGAAATGAATGAATGAATTAAATAAAATTATTTAATTAATAGATGAATGGGATCAAAGACAATAATTAAATAATTAAAATTATTTAATTATGCCAGGAAGACCAATACAATGGAAAAATGACACTCACAGACCAAGACATTATTTTGTGTCTATAGTTATAATTATCGAACTAGCTCAAGAGAAGGGATTATTATCCTTCAGGTGAGCCTATTCCCTTATCTTACTATCTAAACTTCCTATGTATAAATAACATTGTATAGTATGAAGCTTTAATTGCTAGTATATGCACAACATTAGCCTTGGGTGTTCAACGCATTTCCATCTTTGATGATTCTCAATTAGTTATTAAACAAATAAATGGTTCATATCAAGAAAATAATGACAAACTCATTCAATATAAGGACCTCATGATGCCATTATTAGAAAAATTTGAAACATATACCATTGAAAACATACCATGAAAGAATAATTAGGACGTAGGTACAATGGCAAGCATTGCTTCCCTTGTATCTTGTGAAGACTGTTCTCTCAATTTCACATGTATAGTCCATATGATTACAAAACCAAAGAAGTTTTAACAACTAATATTGAAAACTCTAGTGAATGGTACACAAATATATTCAATTACTTAAAATAATGTACCTTTCCTAAGCCTACAACTAAAAACACTAGAGATCACCATCAAAAAATCACATCTAAATATATAATTCATGTGGATGTGTTATATAGACGATCATTTAATGGTCTTTTAGTTAGATGTCTTAAATAATCAGAAATCCCCATAGCACTTGAAGAAGCTAATGTGGGTGCTTTTCAGGGACATTTGGAGGAAGATAGTTAGTGCAAAATTTAATCCATATGGAGAAACAAGGGACAAAGTTATTTTTTTTATTTTTCTCACGTTAAGAAATGTCATTATTGTCAAGAACACAACAATATGATTCATGCTCCTGCTTCTGAGCTTCATTCCGAAGTTCCTATTTGGCCATTCTCATTTTAGGGTTTGGATCTTATTGGAAAGATATCACAACCCTATTTTGTTGGACATACATTTATAATTGTTGCAACATATTATTTTATGAAGTGGGTAGAATCTATCCATCTTCATTCCACAACTACTAATTCAATATGTTGTTTCATATTGGAACACATTATTGCTCAATTCATTCTTCCTTCCATATTAGTTTCAGACAATAGAACTCAATTTAAGAACAATAATGTGAAGAAAATTTTGGAAAATTTTCATATTCAACATCACTTTTCAACACTATATTATCCACAATCAAATGGTCAAGTAGAATCAACTAACAAAGCTCTTGAACAAACTCTAAGGAAAATGATAAGAAAGAATAATAAAGATTGGCACACTCAATTAACTTATGCATTGTGGGATTATCATACAATTATTAGAACATCTACAAGAAACACTCCCTATAATCTTGTTTACGGTGTCGAGGCAATGATTCCCCTAGATTTAGAAATTCCTTCATTGAGAATTGCTCTCAGGGGACTTATTGATGATACTACCTATAAAGAACAATGATTGCATCAACTTGAAATTCTTGATGAACAATGCATCAATTCTCTCAAAAATCTCCAAGCCTATTCTAAAACAATGCAAAATATTTATAATGATAATGACATCCCTCCTACATTTAATAAAGGTGACTTGGTGTTATATGAGAATCAACGTAATGTCAATGCCACTCTAAATGAAAAAGGATAATTCAGCCCTAATTGGTTAGGACCTTACATAATTGATGAAAGTTATGTGTTTGGAGCATACACATTAATGGAAATAGATGGTACACCTCTCAAATAACCTATAAATGCCACCCATTTGCATCGGTACTACACTTAACATCTCCTTTGAATAGTATGTATATTAAAGCAATGTTTGTATATTAGGTAGATAGTGTTATACTTTATCTTGCATTACTTATTTCTTTGACAAATAGATCTTGGTGTGTCTTAGAGTATAGAGTAATTGTTCAATAAATTTGGATTATTACTTTAGGTTTGCATGCTATTCAAATTCATCTTGTGTGTTTTGTTATTAAATATCCTTATATGCATTTAATGTTCTAGAATTAGATCACAGGCGCCTTTAATTTAACATAACATACACAATCACAATGTAGTATCTAACTTAAACTAAAATATTTTAATTAGATCACATAAATTAGGTCATGGAGACATTTATTAAAAATTATTACTAAGGATATTTAATAAATCACATCAACATCTAATACTCCACAAACTCATAAAAACAAAACATGAATGCTCATATATCATATATAAAAAATTAAAGTTAATGTCATCAATAATACAATGCTAATATGGCCCATGACTACTAGACCCCTTGGGGCCTGATGGTGGCACCCATTGAGATACAATAGAATGTGATCGTGATCTAATCATAGATCTCATGGATTCCTATAGGCCTCACACCTCTCCAGTGACTCTCACCTCCAGTATGAGTTCCTCAATACACTCCCACTCTATGCAATCTCTCTTAGTTTGTAGCCTAGTCACGTCCCTCTCCATCCTTGACACCTTTGACTATAGGAAAATATTTTTCTTGATGTTTGTCAAAACTTTAGATGCTTGGATTTCATCATATGTCACTTGTAGTATTGAAAGCTGCCATGTAGCTAGGTCAATGCATCTAGACATGTTGTCATATGGTATCCTCAATCTTGTAAAATGGCTCAAAGATATTTGCATGTCATCTCGCAAAAGGTGGGGGTGTGTACTCTGCTGACGTATCATTGTATGGGGAAAAGGATGCATCATCTCTATGATCACCTATAGATAGAGATCATGCCACTCTCACATGGACCCTACAAGATGGAAATCATAAAAGATATCAATACACATCATGATATATTTAAAAGCCATGGGCATAAGCATAAAAGTATAATAAAAGCATAAATAACACACCATCACCTAGGTCTTTATCCTACTAGTCAGGGTATAACTGTGTAACAACGAATACCTCCTATGTAGGGGATATGTGCAAGATCATGATGGGCCAAAAAGTGGCGATATAATGGGTATGTGTAGGGTATGTGGCTGACAATTTTTTTTTTACCAAAAATTGATGAAACGAAAGGGGTTTTAAAGGAGATTCTCAGCTTTCCACCAATATAAATTATTCTTTACTTTGAATTTAATATATTTAATTATTATTCATTTTCTATTTGAATCATGACTAAAGTCTTGATTGATAGGTTGATTGAAAAACATCTATAGCTTTCAAATGGTATCACATTTTTTGAATCTGAAACATGCATCACATTCTATGCTTTGCATACTATAGGATTAAAAAAAATCAATTTCATGAAGTCTTGACCAAGTTAAGGTGATTAGAAACACAAGTTTTTATATTTTTTAAAAGTTGTAATAAAAAATTCATAATTAATTATTTATTTGGAAAAAAATTACAAAAAGATATACATCACATCAGGACATGAGTCCTCTACTTATATCTAAAATATTATAAAAAAATACTATCATTTTATTGTGGTTAGGGTGGTGACACAGACACCTACTTCTTATTTTTTCCCTGAAATTTATGTACTACTTCATTGAAATTTCAAATTTTTACCAAATAGATTTTTTTATTAAATGAAACTAGTAGTTTAGAAACTACATTCAATTTTCTATAGATTCTATTCTTACATATTTTTGAAATAATATAGATACCTTATTCAAATTTTTACATCAAATTTCCTAACTCTAATTTTTCTAAATTTTTCACCACTTAAGGGCATGTTTTTTCTATGATGATCCTGCACATACCCTAGGAAGCATGGATGGTATGACACCACTGGCCTCCCCATGGTCATGAATTCTCACACTAGCTATGACTACTAAATGTGCTCTAGTGACTTGAGTAGGAGGCACGTCTCTCCTCTAGGAGGAAACGATGGCCTCATCTGCCTCATCTAGTTCATCTCTCATCACCTATACATCTTCCTTCTCATCAAGAAATATATCAGGAATTGTTCCCTCATAATTTGAATTCTCTTCAATCTCCTCATCATCCCTATCATCTCTGCAACTTGGTAGAGGTCCTGTGTGGAATACAGAGTGATGCATAGGAAATATGTGGGCTAGTCATGTGCCAATCCACCACCACTTATAGGCTACTATGATGCCTACACCATCATCATTGGAGACAGGGGTCGTGTCATTATCCTCATCATCTGAGCCACTAAAGTAAACATCATCAATGGTAAGGTGACAGGTGTCTCAAGGCCTAGGGGAACTTTGTGTTGATCGTAGAAACTAGGGTTGAGCCCTTAATGACACCTAAATCTATCCAAATTGACACATAAAATTATCATAATAGAAGGGTCTCACTATGTAATCATGTCACCCTAATATAAATCAATCCTATTATAGTTTGAAAAGCTCACCTCTCATTTTACCACTATGGTATCATTATTTATGGTCTCCAAAATATATCTTCCTCATCCAAGTGGTTGAATTTTACCTGCCAGTGTAATAAACCATCCTCCTACCAAGATCGCCTCAATGAATAGTTATAGACCCCTAGGTAGCTTATGGCCACTATGGTTAGATATCCAATAATCCTCATGCATGTGATGTTCTCGAACCACCAAAATCGTAAGACCTTATAATGTAGTATGTTATCTAACTCATAATAGACAAATCACCCTAGATTGTAATATAGATGTGCCAACATACTGTGACCCCCAACATAAATGGTCCTATGTCGAAGCACCAAACCTGTAACAGCTTATAATGCACTATGATATCTAGCTCTTGATAGACAAAGCACCCTAGATCATAATATAGATGTGCCAACATATTGCGACCCCCAGCATAAATGGTCCTATGTTGCTCCATGTCTTAGATGATATGGACTAGTCCTTTGTCTAAGTGCATGCCTCACCCATCAGGAACTAATGTGAGTGTAGTGGTAAATATCATAATACATCTAAGCAGTGGTGATCATGCATGTAGTAACCATTTGAGTTCAACGTGGGGTTTGACACTCGCCTCTCCAATAAGATGACCTAGAAAATACTAAATATAATAATGCATCTCATGAGGTGTTAGCTCATCCACCGAGTGAACAATCTCACCCCAGATAGGAAATCATAGGATGTAGTGAATGTCCTCTCAGGTGATGGTCATCTCCTCTAGAGGAAGATGAAAGGTACATGTGTTAGCATCCCATCTCTCTACCAGGGCAATCAACATAGCATCATGATACCTCATGGGCAGCATGAGGTATACCCAAAATAGTCTGGTACTATGAAGAATGCTAAACTCCTCCTTGGATATTCATGTGATTAGGTCTTCGAGGAAACAAAAATAATTTCTTCCTATATGTTTTTGGGCTCGAGAAGAAATCTAGATAATAAAATAAGAAAAATAATCCTAAATATATTCATTAATAATTAAAAAAGTACACTAATGTTGCTCAAGGACACTTTGAGACCAACCTGGACATATGGGTCATTTTTGGATGGGGAATCCTAGAAACTTTAGCCATTTTTTGAACACTTTGCAACTAATTGGGACACTTTTCAACCAAGTGGGACACTTTACAACCAAAAGGGACACTTTTCAAACAAGATGTATCCTTTTTGACAAAGGAGGATGCTTTGCAACTTTCTTTTCCAGGGTCCTAAAAATTCTAAAAATGCATAAAAAGTACTATAAATATACAAGTAAGAATATAAAGGTAAGAGAAGAATCAACTCATTGTATTCCAGAATGTGGCTCATGCCACCTCATCATGAAGAATTTCCAATCTAGGAGGCCTATATACTCATCTAATTGACATCTTCAATCACTCTACACCAAGGTAAATTGCACAAAGGTAAAATTCAAAATGATAGTAAAAGTGACATTTTCATTCATATATACTAAGACCTATTAAAAAACCTTATTTTATTCTAAGAACATTTTACTCAACTCAACTTATTGTGGGCTATTGAGCTCTATTTTTTACACTGTTCATTACGTTGGATTCATAATTTCATCCTTGATCTTACCTAATGTCTATCACTATGTGTTGTTGTACTTAAAATACCCTATGATAGAATTAAAATTCAATGTGGTCACATGGCTAGCTTGATTACACCTCCATAAAGCAAGTGGGATCTGGGGGGCATACATCTACCCTCGAATTTGATTCTCTATAGAGGTTTATAAGATAATTTTTGAACACCTAACGAATTGGTGTTGTAGGATGTAGTTCCTAATATTTGTAGATGACTATAGTGGGGGCTTCATTCTCCCTATTTACAAATAAATCCATATGAGTATCACATTTATTATTTGAATTCCTTTAGCTTTCATATGCACATAGTGTCATATGGCCTCTGAAGTGGGGGCTAAATGTAGTGTATAAAATTGTACTCCTTTCTAACTAAAAGTACAATTTCACACTTAATTTGGACCTATTTTAGTGACCATGCATTTATTCATTTTCAAACCTCATTAATGGGCCCCTAATACCCTTTATTATATATTCCAAAGCCTATTTCATTTACTTCCCAACACTATAACCCGCATTCAAAAAAATGCTATTAATTGAATTAATGCCCTAACATTTATTAGGTCCTAAAGTTTTAGGTCAGGACCCATTCTCCCATGGGAAAATGGGTCCCCTTTAAATTCCTAAAAATCAACTTAAGACATGTTTTTGGTGGCATTTCAAAGTGTTAAATTCAAATTCTAAGTGTTAGATTTTGGGATTTAATAAATGAAAAATTAGAAAGGAAGCTTATAAAACTAAGTTTTGATATTCATTTTACTCTAGCAAGAAAGAGAGATTCAGATGAGATCAAAAATTTTCATATTCAAGAGCAAGGTTAAATCAATCAAGCATTCAAAAGTGAAGTCTTGAAGCAATATTTTATTTATTTTTGCAGGTCTTCAAGCTTAGTTTGTCAACAAGATCAAGCATTTCCAAAGATTAATGATAGATTCATATGGAGGATCATGATGGATTCTAGGGTTTGGAAGATGCACTAGTGCATTGAACCAAGGGTATGTGCAGGATCATGATGGGCCAAAAAGTGGCAATATTATGGGTATTTGTAGGGTATGTGGCTGACGACTTTTGTTTTACCCAAAATTGATGAAATGAAAAGGGTTTTTAGAGGATATTCTCAGCTTTCCACTAATATAAATTATGCTTTAATTTGAATTTAATAAATAATTATTATTCATTTTCTATTAGAATTACAACTAAAGTCTTGATCGATAGGGTGATTGAAAACATCTATAACTTTCAAACAGTGTCACATTTTTTGAATTCAAAACATGTCACATTCTATGCTTCACATACTATAGGATTAAAAAAAGAAAAATTAAATTTCATGAAGTTTTGACCAAGTTAAGGTGGTCATACATATGATTTTTTATATTTTTTAAAAGTTGTAATAAAAAAATCATAATTAATTATTTACTTGGAAAAAATTACAAAAAAATATGCATCACATTTGGACATGAGTCCTCTACTTATATATTAAATATTATAAAAAATATTTTCATTTTATTATGGTTAGGGTGGTCAGACACCCACTTCTTATTTTTCCCTAAATTTAAGTACTACTGCATTGAAATTTCAAATTTTCACCAAATAGATTTTATTTATTTTTAAATAAACCTAGTAGTTTAGAAACTATATTCAATTTTCTACAAACTCTATTGTTACATATTTTTGAAATAATATAGATAACTTATTGAAATTTTTACATCAAGTTGCCTAACACTAATTTTTCTGAATTTTTTGCTACTTAAAGGCCTATTTTTTCCATGATGATCCTACACATACCCCCAAGCCTAATGAGTTGTTTCCTAAGTAGTTCCATCTTTTATTATTATTTTTCTTTCTATTTAAAGGAAGGTATATTCAATTTTGTGACTTATTAGGGTGATTTGAGATCTCCCAAAGTAGGTATTCATCATTGTTCATGTTCATTTAGGGATACTATTCTAATACACTTGAATAGGGTTTCCTTGAATCTTAAGCTCTCTTAATCTTAGATAGACTTAAGGTTAGGGATTGCACACATATTTTATGTTTCAGTTCTATACATTTCATCAAGGTTTAATTATCAAACTTGGGGTTTGACCAAGGAAAACCACTATCCACCATCAAACAACAACTTTTTTTCACAGATTTATCATAGGTTTAGATCCAAGAGAAAAATTTCAAAGTTACAATGAAGAAGTGTAGGTTTCAGGATTTAATCTTAAGTTCAAAATTTTCAACAATTGGGAACCTAGACTCAATTACCCATGTAGAATTTTCTCATTAATAGAGCAAAGGAGGAAACCTAGAGGAAAATAAAACTCCTCTCCAAAAGTGGAGTCATACAATGAAAATATACAAGTGCAAAAGATAGTAGAATGAAGGAGGACTCATAATGACCCCTAAGGAATAATTCTATCATTAGGTAGAATAAATATTGTCTCCCCATAAGAGAGAAAAGAAAGAAGTTCTATGTGACCCTCTCTAAAAATGTGAGATGGAAAGAACCGAGTATGTCCAGGATCATGATGGGCCAAAAAGTGGCAATATGATGGGTATGTGGCTGACAACCTTTTTTTTACCCAAAATTGATGAAATAAAAAGGGTTTTTAAAGGAGATTCTCAGCTTTACACCAATATAAATTATACTTTACTTTGAATTTAATAAGTAATTATTATTCATTTTCTATTTGAATTATGACTAAAGTCCAATTGATAGATTGATTTAAAAACATCTATAGCTTTCAAAAAATATCACATTTTTGAGTCCAAAACATGCGTCACATTCTATCCTTCACATACTATAGGATTAAAAAAAGAAAAATTAAATTTCATGAAGTTTTGACCAAGTTAAGGTGGTCAGACATACAAGTTTTTTATATTTTTTAAAAGCTGTAATAAAAATTTCATCATTAATTATTTACTTGGAAAAAATTACAAAAAATATGCATCACATCGAGACATGAGTCCTCTATTTATATCTAAAATATTATAAAATAATATTATCATTTTATTGTGGTTAGGGTGGTTAGATAGACACCTACTTCTTATTTTTCCCTGAAATTTAAGTACTACTGCATTGAAATTTCAAATTTTCACCAAATATACTTTTCTTTTTTTTTTTTAAACAAACCTAGTATTTTAGAAACTACATTCAATTTTCTATAGATTCTATTCTTACATATCTTTGAAATAATATAGATATCTTATTCAAATTTTTACATCAAGTTTCCTAACTCTGATTTTTCTAATTTTTTTGCCACTTAAGGACCTATTTTTTCCATGATGATCCTGCACATACCCAACCCAATGTGAAGAATTATGTCCTCCCAAAATTGAGATTAGAAGAGAAATAATGAAACCTTCCCTCAAAATGATAATTGTACTACTATTAGAGGCTTCACACTTGATATGGAAGATGATCCATGAATGATGAAAAACATTGATCCCCTTGGGATGAAACAACACCACAAACATGTGTATGATAATTTCCCTTCCCATATAAGAATATTTAGGAAGTAAGATGAATGTGTTTAAATTTTTTACAATATCCAAATATAATGATTATTCCCATGATAATATATTTAAATTATGCTTATACCTCTCCAATACAATGTTGAATTATGACAAATGCTAATAGAATGAATCAAGTGCATATATGATTAAATTTTAAGAACCATGGATTTATTTTTGTATTAATAGAAAAAGTGTCCCTTTTTCTTACTTAATTTGGAAATAATTGGTGTTGAATTAACATAATAATTCCTAGGTTTAATGTTGTAATGTGTTGTACACATTCACATTAATCTAGGAACCTTTTTAACAAAATTTACTTAATTTGAACCTTGTTTATGGTGTTGTGAAGTGGCGTAGTACACTTTCACACTTATCTAGGGTCTCATTAATTAATTGTGGTTAATTGAACTTAATTAGCCCATTTTATTAAAAATAAATCCTTATTAATGACACCTTCTGAAGGATTTATCCCAACACTAAATATTCAAATTGCATAACATTAAATTTGGAAAAATCAAGGTCTTAGAAAATGGTGCTATGACCCATTTTCCTTTAGTGGTGAATGGATCCTCTCCACATAGGAACCCCCTTTATATGCATATTTGAGGTAGGATTTTGATGTTCTTTTCACCCCCTGAAGCAACGTCCTGAAAACATGTGCCAAGACCCATTCATCTTTAGTGGAAAATGGGTCCTCCTTGAGTAGGACACCCACTTTTTAATTTAATTTTGGTAGGATTCGAATGATTTTTTATCCTAGAACTAGTTTTGGCTTGAATTATTTTAATTTTGGGGTTAATCTCTAGATTTAGTATAAATATGGGGTTAATTCACATTATTTCACCTAGAAACTTTGATTATTCATGCATTATAGAAAGTTTGAGTTTACAAGATCATTACAAGAGAATTTCAAAGGAATTCAAAGGAAGAATACTGAGGTTTATTACAAAAATTCAAGATCATATCATCATGAGAAAAGCATAACTCATTCATGTATGCTGTTGAGCTAAGATAATTGATGTAGCATTGAAGATATTTTTTCAAGCATTGTTTCAAATCCTATTTGAGATCGAGATATACATTCTTCATGACCACCACATGTTAGTTTGCATATTTATACTTCAATACAACCTCCAAGCTATCAACATTTCATTATTTCATGTTCATGATTCAATTTAATTATTTCATCATTTTGTTTAATTACCTAAAAGGGGTTTGACCAAGGTAAATCCCTATTCACTAATAATATACAAGTTTTTCTCCTCTTGAATGTGTGTTTTCAGATTTATAGTTTGAAGATCAATTGGAGAGGAAGTTTGAAGCAAAATTATCTAAGTGTTTAAGTTGCAAAAGTTGTCATTCATATTGCAAGAACATGAAAAAGAAAGCTACAAATTTTGTTATTGGTTTTTAGGAGCTGACAACAGAGGATCTGAGAGTGCAAGCATCAATTAACATGACCCAAATCTTAGTTTTAGAAACCCTAACATGGACCCATTCACCAACAAAGGCGAATGAGTCCTTTGTGCCCTACAAATAGGATTCTTATAGTAAGGTACACACCATTTTAAGCTCTAAAAACTCCCCTCATAGTTTCTATAAAAGTTAAGATAAGTTTCTAATTGTTATTTAGGCATTTTGGCTCTCATAATTGAATGTTTTATAGTGGAAAGCATAGCGATTTCTCATCTTGATCAATTCATTTTGATAAATCCTACCCTTTTCCATTAAAATTTTTAGTGAACTCAACACATTGAATATTGCAATTTTTTTATTTTGGAAATATTTCATTACATCCTAGGTTAGATATTGCATTCATTTGTATTTAATTTTCATTGAATTAGATCTCATTTACGGTTTCTTACTTTGCATTCCAAATTACATTTCATTTAGGGTTTAGAATTGCATTGTTTTGCATTTCTCTAAATCTGAAAAATACAAAAAGAAATCAATCATTTTGCATAGAATTTAGATCTCATGCATTTGCATTTGAATATCCAAAAAAAATTGCATTTAAACATAGGTCTTTGCATTCATCATTTTATTGCATTTCCAGATTGCATTTTTGAAAAATATGAAATTGAAAGTTACTGTCTCAAACCTGGAACTAAAAGACATTATAGAAAGCTTGAAAATCATCCAAAAAATGTTTAAAAACCCTAATCAAGGATCCTTCACCTTTTTTGGTGAATGAGTCCATGATCAGGCTAGATTTGTACCTTTTGGCATCTAAAAAGCATAAAAAATCACTTATAAATCACCAGAAACATTTCAAAAATACCTAACCAAGATGTATTCTCCCTTACTGGAAAATGAGTCCCTATTAGATCCTGATTTGAATTTTCTAGAAATTGAAATCTTAGTTTTAGGCTTCTTTTTGCTGTTGTTACTTTCCTATTTCTGTTTTTTGATTTTTTGTTCCATCAAATTCAATGCATCTAGCTTAATTTGCTTCATTTCAGTACATTGTCAAAATTCAAAATTTCCTTCAAACATTTCATTTTATTGCATTTTATAATATATAAATTATTATGTTTAGATCTGAAATTCTTAAAATAGAAAAGTGTTTTAGCAATGTATAGGTATCTGCAGGATCATCATGGAAAAAACAAGCCCTTAAGTGGCAAAAAATTTAGAAAAATCAGGGTTAGACAACTTGAAGTAAAAATTTTAATAAGTTATCTATATTATTTTAAAAATGTAAGAATAGAATCTATAGAAAATTAAATGTAGTTTCTAAACTACTAGGTTTATTTATTTATTTTAAATCTATTTGGTGAAAATTTGAAATTTCAATGCAATAGTACTTAAAGTTCAGGGAAAAAATAAGAAGTAGGTGTCTGTCTGACCACCCTAACCACAATAAAATGATAATATTTTTTATAAGATTTTAGATATAAGTAGAGGACTCATGTCCCGATGTGATGCATATTTTTTTGTAATTTTTTAACAAGTAAATAATTAATTATGAATTTTTTATTACAACTTTTAAAAAATATAACTCATATGTTTGACCACCTTAACTTGGTCAAAACTTCATGAAATTCAATTCTTTTTTTTTAATCCTATAGTATGGAAAGCATAGAATGTGACACATGTTTCAGATTCAAAAAATGTGATACCATTTGAAAGCTATAGATTTTTTCCAATCGGCCTATTAATCAGGACTTTAGTCATAATTCAAATAGAAAATGAATAATAATTATTTATTAAATTCAAAGTAAATCATAATTTATATTGGTGGAAAGCTGAGAATCTCATTTAAAAACCCTTTTCATTTCGTCAATTTTGGATAAAAAAGGTCGTCGGCCACATACCCTACACATACCCATCATATCGCCACTTTTTGGCCCATCATGATCCTGGACATACCCATATGGAAGTACTTATTTTCTTTGGTTGATTTTTCTAGTTGTGTTTTTGTAATGACCCTAATGAAAATGAAGTCACTCATGCTTATACAACTCCTAATGAATTTTGTCCTCATGATGCTAACATCATTGGAGAAGATGATTCCAAGATGAATTAATTCATAAATGATTTCCTTAACAACCTTGAGTCTAATGCATCCTTTTATCCATCCATGAAACAACTAGCACAAATGGAGATGTTTGGATTTTTACATCCTAAAATTGAGTCACAAGATAAACCTGAGTTCCCTACAATAGGTTAACCTAGCTCCTATTTTCAAGCAATAATTTAGCCATTCTATGTTAACAAGGTAAAACATACTCCTATCAACCTTGCAGAGACATATGGAAAAGGATTCACGATCTTAAGAAAAAAGGATGTGATACAAGTGAACATGAAATTCATCAACTCTTAGAGAAAATACCAACTGAAGAAACCAAAGGGTTAGGATATCAAGAACCTCCTCCCTAAAAAGGAAAAAAAACCTTGCAACAATGGTAGGATTGTATTAGATCCTTCTCCTGACATAAGTGTCCTCCTTCTTAAAGAACAACCAATGCTGCACAACGATGATAAAAAAGAAAAGGTCATTTCAGTTCCTCTTACCCTATATCCACCTCGAGAAGTTGGTGAGTCTAGAAACTAGCAAAGTCCTTACAAAGTAAACAAATTACAATTCCCTTATACACCAACTGCAATTGAAAGGAATTTACAGATACTTCTACACCAAGGACTAATTACATTACCACCCATAAGAGAAGATCATAAACCAAATCCTATGAATACGAGCACATCAAAATGTCAATATCATCCGGTTATTGGACATAGTACCGATGAGTATCATGCTTTACAACACATATTTAAGAAGCTTAATATCATAGAAATAATCCCTTAAAGCATTTCCTTCTGTTGTCATGTAGTAGTTGTAGAATATTAGCATTCTCATTACTACATGTTTTATATTTATGGAAAATTATTTCAAAATGAAAGAAGCTCATTATCATCACCTATCTTATCTCATCCTTGTCCTAAACTTAGTGGTGGCATGGGTTATTTATACTTGTCCTAGTTTTGGTACATATTGTTGTCCCTTTAGCTAGTTGTTTTCCTTCTGTTTATACAAACCAAGATTGGGATGTAGACAACCTAATTTAGGTTGACTCGCATGTGCCTTACTATTCTTTTTATTTTCATGTTTCTTTATGTGATTGCATGTGCATAATGTGATCCCCCATGATGTTTCATTCAATGTACCTCTCTCTCTTTGTGCATTCCTCTATATGTTTCTACATTCTTCTCTATGTTGTAAGCATTTTTCATTTGTCTTGTGTTTTCCTTTTGGGGATGACACAAGGAATTGAGACATCCATGTCTCTTTAATGTTGACCCAAAAGCTTTCCTTTATCCTTTTTTTTTGTCTTTATTTTTCCTTTTGGAGATGATGCAAGGCATCGAGACATTTAGGTCTCTTGCATGTTGACTCAAAATGTTTTTTCATTGTTTTCACTCTCTTTGCATGTCATTCTTCCAGTTCTATGAGTATTTGGGGAATGATCATAGTTCTGAGCTCTATGACAACAATATAGCAAAGATATATTAACCCTGAATCCATAGATCCCTTATGTATTTATGGGGGAAACCCTTCCTTCCTATTTCATGATGCAATTTTATTTCAGAAATATATGACTTGGCATAGGGTTTTATGAGGAAAGCTCTCATCTCTTCAGAAAAAATATTGGCTACTTTAAAGCAATTTCTCATAGTAATGGTGTAACAACCACTTTAAAGTGGGGTCATACATCAATGACATCTTTTGACATATTTTCATGGCTTGATTTTATTTTTCTTATGAAATGTCATTTTCTTGGTGGTGTCATTGTGTTTGATGTCCTCAAAGAGTGTGATATTTCTAATCATACAATCTCCCTTTGTGGTTTGATGTGAAACAAGAGGAATCCCATAAGTGGTGATCTGATACTCTTTGACTTGTGCTCTCTTGGATAAATTAGGTATAATGTTCCCTAAGAAGAAGACCTTACATGAACAAAGAAAAATCCCCTTTAAAAAAAAATTATAGACATGACACTCAAAAGAATTTATAAAAAGCATTACATTATGGTGCCTTATTGAATTTATCAGGAGGATACCTTCAGTATGGTTGGTATGATGAGATTCTGACATACTAGCAAGACTTTATCATTATATAGTGAGAAGTCAACACACTAGCATGACATTATAACTAAACCACCTTGTTGGGACAACTCACCTAGTGGATATACTAAGGTTCTACTACCCCAGAGTGAGTGGCACATGATTGGCACAACTCACCTAGCGGATTGACTGAGGTTCCACTACCCCAGATTAAGCGACACATGATTGGGACAACTATCCTAGTGGACAAACCAAGGTTCCACTACCCCAGAGTGAGCAACACATGTTTCAAACAAACAGACCCATTCCACATCACATTGGAATGGTTATGCTTGATCCTTTTATTTTTCTTTAGTTTTTTCTTGGCCTTTGATAGGGTATGGTTATGTATCTTTTTTATTGATGCATACGTAGTGTCTTGAATGGGTACTTTAGTGTGAGCTTGACATGGGGTCAAAATCTCACTAAAGTGGGGGGAAAATGTAGTAACAAAATAAGTATCCCTTTTTCTTACTTAATTTGGAAATAATTGATGTTGAATTAACCTAATAATGCCTTGGTTTAATGTTGTAATGTGTTGTACACATTCACATTAATCTAGGGCCCTTTTTAACAAAATGTAATTAATTTGTACCTTATTTATGGTGTTGTAAAGTGTTGCAGTACACTTTCACACTTATCTAGGGTCTTATTAATTAATTGTGGTTAATTGAGCTTAATTAGCCCCTTTAATTCAAATTTAAGCCTTATTAATGACACCTTCTAAAGGATCTATCTTGACACTCAATATTCAAATTGTATAACATTAAATTTGGAAAAATCAAGGTCCTAGAAAATGGTGCTAGGACCCATTTTCCTTTAGTGCCAAATGGGTCCTCTTCGCATAGGACCCCCCTTTTATGCATATTTGACGTGGGTTTTTGATATTATTTCCACCCCCTAAAGCAAGTTCCTGGAAACTTGTGCCAAGACCCATTCACCTTTAGTGGTGAATGGGTCCTCCTTGAGTAGGAAACCAAATTTTGAATTTAATTTTGGTGGGATTCTAATGATTTTTTATCCTAGATCTAGTGTCGACTTGAATTATTTGAATTTTGGGGTTAATCCCTAGATTTAGTATAAATATTCACATTGTTTCACCTAGCAACTTTGAGTATACATGCATTATAGAAAGTTTGAGTTTATAAGAGAACTTCAAAGGAATTCAAAGGTAGATTAGTGAAGTTTATTGTAGCAATTAAAGATCATATCATCATGACAAAAGCATAATGCATTCATGCATGTTGTTGAGCTAAGATAGTGTATGTAGTATTGAAGATCAATTTCCAAGCATTATTTCACATCCTATTTGAGATCAAGACCTATATTCTTCATCACCAACACATGTTAGTTTATAGATTTAAACTCCAATACAACTTCTATGGTATCAACATTTCATTCTTTCATGTTCATGCTTCAATTTCATTATTTCATCATTTGGTTTAATTAGCTAAAAGGGTTTTTGACCAACACAAACCTCTTGAAATGTGTAAAATTGTTGTTGCTTATGGTTTAGGACATAGAAAAACAATATTTTTCAATCTCATTCAAGGAGACCCTAGAGATCTCAATCCAAGGATGAAGTATGAGACATAGATCTTGCAATAGGGTGTCCTAGGGTTTGATTAGAAACTAAAGAGGGGTTCACAACAAGCTAGGGCTTGGAAAGACTAATGAAATATAAGATCTAATGTTTAAACCTAGTGCAATGGAAGACTTCACTAAATTACCTAGAAATGCATGTAAATAAGAATATAAAGCTGAGAAATCAAAGGTGTGCACCTAAAAAATTGTAAAAGTTGGAATGAAGACATGGAATGTTGAAAACACTAAAATTAATGTATGTCGGGCCTCATATTCCAGTCTGGGCAGGAATATGAATCTGACTGAGATATGTTTGAAACACTTGAAATATGGAAATTTCACTAAATTGGGACTCATATAACAGATGTTGTGTATCAGTCCATTTTCTATTTTCTTAAAAATCAAGACCTAAATCTACTCTTCAATCCTTTCTCTTCCTTCTTGGCCTAGTTTCTGGATCTGAATGTGAAATTTATGCACTGTAAACATTCAACAATGATCTTATAAGTAAGGTGACAAATTGAATGACTTTGCAACCTCAACAAATTCTTTCCAATCTTTCTCCTTAAAATATTTTCAACCTAGATCTACAAATAACACACTAAAGAGTGGGAAAAATGTTGTTTTGTTAGTGGAAAGGGGTTTTCCTTGGTCAAACCCCATTTTGGTAATCAAACCTTCTAATGGAATCAAATGACATAAAGGAATGATGAATGAAAAAAATGTAATGTTGCAACTCACCAAACCCTAGAAATAAAAGGCCACAAACATGTATGAAGTGGCTCCAATGAATGTAGATCTTGACTCAGATTGCTTGAATGTGATAGATCTTGACTTGGATACTAGCTTGAATCATGAAATCCTACATCACAATTTGTAGCTCAAAAATAAACATGATGCATGATGACTTTGACATGATGCTTGATACTTGAATAATGCTCCAAAACACTTGATAATTAGACCTTGAATGCTCTTGAATTCTCTTGTAAGCAATTCAATGCTCTTGTGAATTCAAATTTTCTATAATGCATGAATAATCAAGTTCCTAGGTGCAAAATGAGTGAATAAACTTTGTATTTATACTTCTTTATGCCAAATTTATCAAAATTACAACACTACAAGCCAACATCAAATATAGCAGGATAAAATCCTACCAAAAGTTTGAATTAAATTTAATTTTGGCCCACACGAAACTCATATGCCAGAAGTGGAATATGAGTCCCATTAGGCCTAACTATGGAACACATTTTAAAAAATACTTAGATTCATGTAAAATTGGGATTGGGACCTTGAAATTTAGGTGGAACCAATATGCACAAGGTGGCATGTGAGTCCCAAATCACTAAATATGGGCCACATAACCTAAGAAGATATGAATTATGATTAGATGTTGGTTTATATTGGGATTATCCTTATAAAATTGAGCTACATGTTTCCTTGATTTATGGGAAATTCATGCCTCAGATCAGATTTCCGTCGAACAAAACCAAAGTTATACCTCCTAATAACTTTGATAAGGTCCCATACAACAATGAACTTTGAGCTTCATGAGCAAAGAAAAGAATTGTATGCTTGGAACTCATGAACAATCAAGATGGCTCCACAGGCATGCAAAGTGTGTTATGCAAGGTGGCCATATAATAAAAAATGTAAATGGAACATAGTGAATGTTCGAAAGATTTTTTATTAATCTGTGTAAGTTATTTAACTTAGGGAACATTGTTCCTAATGTCTCGAAGAGATGACCGATTGAAGAATAAAATATTCACAAATTAGGGGGTGCAATGTGTTGCATCAAGCCACTAAGATGAATATAATATGCTAAGAGAGATCAGGCTCTTGAGGGACATCACACCCAATTTCACCACAAAGTGAAAGATGCATCACATGAAGTAAGAAGACTATATAATTAAATGAAAAAGAATAACACCAATGTATTCCCAACTTTAATGAAATTTCTAAACACCATGCTATCAGCAATTACCTTGAAGTAGAAAATGATAAATGCTAATCAATAGAGGACATGATAGCTAACTTGGAAAAACCTATGCCAAGTCATATGTTTCCAAATGAAGATATGTCATGAAAAAGGAAGAGCAGTTCCCCCAAATATAAAAATTCCAAACACATGAGGGATTCATGGATTCAGGGTCAGTATGTCTTTGCTAGAATATTTTTAGAGAGCTCAAAATTGTCATCATTCCCCATATACTCATAGAACTAGAAGAATGACACAAAGAGATTAGAAATAAAGAAAAACCTTTCAATTCAACATGGAAGAGATATGAATATCTCAATGCCTTGCATCATCCCCAAAAAGAAAACACAAGACAAAGAAAAGATAAAAGAAAAAACATTTGGGTCAACATGGAAGAGATATGAATGTCTCGATGCCTTGCATCATGCCCAAAGGAAAACATAAGACAAAGAAAAGATAAAGAAAAAATTTTATGACATGGAGAAGAATGTAGGTACTAAAAATATAGGAATGAACATTATAAAGAGAGAGATACATCAAAAACACACTACGGGGGATGACATTATACACATGCAATCATACAAAATAAATATGAAAAGAAGCAATGCAAAAGACTAGTTATACACATGTGAATAAACGTATAGTAGGTTGTATGCATCCCAATCGTGATTATTGTATATAGAAGGTGGACAACTAACTAAAGGGACAAAAAAAAGTGTCGAGCTAAGGTCACCACCCACTTCAACAGTCTTCCTAGGAGAATTATCATGTAATCTCATAGAAGAGGAAAAAAATGTATTCAATTTATTATGCAGCTTCTCGTCAATTTTAGCATTCTCCTCATCACCATATAAATTAATCACAATAGGAGGTCTAATGATAATTTCCAAAGAATGGTTTATCTCTTGTTATAGTTGTGCTATAGAATCTTTTTGTTTTAGTGAAGGGGGAGATTCATTGTGCATTTCTTTAGTCATATTTAGATTTTGCGTATGTGTAGGATCATGACGGGCCAAAAAGTGGCAATATGATGGCTATGTGTAGGTGTGCCATAGAAAAATGGCCCCTTGTCATTTTCATGGTGTTTTAGGCCTTTCTTCATGATGCTTGGTCCATTTTTCTCTGATTTATTGATGTAATATGGGCTGAACATACACATTTAAGTCCTTAAAATTCAAATTATGATGTCTTGTGAAGGTGGTGTGAAGTGTTGTAAAATATTGCTACAATTTTCTAGACTGTATTCACTACAATTCACTTAAAAATCACCTTTTTATTCATTATCAAGTCCTATTTTGAAGTGTTGTAAAGTCTTGTAACAAGATTTCACTCTTTTCTAGGCATAATTTCACTATTTACACCTTTCTTATGCTTTATTCGACCCCTTCATGCCCACATAAGGCATAATTAAGTGTATTTTTTAATGTAAACCCAACAAACAACATTAAATGTGAGTATCTTGGAGTAGCCATTGATATATCTTTAGATTTCTTCAACAAGGTTGGTGAGTTTAGAATATTTACATGTTTTTTATTCATCTTTCCTTGTTCATTTCATTCCATTTCTTCATTAAGGGTTTAATTACCAAAGTGGGATTTGACCAAGGCAAATCCCTATAACCTAACCCTTAACGATTTTTCCCCTCTTGCATGTGTATTTGCAAACTTGTGTGTGCATATTTGACAAGAATTTAGGTGTTGAAAGTGGAAAAGAAGTCAAAAAAGTGTTCCAAGTCAACAACATCCTATTTCAAGCTTGGAGGAGGCATTTTATCTATTTTTTGTAGATTTGACTTCAATAACCTGACAAGCAAACAATCTCATATCTGGTGCTACAAAATTGTCCCTTGACTTCTCAAAATTTTGGGAGAGGACTAATTTCCTATCAGTGGTGAATGGGTCCCACCTTAAGGCTAGAAATATAGGTTTTTTCATATTCTGGATTGTGACACTTAGAAACTTGTTCTTGACAGTTTTCATCATAAGCGGGACTGATTCACCATCAGTGGTGAATGAGTCCCATAGTGATTTTCTGTGATTTCAGACATCATTCAAAAGATTCTAGTTTCTCCAATTTCTACCCAGGTGCACTCTGATTCAGTCACTTTCTATTTTGTTTTGCACTTATTCATTTATAATTCATTGTTTGTAAACATCATTGTGTTTTCCAACATTCCATAAATCATAGGTTTTGCATATATAATCAGTCAATTAACTCATATAACTACACTTAGATAATCTCCTTTAGTTAAAATAACATGATACATTGCATAATTTGAGTGAACCTAGCTAGATCTTTTAGGTGAAAAACCCTAGAAGTGCTAGAAAGATCAAGGGTGCCAAAAAATATATGGTTCAATAGGGTATGTGGCTGACAAATTTTTCTTACCTAAAATTGATGAAATGAAAAGGGTTTTTAATGGAGATTCTCAATTTTCCACCAATATAAATTATCATTTACTTTGAATTTAATAAATAATTATTATTGATTTTCTATTTGAATTATGACTAAAGTCCTGATTGAAAAACATCTATAGCTTTCAAACAGTATCACATTTTTTTAATATGAAACATGTGTCACATTCTATGCTTCACATACTATAAGATTTAAAAAAATGAATTTCATGAAGTTTTGATCAAGTTAAGGTGGTTAGACATATGAATTTTTATATTTTTTAAAAGTTGTAATAAAAAATTCATAATTAATTATTTAATTGGAAAAAAATTACAAAAAAATATGCATCATATTTGGACATGAGTCCTCTACTTATATGTAAAGTCTTATTAAGAAAATATTATTATTTTATTGTGGTTAGGGTGGCTAGACAGACACCTACTTCTTATTTTTTCCCTAAAATTTAAGTACTATTGCTTTGAAATTTCAAATTTTCACCAAATAGATTTTCTATTTTAAACAAACCTAGTATTTTAGAAACTACATTCAATTTTCTATAGTTTCTATTCTTACATATTTTTTAGATAATATAGATAAGTTATTAAAAAAATTACATCAAGTTGCCTAACTTTGATTTTTTTGAATTTTTTGCCACTAAATGGCCTATTTTTCCATGATGATCCTGCACATACCCTTTTGATTTTCTTTGTTGGCTTCTTCATTTAACCTTCGAGTAAGAGCATGATGCCTATTCCTATGCTCTCTAGCATGTTTGTATCTTTTAGTCCTGTTTTCAATTCATGTTTGTGTAGGATCAAGTTGATTAACCATAGGTTTCTTTTCTTCCTTAAGGGGAGGAATGGAAGGAACGCTATGAGGTTTCTCAACCACTTTCTCTTTAACTTTGTAAACTTTTTTAATGCTAGGAGGTGTGACAAGATTGTTTTTGTTATCTCTTGGTCTTTTATAGGAAGTAGGGAAAGGATCTATCTTGGGTTGGTCTGGGTTGTATGGAATGTCTTTAGGTTCAATCATGGTTTTGTGAAGGATGGTAGGCTAATTTGAAGGTTGCGGCATGTTTCTATGGGATAATTTTGCTATTTTCTTTGCCTTGAACTTTTGATAAGATTTGAAAAATAAGTCTTCTTGAGGTTTAATAGGTTCCATAGGCTCGGGCCAAAATAAATATATTGAAAAGTTTACATAGGAAGATAAAGGGTTAAAGACACTATGATTCACAGTAGATATTTCATTGTCAAAGGGAAACTTTAAGCATTTATGAACAACCAAAGGGATGAAATTCATGGAGTGAATCTGTGGATAGCCTAGCTTCACACAAAATTGGTTTGACTATGAGATGATGGAGAATGAGACATCTAATGTTTTTTGTCTTAATTGTAAAGGAAGGGTGATCGATCCTATCATAGGGAAAGTGAAACCATTATGTATTTTCATCCATGCTTTCAATTTATAATATGTTTCTTGATAGAGCTCATGCACATGCAAGAATTATTTAGTGATCAAATTCTCTTGATAAACATGATCTATTAATATCCCATTTGTGGGCATATCATATATTCATCCAACTATGTAAATAGGACCATCAGGTGCATGTTTAAGTATATATTTATGTGAATGAAATTTCAAGAGGATTTTTAGTTCATCCCTTACGAGGTATGAATTCACTCAATCCAAACATATCATCCATAGGACCTTCATCAATATCTATGGGATCTTAAAGAATAGTATCATTATTGTCATCATCCATGTCAACACTTATCACATTATTCTTTTGAGTTTTGCTAGCTTTGACAAATGAAATGTGATGATTAGGCATAGTGTTGGTAAAGATTTGTAAGTTTTGGTTGGGAGGGGCAATGGACTTATTCCCTTTATCATTAACATCTCCAATTGAAAGTTGGTTGGAATTAATGAGCACTTGCACAAATTTTTTAAGATGCTTACAATGTTCTATGTCATGTCCATTTTGTTGCTGATAATAAAAATTGGAATTTGATATAAAGTTCAAAGGAAAAGATTTATTATGATTGGGAGTTTTAATGGGAGGAAAGGTAGTCATCACTTTTATGACAAATACTTGGGAATCTACATTTTGATCTGTTTGTTGAGCAAGATTGAATTGAAAGGGATCCTTTATTCTATTTTCTAAAATATTGAGAATTATTTTGGTTTACAGATTCATACTTCTCAGGGAGGCTAGATATGCGCTTTGTTTCATGGTTACTAACATAATTTTTATAATTAGGAAGGGCAGTACATCAGTGTACAAAGGAGGGAAACTTCATCATGGTAAGATTATCTTGTATCTTACTTTGCAAGTTCTCAATGAACATCTTTTGAAGGTGAGGGTCAAGAATCTTTACGTTGATTTGGGAATAAAGTGATTGGTACCATGAAATAAATTTGACACTCTTTTCTTCTTCTTTTTTCTTACATCTCATCAAATAGGCTATTGTCATCTTAGGGGTCATATGCACTTGAAAATGGTTTATAAATTCCTAAAAGAGTTCATTTAATGAACAAATTTAGTTATTTGGTAATGAGGAAAACCATTCTAAGGTTGTATCCTACAAGGACCTAGGGAAAAGCTTAGCCAAGAGCTTATCCTGAAGAATAAACTCACTGCATAAGGTGGTATAAGTAGAAACATGGTTAGAAGGATCTCCTTTCCCCAATATTTTTTAAAATCTAGGCACCTATATACCTTGTGGTATCAGTGTTTTCAATATCTCAAAGCATAAGTGATTGCTTTTGACATAATATGTAGTTTTTTCATTATAAATTTGATTGATGGTGGAAACTTGGTTTTAAAGGGATCAAATAGTTTGTAAATTTTGGTTTATGAGAGGATCATTGTTTTCATTTTGTGATGGAGGTGAATAAGGTGGAGGGTTGTATGTGTTTGAGGGATAATTGAATGGAATGCTTATAGGTGGTAGAGTGGTAGGAGATATGACTTGTGATGCCACAAAGGTACTAGGAACGCTAGTGGAAATACCGAAGGAAGGGATCACATTACTAGTAGGTTGCATTGTTGTTGTGACTTGAGGGTTGGTATAGGTAGGAATAGAGGCAATTGTTGTGGGAGGAGGGATTTGAATTCCTCCTTAACTTATAACATTATTCGATGGTAAAACACAACTAGTAGTTGAGGTGAGATGTTTTCCAAAAATATGAACTATGTTATGCACAAGTTCAACTCCATCTTCATATTCAAGCATGTGATGAATGTTATCTATATTAGGTATAGTAGTGGTAAAAAAAAATAGTTCTTATTTTATTTTGTAGGTTTTCTAGATCTTCGTGAATTTGGATAATGTTTCAACATGTCTTACACTACTTGAAGGCATAGAGTTATCAAGGGTTTGGTCCATACCTAGTGAACTAATGTTAACACTAGGAGTGAAAGAGTTAGATAACCCAAGATACATGATGATTGCACTATCACAAGATGACATGAGTCTCAAACTTCATCTCACTATAATATTAGCAATAGGACACTAAGTAGAAAATCTAATGCAAGGGATACTAAATGCAATATGGATGCAAATGTAATTAAAATGAAATTAAGCTAAATGCAATGAAATGAATATAACATAAACTTTGTAAAATGAAACAAAAATTTATCAATGACAAATAGAAGATTAGAAATAGAGTTTTGAATTCTAGAAAATGTAGTTTAAAATATGCACTGGGACTAAATCACCTAGAGGGGTGTATGAGTCCCACAGAGGGTATTTTTCACAAATTTTAGAAAATTTTAAGTGATTTTTATGCTTTTTTTGGTTTGGATGATCTCTAAAATAAATGAAAATGTATATTTTAGATGATATTCAATGATGCAAGATGCCAAAAAATGCAACCTATATGAACTTTCACCAATGCGAGATATAGAAACCATAGAATGCCAATTAACTAATGAAAAATCTAATGCAATGTAATCCAAACTAGATCTAGGATGATGATGCATTCCAAATAAGAATTAAGATGTTCTAAATGCAAGTTCACCAAAATGAAAGATGTAAAATTGTCATTTCTTATGGTTTAGGACATAGAACAACAATCTTCTTCACTCCCATTCAAGGAAACCCTAGAGATCTCAATCCAAGGATGAAGTAGGAGAGAGAGATCTTGCAATAGGGTGTCCGAGGGTCTGATTAGAAACTAAAGAGTGGTTCATCGCCAAGCTAGGGCTTGGAAATAATAATGAAATGAAAGACCTAATGTTTAAACCTAGTGAAATGAATACTTCACTAAAAGACCTACAAATGCATGTAAATAAGAACAAAAAGTTGAGAGATTAGAGGTGTGCACCTAGAAATCTATAAAAGCTTGATTGAAGACTTGGAATGCTGAGAAACATGAACCTTTTTTTTTAAACTCATATACCAATCTAGGTGATTTAGTTCTAGATTAGGATTTATGGGTAGGAACAGGAATTAGACAGAGATATGTCTGAAACACCTGAAATCTAGAAATTTCACTTAATTGGGACTCATATTCCAAAAGTGGTGTATCATTCTAGTTTTACTTTTTCAGAAAATCAAGAACTGATTTTCTCTTCAATCCTTGCTCTGCCTTCTTGACTTGGTTTCTAGATCTAAATGTGAAGTTTTTGCTCTATAAATCTTCTCCCATGATCTTGTAAGTAAGGTGACAACTTGAATGAATTTTCAACCTCAACAAATTCTTTCCAATCTTTCTCCTTAAAATATCTTCAATCTAGATCTTCAAATAACACACTAAACAGAGGGGAAAATGTCCTTTCATTAGTGGAAAGGGGTTTTCCTTGGTCAAACACCATTTTAGTAATCAAACCTTCTAATGAAATCAAATGAGATAAAGGAATGATGAATGAACAAAATGTAATGTTACAACTCACCAAACCTTAGAAATAAAAGGCTACAAACATGTATGAAATGGCTCTGATGGATGTAGATCTTGACTCTTGCTTAAATGTGAATAATGCTCAAAAATAAACAATTGTTAGCTCAAAAATAAACATGAATCATGATGACTTTGACATGATGCTTGATACTTGAATAATGCTCCAAAACACTTGATATTCATCCCTTGAGTGCTCTTGTAAACACTTCAATGATGTTGTGAATTCAAATTTTCTATAATGTATGAATACTCAAGTTGCTAGGTGCAAGATGAATGAAATAACCTTGTATTTATACTTTTTTATGCCAAATTTCTTGAAATTACAAAACTAAAAGCTAACATCAGGTCTAGGAGGATAAAATCTTGCTAGGAATTTGAATTAAATTTAATTTTGGGCCACATGGGACTCATACCAACAGTGGCGTATGAGTCCCATTAGGCCTAACTATGGAACATATTTTTCAAAAATACTTAGATTCATGTGAAATCAGGATTGGGACCCTGAAACATAGGTGGGACCCATACACCCAAGGTGGTATATGAGTCTCAGATCATGAAATATCAACCACACAACCTAAAAGGGAATGAATTATGATTAGATGGTTGTTTATGTCAAGATTGTCCTTGGAAAGATGCATTAAGTAAGGCTTGTGAATGCAAAATAAGGCCAATTAAAGCATAAAGAAGCCCCATTAAAAAATGAAAACCATAGATTAGTGTGAAAGTGTGGTACAACACTTTACAACACCTTAAATAAGGCACAATTAAGTTCATTTATCTTACAAGGGCCCAAGAACTAATGTGAATGTGTTAAACACATTACAACACTAAATCAAGGCAACATCAAGCTCGATTTTATAAGGAAGGCCCAAACAAGTGTGAAAATGTCACAAACAACATTTTTTGACACTACACCCCTATTCAATAAGAATCAACAAGTTTTTATCCTCTTGAATGCATGTTTGCAAATTTATAGGTTGAAGATCAACTGGAGAGAAATTTAGAAGAAAAATTGTCAATGTTGTCAAGTTGCAAATGTTGTCATTCATAGTGTGAGAACACATAAATAAAGCTACAAAAAAATTTATAGGTTTTCAAGAGCTAACAATAGAGGATATGAGAGTGGAAACATAAAGGAACAAAACCCAGATCTAAGTTTCAGAAACCCTAATAGGGACATATTCGCCAATAAAGGTGAATAAGTCCTATGTGACCTAAAAAATAGCCTTCATGAAGCAAGGTACACACCATTTTAATCTCTAAAAACTCCTCTCATAGTTTCTATAATAGTTAGGATAGGTTTTTGATTGTTATTTAGGCATTTTAGCTCCCATAATTGAATGTTTTATAGTGGAAATCATAGTGGTTTATCATCTTGATCGATTCACTTTGATAAACCCTACCCTTTTCCATTAACTAATTTTGACAATTGAATCAATGAGAATCTAATACTATAGTAGAAAATGTAAAAATGGATGATGACTTAGTTGAATATGTGAACTCGTGAAGACCTAAACTTTTTATCGCTATGGAAGTTGATACAAGGAAGATAAGAAAAAGGTCTAAAGATGGCCTGACAATAGTGTTGATATCACAATAATCAAATAGAATACCAATGAACTCAATAGTGTCTTCTAAATATATAATGTAGGATTCTATAAATACAAATGATATGTGGGGTAGACATGTGTCCTAACATGGTGAATCTAAAAAATTACTTAAATATTATGAAGCATAGAATTAATGGAATCCATGGAGATATCAACTTTGGATTCAAATGGAGCAATAGGTGATGTGAGAGTTGATATCTCTAATCTATGTGGAAACATTGTTCACCTTAAATTATAGTGATGTCTCACAAGATGATTGAGTGGGACCATATTATGTGTCTACATGTGTTGGAACTACATGATCAAACAAGGATTTACCATGATCGAGAATAGGTTTCTCCATTTCATAAATTTGATTATGAAAATAGTCTTGTATTGTATGTATTTTCATCCAACAATAACTCATACTTGATTTTTCATTTATTATGAGGATTATTAATAATACTCAAATGGAAGGGATTTAGTGTGAAAGACAATATCATATGAACTAATTAAATATAAAATTACAAGCATTAGATTACCCCATTGATTCAACAAAATAGCCCCCCCCCCCAAAGAAAATTGTATGTATTTGACACTTTATATTTAGTATATTTGTAGTTGTTCCTAGGGTTATTTTATGTACAAATATTACAAATACTCAAAATAGAGGTATATTCTAAAATAAAAACTCTCAAAAAATAGGTAGGTTAAAAAACTAGGACAAGGACTCAATACGTGCTTGAACAAGTCTTTTGAAGTTCCTAAAATGGACACTTTGTAGAGTGACCTTTAACAATTTTTGATTTATAGTATCTCTATATTTTAAAATAACTAATAATAACATAACCATATAGAGCATGAAAAATTACCCAAAGTAATAAGAAAAAAATAGAGGGAAATTTGATGATGTCAATTTCTTGTCAGCAAATAGAATATTCCAAAAATGGATGGAATATTTTCTAATGCCTAGAGTTGTACCAACAACTAAAAATCTTTTTTTATTGATTAAAAAATTAATAAAAATATATCCTTTCACCTCAAAAATTGAGGCAACAATATGCTATCTTTTTAGAGAACTTTCTCTACACAATTTCTAATTGTGACTAACTAACAAATAATACAATTTTTTATATGGATATATGTATTTCGATACAATTGTATGGCTATAATTTTCCTTGATGATTATGCCCTCAAAAAAAATTATGTTTTTCATCTTTGAAGTATAAAGCATTATCTATGAAAATGTGTCTCTTAAGCCCTTCTAAGCATAGTGTCATGGTCCATTTGGCTCTAGGATGCACAGTGTGAAAGTTGATGACCAAAACCCCCTTGATTTGAGATTTTCTTGTAGATTTAGAGCTCCAATACTATGTTGGAGTCAAATGTTTTACCTTTACATCCAAATAGATCTTGTAAAACAATGATAAGACTTCTACAAGAGATTTCAAAATAAGACAAAAATTTGTAATGTATTCATACAAAATGTGTGAATCAAAAAAGAAAGTAATTACATATGATTCACTTCAATATATAAAAATGACCCAAATTTGGGGTTTTGTATGGATTCTAAACCTCATCCATGAGTGTATTGTCCATCTATCCATGATGTTTCATGTGGATGGGATAAGTGTGATAAATGTGTCATGCACAAAAGATAGGTGTCTCAAAAGGTGAGCACATGTGTGCCAACCACATGAGGTTAGACAAAAATTTAAATGTCCCTAAGTGGAGACTTAACTAGTGTAAATTGGACTCTTTTAGGTGGGCTAAAAGATAATTAGTTTAATAATGTCACTCTTTAAACCAAAAATTTACATGACAAAAAAATTAATTTGTCAACAAGATTCAATTGCAATTTATCTTCAATGTGTTTAAGAGAATTTACATAATTTTCTCACTATCATCTACTTCAACCAAAACTCTTCTTCTTTTTGCCTCATCATTCACCTTTACCCATTCTACTTTAATGGGTGTCCATAACCTATTCACCAAATATTTTTTTCACATAGAAAAGGGAGGATGCTCTTGAAGGTGGTGAATCCTAGTATTACGTCTACAAGTTGTGTTAGAAAGTTTCTAGATCTTTTCAAAAAATTGGTTATGTGCATATCTTATTATAATTATATAGTCCGTGCCACCACTTCTATTTGAGGCATTATGTGATGTAGAGCACTTTCCTTGTGTGTTCATCAACACATTTGTAACTACTACATTTGATAAAACTCCTCTTTCCATTATAATTCGATGGACGCCAACACCCTCATTGAATGCTCTTGTTTTGACAAGTAAGGAGCATGCTTGCAAAGGATAAGTCATCAGATTAGACACCTATTGATTGTATATGATGAAATTGTTAAAATGCCTTATGAAAAATCTCATCATTTCGATCAGGTGGATCCTCATGCGGCTCCTTAGCTTATTTTACCTAGTAGCCACTACTCAACTTATTTTGGAATTATTTGTGGAGTTGGTGGTCCCATGAATATTTAAATTTTCTACTTATTTTGATGTATTCATCTAAAATTTGCATTGATATTATTAACAATAATTTGTGTAGTTAAAATATTTTTTTAAAAATGGAGACAAATGTTAAGAAAAAGGGAAATAAATTTAGGGAGCCACAAAGCATATTTGACAATATACAATTGTTGCTTATTTCTAGGCTCCCTTTTTTTCTACAGCTTAGAGTAGGTCCCCATGTGGTTGTTTAGTTTGTTTTGGCTAGCAGTCACTGCTCAACTTATTTAGGAATTATTTGTGGAACTAGTGGCCCGAAGAATATTTACTTATTTCACTTATTATTAACAAATCATCTTTAATTTGTATTTATAGTATTAATAATAATTTATGTAATTAAAAATTGGAAAAGAAATTTAAAGCAAATATTAAAAACTAGGGAAAGAAATTTGTGCAGCCATGTGACATTTTTGACAATATGTAGTTGTTGCTTATTTCCAACCCCCTCTTTTTTTCACAACTTATTTTCAATTAGTAAGCAGTAGCTGCTCCATTAAAATAAGGAAAGATTTCAAATTATTTTTTTAATAGATTTTTACATAGGAACAATCCAACTACTAAGAGAGAACACACATAAACAGTCTCATGGGGACATGGGATTATTTTCAATTCCTAAATAGTAGTTGCTCAATTAAAATAGCAAAGCATTCCAAATTTTTATTTTTCCATAATTAAAACAATTCATGACAACACACCAACAACTTAAATTTAAACAGAACAGACTTAAAAAATCACATATGAACATAGCCTAAACTACGACAATGACCTTTAATCAGAAAAAAATCTCATTCTTTGAAGTTTTCGAACACTTTACGAACTCCCCGCATACTCCTCCAAATGGCAAACATTGCCTAACTGGAGAGTTACAACAACATTTGAGGATTCCTCTTGGCTTTATCTGAATACGGACTTCTCTGGAGAGTTGGAAAAAATGTAAAAATATCACACGGAAATTATGTGCTCTAGTAGATATCCTACCGAAATATAATTGACTTTGTGATTTTGATGACTTGGTGAGGCTCGCGTGTCTTATAAATGATTACTTGAGATTTCGAGCTTTAAGATCTAAGATCTACCTCGTGTTGTGTGCCCTGCTTTCTCAAGTGTGTAACTTGTCCGGCCTACTTTCAACCCTTCTCGCCTGTTCGTTCTTTTTATGGACAATGGATTTTATTTTTGCTAATGCAATCTGGCTTGCTCTCAATGGAGGGAGGCTTCCTGTTTTTTCCTAGTAAAAAATGGGTTTCTACAGTCTTTTCAATAGAAGAAAAATTTAATTGGAATCAAGGTATAAAAACAGAAAAAGAAAATGAGGAATTAAAGCATTATAGAAATAGATTTCAGAACATTGAAGGAACACAAGCTCTTAGTGAAAGCAATCATACAACCATCAAAATCCTTTCAATGATTAAAGTTGTACACTTTGCTGACCACCAAACAGGTTTGGTGAGATTAAGCGTGGAATGAAGTTGGGGTGGGACTCAATAGCCTTTAATTGATCAACTTGGAGGTTCATGTATATTAGCCAACTACCATCTCCAAAAGGACTAGGGGTTGGCATCACATAACCAGCAGTATAAGGTAAATAGTAGCTTGCTAAACTGGGTTTTCCCCATCCATGATCAACCTTATACAAGGGAAAACGCAGCCCAGAAGAAACCACAATGCGAGGTTCATCTTTGTTTAAAAATATCCTTGGAAATACTAATGATGGTTTTGATATCTCAATAAAATCCACTAAGCTTCGAAAACACTCCTCATTTGCCGCACTAGATATTGCATCATGAATTAACTTTGCACTCCAAGAAAGTGGCTCCTTCTTGATGCCCTCAGCTCTAGCGCTAGCAAAAGGGGTTAATAAAACATTTCCAAAGTAGTTAGCAGGCATTCCCATCTCTGTTAAACGAGAACGGCCATCCACAGCAATGCCTATATTACAGTTTATTGTGTCCTCCATCTTTTGGCCTTCAATTAACAGTTTCCAAAAATAAGCAGCAAAGGCCTCCAATTTGGTATAACTGTTGTCATTCTTGTTCGCAGTGAGTTGGAGCTTTTCTATTTCCTCGGAACTCAGGTAATAGATTCTGCTTGCTATGGCAGGCTGAGGAATTCGCATGTTGGATCGTGGCAAAGGCTGCACCTTCATAAACATTCTGTCGATTGCAGAACAATAACTTGGGGGATCTCTAGGAACTAGCATGGAGCGACTAAAGCTTGGAGTTATGGAGTCAATTGGCTCATTTCTAGAAAGATTGGCCCAACATGTGAAAAACAAGTTGGCAGAGAATGAATCTGCAATTCTGTGATCGAAAGTACAGCACACAACTATCCCGCCACAGCTAAACTGAGTTACCTGCATTGGCAGAGCACTTAATGGATTAAAATTGTTGTATAATGATAGAATATTAAAGAAGAAAGTTAATTAGATTTCTTTCATTTTTATGATAATTTATTGAATGTAATTGTTCTGGTGTCCGTATATCGAGGAAAGCTAAGAGTAAAAACACTTTTAAAAGATCGAGAGAGAGAATATCTAAATATATCAAGCTGACCAATACCACTGATTTTCCAAAGTCATTTTGCTTGATTAACAAAGCTTTTAGTGCACTAAAAACAACAGTAGAATTGATATATAAAACCTATACATATTGTATAATTGTTATTACCTGAACAGCAAAAACTGGACTTCCATTTCCTTCAGAGTCATTTACAAGTTGAGGAACTAGCTTTCCCTCAATAGCTGCAATGGGATTGTAGAACTCCACTTGAGTAAGAGAAGTGTCAGCATAAGCTTCTGAAAATTCAGCCCCTTTGTTATTGCAAATCATCTGCAAGTCCCCAACACCATGGCTGACCAATCTTCCAGCAAAAGCATAGCAAGACACAAACGCTCTAGACATCGAACTTTTCAGATTCGATAGAACAGATGCAAAACTAGTTTGGAAGGGCTTGTCATAACAGAAAAAGACATGCACACAAACAGGAGGAATTGAAAGATCCAGATTGCTTAATGGAAGAACATGCTCTTGGATTACAGTAGCAGGCAATACAACTTCTCTTTTGACTACCTCCACACTATAATCCTTTGGAATGCTCATCTTAAGATGCTCTCTTAAACTCTTCACATAAATACTGATAACCTAAATTAGATCTCAGCTCAAAGATGATGCAAATTACTGCAAGCATGTATCTTCTTATATAGGAAAAATATAAAGTGAGAATTAATCGGTAGTAGAAATAAAGCCAGTCTAAGCTCACAAAGAGATGCTTTGACTATTTTGGCTTTTATCTAGATGATGAGTTTAAACTATGAACCAAAAGTATTCCTATTTTGATTTTTACGTAGATGATTGCCTTTAGGATGTGAAAGAAAAATTATTGAAAAAGAGATTTCGTGATCTTAAATGTCCTTTGGTTAGCTGTACAAGTTACATTAAATGTCTTTTGGTTAGATGCTGAAAAATAAATGATACTGATTTACTTGAATGGTTACTTTCGTAATGCCTATTAGAGAAAATAATAGTTGCTTGCGTTTATGTGGCAAAAGTTGGCGTGAGGATTACTCCTTCTGCATTTAAGAAGTGTAAAGGCATGTGTTGGAAACTAGTCCCTACCTTAATTTGCTCAAAAATGTCAAAAATATTTGTTAAGTCTTTCGACTTTTTATATTAATTTAAAACTTGATTTATTTAGTAATTATTAAGTTTTATTTTTTTTTAACTTATAAGTCTTATGTAATGATAAGTATTTGTCCATCTAGTAGGCCAGCAATTCACACTAGGAAAATTCACTTCAAAGATGAAAAGAGTATTTAAAGACAAAAATATTTTTTTTGTTTATTGATTATATCATTAGATTATATATAAAAGTGAGTATTACTGGTTGAAATTTTGGAATTAGAAATTTTGATATTATAAATAAGTAAACAGAAATGATGTTTATCTTTTGAAAATGATGGAAGTTGATTTTGTTGATCTAAGTTGTATGGATGTGTGCTCACAAAAAGATTTAATGTAACATAAATAGTGACAATACATATGTGCATGATAAGAAAGAAATAGTAAATTGTTGTTGGAAGAAGATAATAAACCAAAAAAAATATGGATAAAAATGGTGATGATAGTCGAGTTTAGCCTCTTTTTAACAAGTAAAAGTAATACATAGATAAAGTTACGAGAAAACAAAAGATTTAAAATTACTAAATAAATATTGTAAAAAAATTTGAGTTGAAAAAAGACTATGAGAGAAAAGTTTTAATATTAAAACAATTAATTTTATATAGATATCTAAATGTTAAATTCAATCAATTTTATCATTGTAATAATTAGCCCTGGCTAGTATGAATTTTAGTTTTGAGTTCATAAATCATATTATAACTTCATAATATTTACAATGGTGTTTAACATTTTCACCCTTTGATCACATATAATCAATTATGACATTATTCAAATTGGATCATTCTTAATTAATATTAGAACTAAATGAAGGATAGATACACCTTATGTGACTAGCATATAGTTACCTAGTTTCATCAATGTATACCATTTAGTGTTACATTAGCATATTATGACTAGTTCATAATAGTAGCTTGGTAAGAGAAATCTAAACATGTTTCAATTTAAAGTTGTGTGGCATCCAACTACAACTACACACCAAAAGATAATGAGATTTAAAGCATTGATTTTATGAATAAAACATAATAAATAGTGAACATATTCCATATGCTTAAAAATGTAAAAATGGGTAATATAGATAAGTAGTGACTTGTTCATGGATCATGATAGGTCAAATCCCTTATGACGGATATTAGAATTTTTTAGCATTATTATTATGGTTGTACTACATTGTATGGGGTTGTGAGTGTTTGAGAAGTTTTGAACAATTATGCAATTATCTCATTCCAACTGTGCAACTGCTCATTCCAACTGCTTCTCTCTTGTATAAATGCAATTTCATAATGATGAATATATTGTTGGAATTACTCCCAACTGCTCCCACTTGCATTAAATTCACCGTACCATTCTCCTCTCTGTAGCTATGGAAAAAATGTCTCTTCCTCTTCTTGCACATGCCACAATTTTGTCTACTTATTCTCTCTATGAAGACAATTTTTTCCTATGAATTATATGCATAAATTTGTCCTCTAATTTTAAAATCTACACTGGAAAATACATAAATTAATTGTAATTAATTGTTTTTGGCTTGTCTCCTATTTGGTTTGCTTATACGTATACTTCATGCAACCTTTTTTTTAAAGTTGTATACGTTAAAAAGTTAGTATATTGGTTGTAGAAACAACTCTACAAAATTTTGGGCAGTTTTTTGTATGAGGACTCATGTGTGTTTTGCTATAGCAATTTGAAGAAGCAATAAAAAATAAGGGATGTATTTTTCATGTTATTATATGAATATATGTTGAGAGTAGCAACTCTAGTTTATGACTATGAAAAGAAAGAAGATTGTAGTTTTTGAAATGGTTGCAATATAAAAAAATTGTTTATCCTCTATTTCATCTTTGAGGTTTTTCTCTTTCTTTTATATCTCTACCTCTTCCCTTCACTTGGTATCAGAGTTGAAGGTTAATAGTGTTTAAGATTTTCAATGGTTTTTCAAAGAGTTAAAGGGGTCTTTTAAGCAAGTTATTTGCAGTTAGTCATGGCAGCTTGGTGCAGGAGCACCTAAAAACATGTAATTGCAAAGTGCATTCTATGAGGGTTAGTCTAGGAGTTAGTGATAGTATGAGTAATTTTTATGTTAAATAAGGTCTTTGAGACTATTAATGATGTAATTAGGGGTTTTTGATGTTATTTAGTTCAAAAAATGCAAAAGGTTGCATAAAAATGTACTTATTGTCAACAAATTGTTAAAAGTGCAAAACTAGGCAATTAGGGGTCTAATTGGTAAAAAGTTGGTTTCCAATGTCCAACTAATTAAAATTCCAGTTGGAGAATGTTTTAATGGTGGTTAGATGTTAAATAAGCCTCTCATGGTCGAGGTATGGTTGTTGAATCATTTTTTTTGAAGTTATAATGAAAAAAAGGCTGCTTTCTGGAAATTTTGTGAGTAAATTTGCTGCTAAAACGTGTGGTACGACCTTTGTACGACCTGTACAGGCTCAACCCTGGTATGGTTGGAAAGAGGAGAGATTCAAATTTCATTTGAAAGTGGTTTGGTGAATTTTCATTAAGTTTAGGGGGTTTTATTGACGTTTTACTGAAACTGCCCTGTTTTGGTGTAAATTGGTGATTTGAGAGTATTAAAATGAATTTTTAGGGCATTCCACCTACTGTAGCAATTGTAACTCAGTGGAATGGCCCAATTTGTTGTAAAATAGATTTCCAAATTATTTTCAGGTCAGAGGAAGTGTGTATGTGGGTTTTGGGTGTTGCCCTAGGTTGAATTTGGATGATTTTCCTTGTGAAAGTGAGGAACTGAATGATGGTTTATGAGTTTTCTGGAAGAAATAACCTATGTGATGAAGTTAAAGCTTGTGCAGGCATAATTATGCATGTTTGAATAGGTGGTAGAGTCTGGAAAGGTCTGGAGGTATGATTTACAATAAACCCTCCTTTTGAAGGCCTAGAATCAAGGGTTTTAGGTTGTGCTATGTTGGAAGAGTGATTTCTGGAAACTATTGGTGGATTTAGTAGTTTTTGGGAATTTTAATTTCTTCCCCAAGGATTCATAAAGTTTGGTAGAGTTTAAAGGGTACTTTCTTTGTAAAAGTGGGCTAATCCACTAGCCTTTTCCACAGCAGGAGTATTGGATCTTTGAGTTCGTCCAAAAGAGTTGATATTGGTTTTCCTGTATGTTTTATAACCTGCAAAAGGGAATCTAAATTATCCTTGAGTTTGTTAGGTGTTTTGGAAAATGTTGGTGAAAATGCCTAAACTTGGTTTGCACTAAAACTGGGGTTTAGGAGTGAAATTGGGAAATTGTGCTTCTGATGATTGTAGAACTTGGAAGGCTGGTTGAATTACTTTATGTGGTCATTTTAATCTTTCTGGATACTTCTTGAAGGTAGGTTTACAAGTTGATTAAGGTTGAGCCTCCGGACTTTGCATTAGAGTGGTATTAGAGCCAGGTTGTAGATCTCTTAAATATTGAAGGAGAAAGGACATCATGGCTACCAAAGGTTTGAATGAGAAGGAGAAACAGATGAGGAATGTAATTTTCAAGACTAGGTGCAAGTGCAAAGGTAAGATATGCAAGGTTATGGTTGATTCAAGTAGTTTGGATAACTTGGTAGCTCTTGAAATGGTTGAAAAATTGAACTTAGAAAGGTTTCCACACGATTCACCTTATTATGTTTCATTGATGAATGGTGAGAACACATTTTTGGTTAAAGAGCAATCATGGGTTGAATTTGAAATAGGTGGATATAAAGACAAAATATTATGTGATATTGTACCATTGCACTCTTGTCATCTAATGTTTGGAAAACCATGGTGTTGGGAAAGATTTGCTGTGTACTATGGTAGGGAAAATAATTACCAGATTAAAAAGGATGGGAGGATTTATGTTTTAACTTCATTGGTGGAAGATGGCCAAGACAAGAGAACAAAGGTGATATTGCAGGAAAGACACAAGTTCTTAGGATATAAAACAGACAAAGACAAGGATGAGGAAATAGGGCATAGCATAGTTGCAATGGAGAAGGAAAAACACCATGAAGCAGCATTGGGAAGGATAGTGCAGAATGAAGACCTAAGAGAGACAAGGGCAGTGAAGGTTACACAAGAAATGACCTTAAAGGAGCAAGGTAAGCTTGAGGATTGTGTTGAAGATAAAAGACAGCAAGAAGTTTGTTCATTGCAGGTTAATGGTGTTCTAGGGCAGACAACTATGAAAAACATAGAGGTGCAAGAAGCTGAGATAGAGTATTGTGAGAAGAAGGCACTTGGGGAAGAGATCCCTCTAAGAGAAAAGAATAAGAATGAAGGAGAGTTATCAAAGGAGATCCAAGGAATGCCTAGTGAGGTCTATAAAGGTGAGAAGCAATGTCTATTGACTAGACAGGGTACTGAGCAGCCACAAAAGTCTGATAACAAAGGAGATGAGTTGCAGCAGGGCATAACATCTGATGACAGGGAAGTTTTGAAGGCTGAGAATGTTAAAGGGGAAAGAAGAGATGCAGATAAGACAGGTGGGAAAGTTGGGGAAAGCCATGAAAGGCTTGAAAATTATGACAAGATCATGATTGGGGCAGTGGAGTGTCCCTTGACAGCAAATGTAAGTGATAAAAAGATAGGAATTGTGAACACAGTGGACTGTGTGACAGAGAATAAAAAGGTCTTGGAAACTAAGAAAATGAAGAATGAGGAATTGAATAAAAATAAAAATGATGAGAGGGATGAAAGAAGTCTTGAAAGGCTTGAAGATGATGAGCAGGTTGTAGAAGTCAGGAAAAAGACAGTCAGCTATGAATATTGGCAAAAAACAGTGAAGGAGACTATGGAAGAGTTTGAGAAGTCTATAGGAGTTGAGCAGAGGTTGGTCACCATGAGAGGTGAAGAACATATGGCAAAGGTTTTGTAGAGAGTTGCAATAAGGACAGAGGCTAGGATTGAGAGGTTGAAGGTGATAGGCCAAGGAATGGCCAAGAGAAAACAGTGTGTGTGGTCTCCAATTGAGTTGGAGAAGAGAGGAAAATCTGAGTTTGGGACAGTTAGTTGTCCTTGGTTGCTGAGTTTAGCAATTAGGCTATTGTATGCTATTGAGACAAGGGATATAAGCATAATTCATTTGAGTGCAGGTGTGAAGTGGAAGGATAAGGGGTTGAGAGTGAAGGGAATCACTGATTTGTTCATCCTTCTGATAGTGGTTAGACCAAGGGTTAAAATGAAAGTGGAAGGGAAAAATGCAGATTATGTTGCAGATAATAGAATTGAAGGGCAGAATTACATGTATAATTGGCCAAGGCTCATGGAAGAGCATGAAAAAGAGACACTAATGCATGGTTGTTTCAGTTTGTGTATTGAATTTTTGTTTGCAGGTGTTAATGAAGACAAAAGGCAGCAAGTAGATTCATTTGAGCAGGATCAAGCATGGCAAGGTGCAGTCAAAGCAAAGTATGAAGGGTATAAAGTCCCTTGGAGGAAGATTTCCATGCAGGTGACTTGGAGTAGGTTTGAAGGGATTTTGCAGAGAGTTGGAGAAAACCTTTGGAGTAATTTATGGGGCATAAATTTTTTGTACCCGGGGAGTATGGTGCAGGAGCACCTAAAAACATGTAATTGCAAAGTGCATTCTATGAGGGTTAGTCTAGGAGTTAGTGATAGTATGAGTAATTTTTATGTTAAATAAGGTCTTTGAGACTATTAATGATGTAATTATGGGTTTTTGATGTTATTTAGTTCAAAAAATGCAAAAGGTTGCATAAAAATGTACTTATTGTCAACAAATTGTTAAAAGTGCAAAACTAGGCAATTAGGGGTCTAATTGGTAAAAAGTTGGTTTCCAATGTCCAAATAATTAAAATTCTAGTTGGAGAATGTTTTTAATAGTGGTTAGATGTTATATAAGCCTCTCATGGTCGAGGTATGGTTGTTGAATCATTTTTTTTTGAAGTTATAATGAAAAAAAAGGTTGCTTTCTGGAAAATTCTGTGAGTAAATTTGCTGCTAAAACATGTGGTACGACCTTTGTACGACCTGTAAAGGCTCAACCCCGGTATGGTTGGAAAGAGGAGAGAGTCAAATTTCATTTGAAAGTGGTTTAGTGAATTTTCATTAATTTTAGAGGGTTTTATTGACGTTTTACTGAAACTGCCCTGTTTTGGTGCAAATTGGTGATTTGAGAGTATTAAAATGAATTTTTAGGCCATTCCACCTACTGTAGCAATTGTAACTCAGTGGAATGGCCCAATTTGTTGTAAAATAGATTTCCAAATTATTTTCAGGTCAGAGGAAGTGTGTTTGTGGGTTTTGGGTGTTGCCCTAGGTTGAATTTGGATGATTTTCCTTGTGAAAGTGAGGAACTGAATGATGGTTTATGAGTTTTCTGGAAGAAATAACCTATGTGATGAAGTTAAAGCTTGTGCAGGCATAATTATGCATGTTTGAATAGGTGGCAGAGTCTGGAAAGGTCTGGAGGTATGATTTACAATAAACCCTCCTTTTGAAGGCCTAGAATCAAGGGTTTTATGCTGTGCTATGTTGGAAGAGTGATTTCTGGAAACTATTGGTGGATTTAGTAGTTTCTAGGAATTTTAATTGCTGCCCCAAGGATTCATAAATTTTGGTAGAGTTTAAAGGGTACTTTCTTTGTAAAAGTGGGCTAATCCACTAGCCTTTTCCACGGCAGGAGTATTGGATCTTTGGGTTCGTCCAAAAGAGTTGATATTGGTTTTCCTATATGTTTTATAACTTGCAAAAGGGTATCTTAATCATCCTTGATTTTGTTAGGTGTTTTGGAAAATGTTGGTGAAAATGCCTAAACTTGGTTTGCACTAAAACGGGGGTTTAGGAGTGAAATTGGGAAATTGTGCTTCTGATGATTGTAAAACTTGGAAGGCTGGTTGAATTACTTTATGTGGTCATTTTAATCTTTCTGGATACTTCTTGAAGGTAGGTTTCCAAGTTGATTAAGGTTGAGCCTCCGGACTCAGCATCACAGCTCCAAGCACAAGTTTAACAAATCCACAAATCCCACAGTTCAATGGGAAAAAATATGACTACTGGGCAATTACAATGAAGGAAATGTTTTGTGCTCAAGATTTATGTTAGTTTTTTTAGAATGGATACCTAGAACCAATAGATGCAGCAACATATAATGCATTGTCTAAAGTAGATAAAGACTTATCGAATGAAAATAGAAAGAATGATTCAAAAGCTCTCTTCTTCATCTTTCAAGGAGTGCATGAGAGAATAAAAAAGGTGAAGACAACTAAGCTACAAATGATAATAAGGGATTTTGAGACCATTTACATGAAAGACTCGGATACAATAGACTCATTTTTTACTTAAATCATTGGATTGTAAACCGAATCATATCACATGGTGAAAATATTGAAGAGAGAAGAGTGGTTGAAAATATTTTGAGAAGTTTTCCCACAAGGTTTGAATCCATAATGGTGGCCATAGAGGAGACAAAGAATCTCTCATATTTTTTAGTGGATGAGCTTCATGCATCACTCATTTCTCATGAGCATAGGTTGAGCAGGTCAACAAATTCATCATTGGAGCATGCTTTTAAAACACAAGTTTCAATCAGCCATGGTAGAGGCAAAGGTAGATCAAATTTCAAAGGCAGAAGAAGAAATTATTATAGAGGTTGAAGAAGCAACCCATCAAGCTCAAGAGGAAGAGGTAGCAACAAAAACTCAAGCCAAAGCCCATCTCAAAATTAGTCACAAAGTCAAAGGTATGACAAATCTCAAGTCCAATGTCATTATTGCAAAAAATATGGGCATTATTTGAATGAATGTAGAAAGAAGCAATATGGTTTTAGCAAACAAAATGAAAATCTCACAAAAGAAAATCAAAACCAAAAATCAGAACAAAGCACCATGTTTTTGGCATGCAATGTTGCACAAGAAAATGAAAAGAATGTATGGTTTTTAGACTCAGATTGTAGCAACCATATGAAAAGAAATTTAGAAATTTTTTCAAGTTTAGATGAAAATATAAAATCATATGTCACATTAGGTAATGACAATAAAGTTTCAGTTATGGGTAAAGGAAACATCAACATTCTAACTAAACAGGGAGAGAAAAAGTATCTTTCTAATGTGTATTTTGTGCCTGGTTTAAAACGCAATTTAATGAGCATTGGACAACTTGTTAAAAAAGGGTATAGAGTATCTTTCAAAAAAGGTGAGTGCACAATTTTAGACAAATATTCAAGTAGTCGGCTCATTGCTAAAGTCAAACAAGTAATAGAATGTTTCCCCTAAAGATTATGCTAGATTTGAATGGGAAATATGCTCAAGCACAACCCACAATGAACTCACAAATGGATAAAGAAGTTGCAACAGTCACACATACAATATTTCAAGTAGAAATAAAAGATGAAAGGGTATGTACAGGATCATGATGGGAGAGAAAGTGGCGATATGATGGGTATTGTAGGGTATGTTGCTGATGACCTTTTTTTACCCAAAATTGATGAAACAAAAAAGGTTTTTAAAGGAGATTCTCAGATTTCCACCAATATAAATTATGCTTTACTTTGAATTTAATAAATTATTATTATTTATTTTCTATTTTAATTATGACTAAAGTCCTGATTATAGGCTGATTGAAAAAAATTTATAGCTTTCAAATGGTATCACATTTTTTGAATCCAAAACATGTGTCACATTCTATGGTTCACATACTATAGGATTTTAAAAAAATAAAAAATGAATTTCATGAAGTTTTGACCAAGTTAAGGTGCTCAGACATACAAGTTTTTTATATTTTTTGAAAGTTGTAATAAAAAATTTATAATTAATTATTTACTTGGAAAAAAATTACAAAAAAATATGCATCACATCGAGACATGAGTCCTCTACTTATATCTAAAATATTATAAAAAAATATTATCATTTTATTATACTTAGGGTAGTCAAAGAGACACCTACTTATTTTTTCCTTGAAATTTAAGTACTATTCCATTGAAATTTCAAGTTTTCACCAAATAGATTTTATTTTTTAAAAATAAACCTAGTAGTTTAGAAACTACACTTAATTTTCTACAAATTCTATTCTTACATATTTTTAAAATAATATAGATAACTTATTCAAATTTTTACATCAAGTTTCCTAACTTTGATTATTCTAAATTTTTTGCCACTTAAGGGCCTATTTTTTCCATGATGATCTTGCACATACCTGAAAACTGGTTATGGAACCTAAGATTTGGGCATCTCAACTTTGGAGGTCTAAACCAACTAAATAGGAAGAGTATGGTAAAGGGTTTTCCTCTAATAGAAAAACTAGATAGAATATGTGAAGGTTGCATCTTGGAAAAACAACAAAGAGAATCATTTCCAACAAGGAAGTCAATTCGTGCAAATATCCCATTAGAGATTATTCATTTAGATCTATGTGGTCCATTGCAAATAACCTCCATTGGTGGAAGCTACTACTTCTTGACATTCATTGATGACTACAAGAGAAAGATATGGGTCTAATTTCTAAAACATAACAATGAAGTGTTCGATTACTTATGTCAATTCAAGCCTCTTGTTGAAAAGCAAAGTGAGTATTACATCAAAAACATTGAGAATGAAAAAAGGTGGTAAATAAATTTCAAAAGAATTTCTAAATTATTACAAAGACCATGGAATTCACAAGTAATTAACAACTAGATACACACCTCAACAAAGTGGGGTAGCTGAAAGGAAAAATAGAACTATCATGAAAATAGCTAGAAGCATGTTGAAAGCCAAACATTTTTCAAATGAATATTAGGCTGAAGCTATATCATGTGCAACCTATAAAATGAATAGATGTCCAAAAAAAAGTGTCAACAACATGATTCTAGGAGAAGCATGGAATAGAAGAAAACATAATGTTGCTCACATGAGAGTATTTGGATGTGTGGCATATGCACATGTGCCAAATGAGTTAAGAAGAAAATTATACAACGAAGGAGAAAAGTGTATATTTGTTGGATATAGTGATGAATCCAAGGCTTACAAACTCTACAATCCAATAATCAAGAAATTTATAATAAACAAAGATTTGCAGTTCATAGAAGATGAAGCATGGGATCAAAGTTTGTAGAAAACAATCAATATTGCAGTCAACTTGCCATAAGAAGATAATGATGTTTTTATACCAGAAAATACTCCATCAAATATGACTTCTTCCACACCCATTTATGCTCAACAAAGTGGTCAAAAAATGACACCATCATCAAGTTTAAGGACAACCCCATGCATTCAAGCATCTACTCCTTCAAATATACAACAAACACCACCTACAAGTGGCAATCAGGGTGTAGGACCATCAAGTCCACATTCCACAAGTCCAAGTTCAAGTGACAGGCCAAACCCCACACTAGCAAGCTTAAGGAGACAAAAAATTAGAAGTTTAAGAGAGATTTATTAAAAAAATGATGGTGAAAATAATGTAGGTCAGACTTCTCTTTTTTCTTTATATTCACATGTTGAAGATCTTATTCATTTTGAAGAAGCTATTAAGGAAGAAAAATGGGTACATGCAATGGATGAAGAAATAGATGCTATTGAAAAGAATCAAACATGGAAGTTAGTGAATCTTCCACAAGGAAAAGAGGTGATTGGAGTGAAGTGGATTTACAAAACAAAATTGAATGCAAATGGTGATGTGTAAAAGTATAAAGCAAGGCTTGTAGCCAAAGTTTATTCACACACAACCCAGGATAGACTACAATGAGACATTTGCGCCAGTTGCTTATTGCGACAATGTGAGAACAATATTGACCATAGCATCTCAAAACAAGTGGGTAGTAGATCAAATGGATGTGAAACCAACTTTCTTAAATGGAATTTTAGAAGAAGAGGTCTATGTGGAGTAGCCACCTGGTTATGAGATTTTGGGACTTGAAAATAAGGTTTACAAACTCAAGAAGGCACTATATGGACTTAAACAAGTTGCAAGGGCATAGTATAGTATAATTGATTCTTACCATTTTCAAAATGGTTTCAATAGGTGCAGTAGTGAGCCTACATTGTATATGAAAGTGAATGAGCAAGGTGAGATTATAATTTTTTTTTTATATGTTGATGACTTGGTATTCATGGGTGATCTATCAATTGGCATGTTCTAATTAGATATGAAGAAAGAACTTGAGATGACTAATTTGGGTTTCATGAATTAATTTCTTAGCATTGAGGTGAATCAAAATGAAAATGGTATATTCATCTCTCAAATAAAATATGCAAATGAAAATTTGAAAAGGTTTAATATGATGAATTGCAAAGCAACCCCAAAACCTATTGTTACAGGTTTGAAATTGAGCAAAGACAACAAAGGATCAAATGTAAATCCAACCTTATACAAAAAACTTGTTGGCAGCCTTATGTAATTAACAGCCATAAGGCCGGACATGTTGTTTGTAGTTAGTTTCATTTTAAGGTTCATGGAGCCTCTAAAAGTTTATCATTGGAAAGCAGGAAAGATAATTTTGAAATATGTTGTTGGAACAAGGAACTATGAAATTATTTACTTAAAGACAAGTGATTGTAAGCTAATAGGATACACTGACAGTGATTGTGCAGGGAGTATAGATAATAGGAAGAGAACTTCCAGTTATTTTTTTTCATTTTGGATTAGGTGTAGTATCATGGGCTTCAAATAAACAACCAATTGTTACTCTTTCATCAGCTAAAGCTAAGTTTGTAGTAGCAAAAGGTGCATCATGTCAAGCAGTTTGGATGAAAAGAATGTTGAATGATTTGAAGCATGAACAAGAAGAGGCAACAAAGATATATTATAATAACAACTCAGCTATAGCATTGTCAAAGAAACCAAATTTTCACAAAAGAAGCAAACATATTAACACTAGATATCATTTTATTACAATTGATTAACAATGGAGAAATCTTTTTGAAATTTTGCAGGTCTCAAGATGAATGTGCATATATCTTCACCAAAGTGTTAGGAAAAGAAAGTTTTGTTTATCAAAGAGATCAATTGGGAATCATAGATGGCGATAGTTGTGATTAAGGGGGAGTGTTGGAATTAATCCCACCTACATTAACTTCACTGTACCCTTCTCCTCTCTACAACGATGGAAAAAAAACATATTTAAGTTCTTGCACATGCCACAATTTTGTCTATTTGTTCTTTGTATCAAGATAATTTTTTCCTATAAATTAAATGCATGAATCTGTCCTCATATTTTAAAATCTACTCTAGAAAAGACAAATTAATTGTAATTAATTATTTTTTGATGTCTCCTATTTTCTCTGCTTATACGTATACTTCAAGCAACCTTTTGTTTTTAAGTTGTATGTTTTAAAAAGTTAGTACATTGGTAGTAGAAACAACTCTGGAACACTGTGGGTAGTTTTTTGTATGAGGATTTATGTGTGCTCTACTGTAGTAGTCTGAAGAAGCAATCAAAAACAAGGGATGTATTTTTCATGTTATTTTCTGAATATATGTTGAGAGCAACAACTCTAGTTTATGACTATGAAAAGAAAGAAGGTTGTAGTTTTTTAAATGGTTGTAATATTACAAAAAATTATGTTTATCCTATGTTTCATCTTTGAGGTTTTGCTCTTTCTTTTATATCTGTGCCTCTTCCCTTCATATATCAATCAATTTTTATGCACTATTTTACCAATATATGGTATTAGAGCATACAATGATGATGTGGCTATAGCCGGTGATGGAGGAGTGCAACAAAAGGAAACAATGGAGGTAATGAGCTTGCATTGTGATCTAGAGAAGATCAATTTCTTAACCATGTGAGATTGATTGAATCTACTATGAGAATGATGGTTTAGATCATTTATTCTTTTTAGAGTACATGATAGAGTGGGTGAACACGAGACAGGTCGAAGTGCATTCCAATACATACCAATAAGATCTTTGTTCGGGCTTGTGATGATGTATTAAAACTATTTGGTGATTTAGACTATCTTTGAATCAGTCTTTAGGAATTCTTCTCTAGTACAATCAGTTAAAGGATCTTCTGAAGCATAGAAGCCCTACTAGAAATCCATACAACAATTCTTTACGCCTCCTTAGGTAAGCACTATGGTGGCGATTGACATATAAGATTTATTTAAATATTTTTCAGTTAATTCTTGAATACTTGGCAAGCATATACACCATCCCATATGTTAGTCATGTGTTATTTCCCTATTTCAAATAATTTATGATTAAGGTCTTCAACATATAAGTATTCATCAAGTGCTAGAAGGAACCATTTATAAGTTGTAGCTTCAAATCTCCATAAAAGAGGAGAACTTAGGCATTTTGGATAATGAGAAAAGATTGTAGTCTAAAAAATATGAAAAGGAAACCAAAAATTTGTTTTGGAAAGACTGTGGTGTGAAAAATGTGAGAAGGAAACCAAATATTTGTTTACTTTCTATGCCTAAAATCTATTATTTAAGGCAATTAAAATTGGAGAAGGTGAAAAATAGGGATTTTTGTGTGATTGGACAAGTTGATCCTCTATAATACAAGTTGCTAGAAGGGCTTATTTTGACATAAGTAGGGAAGTGAAGACCCATAGCCGGGTAATGTGCTTTACTTTTGAGCAAGATTAACTATTACAATGAAAAGGTTATACTCCTTAATCAATAGGTGTTAGGTAGATGATTTGTAAGGAAACATTATCTGTTGAATCCACACATTATCATTTCCTTCAAGATAAATGGTGTACTTATCAAAGGATTTTATTGGGTTTATGTGATTGCCACTTTCACAAAGATTGATATTAGTGGGGTTGATGTAAGAAAAAATGATAATAAGTATTTTGAAAGGAAATAACTAGTTGAACAAGTATTCAAGGTGGAAGAAGTTATTATTAATTTGATGCATTACTTGAATGCGAGATTCTCTCTAAGATCAGGAATGAAGCCTCACAAGTTTGTAATTTGAGCCATCATAGTAGAGGTTTGTGGCACTGGAGGATGGAGGAATTTCCACCATCTCAAGATAGCTTCTCACTTTAAGATGATGCTTTGCATGAGAAGTGTTTTTGGATTTAGTTTACTGCTTTCCCTTATTGTTGTGAAAAGATAATTTGAAGAATACATATATTATGAATTTTTTTTTGGAGGTAGGTAAGGGGTTTTGTGTAGAGCTCAATATGGATGGTTGTTTAGCGAGCAATCAAGGCTATGATCTGAAAAATACCCTTTCAAGGGTCATCAAACAACTTGATGGAGCCATGTGTTTGGAGAGTTGAATATGGATTGTTGTTGAATAATTTGAAGAATCTATGATTTGAGAGATCATGGGAAGAACTCAGGAATTTGGCTAGAGGCTACACATTTATGAGGGTTAAGAGATAGCTTGATAGATCTCTACTTGATTCAGGATTTGTTTCTTCAATGAATATCTTCACAAAGATGTATATATTTTATAATCAACAATTTGTGTTATGTAAGCCTTAAGAGGAGGTCCCTTGGAAAAGTCAATTAGATATTTTAAGAGATACATTTGTAGGAACAATATAACAAGGGGGAATGCTAGCATTATTATTATTATTATTATGGTTGTATTACATTGTATGGGGTTGCGGGTGTTGAGCAGTTTTGAACAGCTCTGCAACTGCCTCATTCCAACTGTGCAACTGCTCATTCCAACTACTTCTCTCTTTTGTAAATGTTCTTGCATAATGATGAATATATCATTCAACGTTTATGCATTTTTTTACCAACCAAATTTTAGGTTTTTGTGCAAGGGTGTAATACAACCCATACTATGCAAACATGAATCCTTGTCCACCCTAACATAGTACTCCAACAATCTAATGGCTATGTTTTTAAGAAATCTAGTAATATTAACAAAAAATAACATAGAAAACAATATATAAAAAATGAAATTATAGGCTACCAAGAACATATTTCTTAATCATATTGCTAGGAAGCTATATCTTATACCATTATAAAAAATAAGGTTATTGTAGTGTCAAAAATGATCACCCTTGATATTTTCACATGTTTAGCTCCCCCTATCTAGTCTGACCTAATTATGTATTTAATTAATTATTTTATAAATATCCTTAGAAAATCAAACAATTGGAATGAAAATATTTATTTAATATTTACCCCCAACACTTAAGACCCCAAAAAGGATGACTCTGGTCTAGGGAACCCCAGCCCTTGACCAACCCTTTTTGGCTCTATTTTGGATATGTCATTGGTGTTGATATTTTATTATTCAAATTTTTAAAGTCATTTGTTGGCTATCATTATTTGATTTTTGAGAAATTATAAGAATTACAAATAAATACTAGTCATTTTCATCATTTCAATCCTAACAAGCTAGAATATTTTGAAAATTAATTGAGATTATTATTGGGCATCCTAAGAGCAATCAAGAGAAGTCAAGACTAGAATAATTGTGCCATTCATTTCTATCAAGCATCATGCCAATCATTCATCATTTTTATGTATGTTTTTACTTCATTTTTTATTTAAGTTTGTTCATGTTTTGTGAGTACAACACTCACAAAAATTCAATCAAGCAATCAAATTATCCTTAAATGTGATGATCATATGACTTCATTCCATCAAGGAATGTAAATATGAGTGTTGAGTTGTAATATTAGTCAATTCATTGCTTGTTTATCATTTAGTATTTTCTTGACTAAGGGTAAGATCTCTTTATACATCATCATACCATTGTGAAAGTAGAAATACCAAAACAAGTTTTGACATAGGAAAGGCCCTATACGACACAACCCTCCCCCCTCTTGTATGCGTAAATTTTTTCATATCTAGAGAAAATTCCAGGAGGATTAAGGACTAATTTCTCATTTATTCTTTCAAGCCCTACAAGTTGTCAAAACGCAAAAACTTGATTTTTACAATAACAAAAAAATAAATTGACAGTGACCTCGAGAGAACAAGACTTGTAGACTACAGACCACAAGCTTGTTATTTTGAATGTTGAAAAGTAGGAAGCTATTCTCGGGAACACCATGCCCTTGACCAACTAATTTAGAACCATATTTCCATGCCAAGTTCCTCTATGGCTATCCTCTCTATTTTTTAAGTCTTTTTTTTATCTTTCTATTTTGTAATTCTCAAAAATCACCTCAATTTTCTATATTTTCAAAGTTAACCTAGGAACATAAACCTTATTATAGGGAAAATAAGTTGTAATGGGCTTCTAAAACTTATTTACAATTAGAAAAATAGTTGATCAACAAAAACTTGTTTGCAATTATATAGAAAATCATATACAAGAGCAATGTAACAACTATCAAAAAAGTCATTCTACAACATAGTTGTAGCCAAGTCACCATTGAAAAATAACCTATGCAACTTATACTATAGCTGACCCCTTCCTTGCAATTCACATCCCTATAATTTGAGGATAGGATTTAGATAAAGATTTAGGAAAACCACTCTTCATTCTTCATTCTTTGAACAATTGTTCAAGGGACACTATTATGTAAATCTTCCAATTGTGAAGAAAGGAGGGAATTCTCAACTGATGCCTCAACCAAAACCATGTTTGTACAATGAAGAAGAATGTCTAATTGAAGATAACATATGTACTACAAAGAATCTATAGATTTAAGAGGAAAAAAATCCCACCACAACCCACCAACTAGACTACGGGAGTACGAGAACATAATATTAATGAATTAGTCTTTATCTATTTTGTTTAGATTTAATTGATAAGCTTTCTTAACCCAAAACAAATGCATATAGAGAAAGATGTTTTTCTTTCTATTTGTGTAGCATAGATCACAAATTTTTGAATTGATATGGTTCAACTCATGTTGCACCATTACCTCTTTGTAGGTAAAATCTAGACCCCATTTGAGTAAAGTGTGCTATTTGTTTAGAATTATAGATATTGTTTTCATCCTAATTCAAGTTCCTAATCCCAGGACCAACTATCTCTAAGAGTATAAATTTATTTATATTGGCATGAATAACTTTTACTTGCTCTACATTCTTACATTTCTTAACCATCACTACATCATTGGAAAAGATTGTTTTTCACTTATTATAGGATGCTTGAAATTATAACTTTATGTAATGGGTCACATCAAAAATATATCTATTTCTTTTGAATTTTCTTTTTGGAATTTCCTTGAGCTTTCACTTTTGTTGCCTTTGGTATTTTAAGATGTCAAAAATTTGAAGTTCACAATGAGTTACTGATAAATAAATAAATAAGTGAGCTAGTCTCAATCTTATAAAGAAGAATGTATTCTACATGACAATGGTGAAAATGAAATATTCTTATAGATGAATTTATATGATAGACCTAATGTTGCTTATACAATAGGTGACTATTCAATACTATATCTTTCTAGTGTGAAACCTAATTTATTTGAAATTTGATCAAGGCTTCAATCAAATATCATAACCTAATGGATTTGAAAGTTGACTAGGGATTCAATCAAATATCATAACCATGATGTCAATGTGGTTTTTATTACAGTCTAGTAGATTCCTTAAAGGCTTTTGTAAACATTGATTATCCTTACATGACTTTAGATACTAGAAAATAAGGAAAACATGTCTCAAGTTGTAAAATTGTATGAAAAATGAGATTAGTGAGTGTAATGGTCACATACATGCATTTAGATTATGTTTACTCACGGAGTTCAGCTCTACACTACAAAAGTAAATAATGAAGGTGCATAATCTAATATATAGGTTTGTGATAGAGTGTTGAATTCTAATACCTTGTTGAATGGACACCTAATATTTAGACATTGTCATCTACATCAAAATTAGAACTAATTACCCATACAATTTTTTTTAGTTTCCACTTTAATGTGAACAATAATTATCATTACTATTATCATCTCCTAAATCCCAAGCTTTCATTATCACGTCATAATAACCTAATAACGTTAACAAGTACTTTTCCCCATTTTGAATGGTTTAGAATCATGAAGTGTCTTATAAAATAACCTTAAGAGAGAAGGAGAACTTTCCTAAAATGAAAATAAATATCATAAAAGCTATACAAGTTTTGTACACGAGCACCATTATTGAGTTTCTATTAGATTTTAGTGGCATTCAACAAGATAGTAGACAAGAATACTATCAAATAGACTAAATTTGAAGCTATTGAATATTGAATTCACATTTAGTCTGGCCACAAGAAGGGTTGCATGTAGTGTGCATGAGGATGCACCACTCCCAAGAAAGAATAACTATAGAATTATTGTTCTCAAGGTGGAAAATTATATTATGCTTGTTCATGTCAGTGTATCTATACAATCTCAACTGAATTACTTGATAAGAGCCACATCCTATCAAATTATGAAACTATGCAGCTCCTACTATGATACAAATTAATAGGAGGTGGTGGGCTTTTTTTATGCTAAAAATTGGAACATATATTGATAGTGTGCCCTACAATGGTTCCCATGATACATTCCATATAATGAAGATTTTCACACTATAATAATTCAAAAATTTGCAATATACTGGAAACTTTTTATTCCTTAATGTGGTATGGTCGGAGCCTGATGTTGATGCTATCACAACTTGGAATGGAATATTTAGTCATGATATAAGTTTAAGCCTCCAATTCATGGTGTATGAATTAAATGGCATGAAGAATGATTAGATAGAAAATTGTGGCGTTATGGTTTAGGACATAGAAGACCAAGTTTCTCCTAATATCATTCAATGAAAGCCCTAGAGATCTAAGTCCAAAGATAGGAATGGGGGAAAGAGATCTACAATAGGGGCATCCTAGGGTCTGATTTATGACTACTAAAGGGTTCACCACCAAGCTAGGGCTTGGAAAGACTAATGAAATGCAAGGCCTAATGCTTAAACCTAGTGCAATGTAAAGCTTCACTAAATGACCTAGAAATACATGTAAATCAGAATGTAAAACTAAGAGATCAAAGATGTGCACTTGGTAATCTATAGAAGCTTAAATGAAGTCTTGAAGTGATATAAAACAAAATTTAATGGTAACTAGGACTCATATGCTAGGATGGGCAATTTAGTCCCAGATTAGTGTTTATGGGCATGAACAAAATTCTAGTAGAGATATGTCTAGAACTCCTAAAAACTTGAAAATTCACTATACTAGGACTCATATGCTAGAATTTGCATATCGGTACATTTAGTATTCTCTTGAAATTCAAAGTCTAATTCTACTCTTCAATGTTTGGTTTATCTTTTCCACCTAATTTCTGGGTCTGAAACTTTGATTTGCAACCTGTAGATGTCTTTCAATGATCTCCAATTTGCAAGGTGACACCTTTGAAAACTTTGAACACTTGACAACCTTTCTCCAATCTTTCTCTTTAGAATGTCTTAAACCTAGATCTACAAATCATACACTAAAGAGAGGGGAAAATGTTGTTTTTTTAGTAGAAAGGGGTTTTCCTTGGTCAAACCCCATTTTGGTAATCAAACATTCAAATGAAATGAAATAGGAAAGGAGAATGATGAATGAACAAAATGTAATATTGCAACTCACCAAACCCTAGCAATAAAGTGTTGTAAATATGTATGAAATGGGTCCAATGGATGTAGATCTTGAATCTTTCTTAAATGTTGTTGATTTTGACTTGAATACTTGCTTAAAATACAAAACCCTACATCACAATTGTTAGCTCAAAAATAAACATGATGCATGATGACTTTCACATGATGCTTGATACTTGAATGATGCTACAAAACACTTAACAATTAGCTCTTGAAGACTCTTGAATGCTCTTGTAAACTCTTGTAAACTCTTGAATGCTTCTTTTATCACAAATTTGCTACAATGCATGAATACTTGAAAGCTTGGTTGACTTGTAAACTTGCTAGGTAAAAACTGAGTGAAATAACCTTGTATTTATACTAGTTTATGCTAAATTTCCTAAAATTACAACACTATAAGCCAACATCAAATCTAGGATAATAAAATCCTGCCAAAATTCTGAATTAAAATTGATTTTGGGCCACATGTGACTCATATTTCAAAAGTGGCATATGAGTCCCATTAGGCTTAACTATGAGACACATTTTTCAAAAATGCTTAGAATGATGCAAAATGTAGATTGTGGCCTCAAAACCTAGGTAGGACTCATACACCCAACATGGTGTATGAGTCCCAAATCACTAAACATGGGCCATACAACTTGAAAACATCTTAATTATGATTGGATGTTGGTTTATGTCAGGACTATCCTCAAAAAGATGCATTAATTAAGGCTTGTGGATGTAAAATAAGGTAAATTTAAACATAAAGAAGATTAGTTAATTAATAAAACCCTAGATTAGTGTGAAAGTATTGTACAAAACTTTACAACTCTCTAAATAAGGCACCAATCATCCCATTTAGTTCACAAGGGCCCAAGACCTAATGTGAATACATGTGTTAGACACATTACAACACTAAATCAAGGCCATGTTAGGGATTACTTTTTCCATCATTACATCTAGGTCCCACTTTAGTGAGAGGAGGAACTTGCTTCAAACTCACACTAAAGTAGACCAACATGAATCAAGAGAGATCCAAAATGTACCAATACTAGTAAGATAGGATTGCAATGATCAAGAGGGTTGTGCAAGCCCCTAGGACCAAGGCCCTATGGAAAACTAGCATAGGCACAAAATAACACACATGAAAAATGATATAAGGAGCTATAATCAAGGCATAAGCATACACTACCAAAGACAAAGAATGAGAAAAAAACAAAAAAGAAAAGAAAAAGAAGGGTGGACCAAGCTTCGACCATTTGTCCAACACAATGTGGATTAGATCTAGGATGTTTGTCCAAAAAATTGCATGCTCACTCTAAGGAAACAAAACTTTAGGCTATCCATTGGGTGAGTAATCCAAGAGGGTGAGACACATACTCACACAGTCAGTAGATGCTCATACAAACAAGCAAGTGGCTATGGGAAGTCATGCCTACATTCATCTCCCATACAACCAGATCAAAGCTATACCTCCTAATAACTTTGATAAGGTTCCACACAACAATGAACTTCGAGCTCCATGAGGCAAGCAAAGCTTTGTATGATTGAACCTCATTGAAAGAAAAGATGGCTCCACAGGCAAGCAAAGTGTGTTATGCGAGGTGGCCATATAACCAAAAATGAATATGCAAAATAGGCAATGTTCAAAGGATTTTCTCTTAGTTCATGTAATGTCTTAACTTAGGGAACATTGTGCCTAATGTCTCCAAGAGAGGACCAATCAAAGAATAGAAGATTCACAACCTAGAGGATGCATTGTATTGGATCAAACCACCAAGAGGAATATAATATGTTAAGAGAGATCACGTTCTTGAGGGACATTGCACACAATGTCACTAAAAAGCAAAAGATTCATCACATGAAATAAGAAGACTACACAATGAAACATGGAATGCAAAATAATAATGCCAATGTATGCCCTCACTTTAAATAAATTGCTAAACACCATGCTATGAGCAATTAATTTAAAGTAGCAAATGATAAATACTAATAATAAAGAGGACATGAGAGCTAACTTGGAAAGCCATATGCCAAGTCATATGTTTCCAAATGAAGCTATGCCATGAAAAGGAAAGAGGGGTTTCCCCCAAGATAAAACTCCAAACACATGAGGGTTCTATGGATTTGGGGTTAGTATTTTCATGATATAATGTTTTTAGAGAGCTCAGAACTATCATCATTCCCCAAATACTCATAGAACTAGAATAATGGCACAAAGAGAGTGAAAACAAAAGAAAAAAAAAAGAAAAAAATCCTTTTCAGTCAACGTGGAAGATACATGAATGTTTCGATGCCTTGTGTCATCCCTAAAAGGAAAACACAAGACAAATAAAAGATAAAGGAAAAGCTTTAGGTTCAACATGGAAGAGACATGAATGTCTCGACATCTTGTGTCATCCCCTAAAGGAAAACACAATACAAAGAAAAGATAAAGGAAAATATTTTGGGTCAACATGGAAGATACATGAATGTCTCAATGCCTTGCATCATCCCCAAAATGAAAAAACAAGAGAAATAAAAGATAAAGGAAAAGCTTTACGACATAGAGAAGAATGTAGGTACAAATAGAAGAATGTCACAAAGAGAGAGATACATCAAATAGAATGTCATGGGGGATTACATTATGCACATGCAATCACACAAAGAAAATGAAAAAGAAAACAAAGGAATTACTAGTAAGGCCCATGCAAATCAACCTATAGCAGGTCATTTACATCCCAATCATGATCATTGTATATAGAAGGTGGAAAACTACCCAAAGGGATAACAAGTGTCGAACTAGGGTCATTTCCAAGTTCAACACTCTTTTTAGAAAAATCATCATTTAAGATCATAGAGGAGGAAAACACTGTATTTAATTCATTATGCACTTCTTCATCAATCCTGGAAACTTCATCATCCTCATCCAAGTTAATCACAATTGGAAGTCAAATGATAATGTCCAAAGAAGAATTTAACTCTTGTTGTAGTTGTGTTATAGGATCTTTTTGTTTCGACAAAGGGGGAGGGTTGTCATGCATTGCTTTATTCAAGTTTGGATCTTTATTTTCTTTATTGTTATCTTCTTTTAACCTTCAAGCAAGGGCATGACATCTACACCTATGCTCTCGAGCATGTCTGTTTCTTTTAGTTCAATTTTCAAGTTGCATTTCTGCAGGAGAGGGTTTATTGATCAACCATAGTTTAGTTTTCTTCCCTAAGGGGAGGAATGGAAAGAACCATGAAAGGTGGTTCAACCACTTTCTCCTTAACTTTGTAAACTTGTTTTTTTATCTTAGGAGGCATGATTGGATTTTTTTTGTTATCTCTTGGCCTTTTATAGGAGATAGGTAAACAATCTACCTTAGGTTGGTTTTGGTTACTTGGAAGGTCTTTAGGTTCAATTGTGGTTTCTTCAAGTATAGTGGGGTCAGTCATGGGGTTGGTCATGGGCTTAGGCATGTTTTGATGGGATAGTTTTGCTATGCATTTCACCTTAAAAAATTGATAGGATTTGAAAAAGAAGGCTTCTCAAGGTTGAATAGGTTCCATATGATCAAGCCAAAAGAAATCTAATGAAAAGTTCCATTGAAAAGACAAAGGATTAAAGCCACTCTGATGCATAGTAAAGATTTCATTATCAAAGGGAAACTTTAAGCATTTATTCACAACCGAAGGGACGATATTCATAGAGCAAAGCTATGGATAGCCTAGCTTTACATGAAATTGTTCTGACTATGGGATGATGGAAAATGAGACATCTAATGTTTTTGGTCCTACTTGTAAAGGAAGGGTGATCGATCCCATGGTAGGGAAAGCAAAACCATTATGTATTTTGATCCATGCTTTCAGTTTATCATATATTTCTTGATAGAGCTCATGCACAAGTAAGAATTCTTTAGTGATCACATTCTCTCCATAGACAAGATCTATTAATATCCCATTAGTGGGCTTATAATAGATTTGGCTAGCTATGTACAAAGGACCATGAGGTGCATGTTTAAGTATGTCTTGTGAGGAGAAAGCAATCTCAAGAGGCCTTTTAGTTCACCCCTTACAAGGTGCAACCTTAATCAATCAAACCATATCATCCATAGGATCTTGTCCATTAGTATTAGTAAGATCTTGTTGAATATTATCATTTGTGTCATCATCTGTTTCAACAATCATCACATCATTCTTTTTAGTTTCACTAGATTTGAAAAAGGAAATATTATGATTAGGAATAGGATTGGTAAATATTTGCAAGTTTTGGTTAGGAGGGGCAGTGGACTTATTTCCTTGATCATTAACACGTCTAACTAAAATCCAACCAGAATCAATAAGGTCTTGTAGAAGATGTTTAAGACACTTACAATGTTATGTTTCGTGTATATTTTGTTGATGATAATGATTGTAGGAATTTGGTCTATAATTTCTGGGTAATGGATTATTAGGATCAAGAGTTTTAATGGGACACAAAGTGATCATTTTTTGTTCTAATAATTGTGGCATTGTGTTATGGAGGGTATCAGACAAGGGAGTTTATTTCCTTTTCGGGTCCCCATGGTTAAAGGGTATCATTGCTTTTACAATAGCTATTTGGTTATTAACATGTTGAGATGTTTGTTGAGGGGGATTAAGTTGAAGGAAGCCTTTTATTTTTTTCTAAAAGGTTGATAATTGTTCTAGTTTGCGGATTTGGGCTTCTCATAATGGGTAGAGGTGGATTTTGTGTCATGACTAATAACTAAGTTTTGATAATCACAAATAGTAGTACACAAGTGCACAAAGGAGGGTAATTTCATCACGGTATGCTTATCCTATATCTTAGCAAGTTTTCTATGAACATCTTTTGAAGGTGATGGTTAGGAACCTTTACTTTGATTTGGGAATAAAGGGATTGGTAATATTAAATAAAGTCGGTAATCTTTTCCTCTTCTTTCTACTTACATAGATCATCAAATCAACTAAGGTTATCTTAGGAGACATGTGCAGTTGCAAATGGCTTATAAAGGCCTCAACAAGCTCATTAAATGAATGAATTGAGTTATTTGGTAATGAAGAGAACCACTCCAAGGAATTATATTTCAAGGACCTAGGGAAAAGCTTAGCCAAGAGCTTATCCTCAAGGAAAAAGTCACTAAACAATGTAGTATAGGCAGAAACATGGCTAGAAGGATCTCCTTTCCCCCCATATTTCTCAAATCTAGGAATCTCTAGAGCTTGTGGTACTAGCATTCTCAATATCTCCAAGGATAAGGAATTACTTTTGACATAGTATGTAGGTTTCCCATTGTGATTTTGGTTTATGGTGGAAACTTGTTTTTGAAGGGATGAAATGGTTTGAAAAAATTGATTTATGATGGTGTCATTGGTTGTATTGTGAGATGGAGGTGAAAATGGTGTGGGTGTATATGTGTTCGAGGGGAAAGTGAATAGAATAATTATAGGTGGTAAAGTTGTAGGAGATATGACTTCTGATGCCACAAGGGTGCTAGGGATGCTAGTGGAAATACATAAGGAAGAAATCACATTACTAGTTGGTTGCATTATTGTTGTCACTTGAGGGTTGGTATAGGTAGAAATAGAGGCAATTGTTGTGGGAGGAGGAATTTGAAATCCTCCTTGTTTTTTGGCATTGTCCACATGTTGAGCTACGTCACACACAAGTTCAACCATGTCTTCACTTTCAAGCATGCAATGAATATTATCTATGGTAGGGATAGTAGTGGTTGAAATTTTTTCAAGATTTATTTGATTTTGTAGGTTTTCTAAGTCTTCATGAATTTGGATTATGTTTTCTTGTGGAATACTAGCAATCATTCTTTCAACATTTGTCATAATACTTGAAGGTAAAGAGGTGTTAAGGGTATGGTCCATACCTAGTGAACTAGTGTCAACACTAGTAGTGAAAGAGCTAGATAACCTAAGATCCATGATGATTGTACTATCGTGGGATGACATGAGTCTCAAAATTTGTCTCATTATAGTATTAGCAATAAGACACCAAGTAGAAAATCTCATGCCATGGGCACTAAATGCATTATGGATGTGAATGCAATTCAAATAAAATTAAACTAAATGCAATTCAATAGAAACTCTATGAACTAAAACAAAAAGTTATCAACAATAAACAAAAACTTAGAAATAAAGTTTTGAATTCTATAAAATGCAGTTTGAAATCTACGCTAGGAAAAAATCATCTAGAGGGGCGTATGAGTCCCAATGAGGATTTTTTTCATAAATTTCAAAAAAAATTAAGTGAATTTTATGCTTTCTAGTTTGGATGATCTCTAGACTAAATAGAAATGCAAATTTCAGATGATATTTAGTGATGCAAAATGCAAAAATGTAACTTATATGCACTTTCAGTAATGCAAGATTTAGAAACCCTAGATACAAACTAACTAATGCAAACCTTAATGCAAAGTTAATGCAAGAAAGATATAGGATGATGATGCACTCCAAATAAAAAATAATGTGTTCTAAATGCAGGTTCACCAATATAATTAGAAGAAATATTGATGCCTCTATGGTTTAGGACATAAAACACTAAGTTTCTCCTAATATCATTTAAGGAAAACCCTATAGATCTTAATCCAAAGATAGGAATGGGGGAAAGATATCTACAATAGGGGTGTCCTAGGGTCTTATTTCTGACTATAAAGGGTTCACCACCAAGCTAGGGCTTGGAAAGACTAATGAAATGCAAGACCTAATGCTAAGACCTACTGTAATGCAAAACTTCACTAAATGACCTAGAAATGCATGCAAATCAGAATGTAAAACTAAGAGATCAAAGATGTACCATTGGAAATCCATAGAGGCTTGAATGAAGTCATGAAATGCTGAAAACACTAAATTTAATGTTGATTGGGACTCATAATCTAGGCTAGGTGATTTAGACCCAGATTAGGGTTTCTAGGCAGAAGCATCTGTCTTGAACTCCTAAAAACTTGAAAACTCACTATACTAGGACTCATATGCAAGAAGTGGTGTATCAGTCCAATTAGGCTTTTCTAGAAATTCAAAGTCTAATTTTGCTCTTCAATGTCTGCTTTGTCTTTGCCACCTGATTTCTGAGTCTGAAACTCTAATTTACAACTTGTATATGTCTTTCAATGATCTCCAATGCAAGGTGAAAACTTTGACAACTTTGAACACTTGATGACCTTTCTCAAATCTTGCTCTTTATAATTTCTTCAACCAAGATCTACAAATCATACACTAAAGAGAGGGGAAAATGTTGTTTTGTCACTAGAAAGGGGTTTTCCTTGGTCAAACCCTGGTTTGATAATCAAATGTTGAAATGAAACAAAATAGGAAAGGAGAATGATGAATGAACAAAATGTAATGTTCCAACTCACCAAACCCTAGCAATAAAGTGCTATAAACATGTATGAAATGACTCCAATGGATGTAGATCTTAACTCTATCTTGAATGTTGTATATCTTGACTTGAATACTTGCTTGAAATACAAAGCCCTACATCATAATTGTTAGCTCAAAAACAAACATGAAGCATGATGAATTTGACATGATGGTTGATACTTGAATAATGCTCCAAAACAATTGATGATCATCTCTTGAAGACTCTTGAATACTCTTTTAAACTCTTGAATGCTTCCTTGATCACACACTGGTATATTTTGACCCATTTTTCGATGAGCGTCTGTCGAAATTTTGACGACCATTCGTCACTATTATTGCATCACAATTTTGATGACATTTGAAACGTCGAAATTCTGACCCAGCATTCATCGAAAAATGGGTCAAAATGTACCAGTGACAAATTTTCTATAATGCATGAATACTTGAAAGATTGGGTGACTTAAAAACTTGTTAGGTAAAAAATGAGTGAAATAAATTTATATTTATACTTGTTTATGCCAAATTTCCCAAAATTACAATACTACAAGCACACATTAGATCTAGGAGAATAGAATCCTGCCATGAATTTCAATTAAATTTGATTTTGGGCCACATGGGACTCATACACCAGAAGTGGCATATGAGTCCCATTAGGCTTAACTATGGGACACATTTTTCAAAAATACTTAGAATGATGCAAAATCCAAATCGAGGCCCCAAAACCTAGGTGGGAATCACATGCCCAAGGTTGTGTTTGAGTCCCATATCATTAAATCTAGGCCATACAAACTGGAAACATCTGAATTATGATTGGATGTTGGTGTATGTTAGGATTATTCTCCAAAAGATGCATTAATTAAGACTTGTAGATGTAAAATAAAGCCAATTAAAGCATAAAGAAGTTCAATTAATTAATAAAACCCTAGATTAGTGTGAAAGTATGGTACACCACTTTACAACACTCTAAATAAGGCACCAATAATCCCATTTAGTTCACAAGGTACTGAGACCTAATGTGAATGTGTTAGACACATTACAACACTAAATCGAGGCCATGATGTTAGGGAGTACTTTTTCCATCATTACAAAGAATAATAGTGATTTTGGTGTAATTAAAAACATTAGGCAAATAGTGCTACGAGATCAAGCAAATGATATCTAAGAGGATTAGGCACAATTAATCTAAAAGGTATGCTAGTGGGCTAGATGCCAACATAACAATATGAATATGTCCATATGCCATATCTCATAAGGAAGACTTTAGCATTATATCAATCGTGTAATCTGTTATGGAGAGGAAATTGTTTATCCCTTAAAGTTGTGTACTAGAAGCCTATTTTTTTATGCTATTACAAGATAGAAAGGAAACAAAAGCCATGAGTATAAATTAAGCATCCCATTCATGTTGTGTGTGATGAAATAGATAGATGGATGAATTATGAAAAATAACAATGATGTTAGAGAAAACTACTAACATTAGGCAAATTATGCTATAGGGAAGAAGCAAAGGATATCTATTGGGATAAGACACAATAAAGTTAGAGCATTGAAGAGAAAGAAGGAAGGTGAAGCATTTTAAAGAAATAGGTTTCCAAATTTACCAAGAGTTTGAAGGTGCTACACCGTTTGATCCCAACATCATTTCATTATTGAAGGCAGCATTAGGGTTGATTATTATTTTGTGTGAAAAAATATAGAATATATCATTCATTTTCATGCAAAATTTGTAGGTACCAATAGAGATTTTAGGATTTTGTTAGGAGGTTTTTAAATTTTGTGCACTGCTGGGGTTTTTCTATTTGAAATCCACAATCTAGTTTTCAGTTTGACACCTAGGGTTTCCTACCAATATCTAACCCTTCAAGTATGAAGGTTTTAGTATTGGATTGTTCTTAGCAACTTTCATGGTCATATTTGAACAAATATTTGACATTTTTAGTTCCCATTTTTTCAAACCTAGAATAATGAATGAATTGAAAATTTTACGATAGTCATTCTAAGAGTTTTTTTAGCCAAATCCCCTCCCCTCGATTGACATTGAAACCCAGAGATGTGAAGAGCTTTTCAAATCGAAATAAATAAATGAATACTGAAATAAAAAAGAAAAAGGTGTTTAGATTCTAATTCATGTACCTATTTTTGGTTGTGTAACCTTCCCCTCACTTTCACCAGTATTCATGCCCTGTTCGTGAATATGACCTCAAAATGACATCGTCTTCGTCAAAATGATAGATAACCCTCATCTCTAAAATTATTGGGAGAAAAAAAGCCTTCATTTGAAGGAGAAAAAATAAATCAGGACATAAAAAATTTATTTTAGAATTTTTTTTTATTTTTTTTTAATTGTATTAATTTAAGACAATTAAAAAATAAAAAACATAATTTAAACATAAAATATATATTTAAGACAAAATTAATATTTTGTCTTAAATTAATGTCTTAAACCTCTATATAGTAGTGGTCCACTCTCATCAAATGCTCTTATACTAATATGCAAGGAGGATGCTTGCAAAGGCGAAGTGATCAGCTCGGAAAACTATTCATTGCATTTGATGAAATAGTGTAAATGTCTCGCGAGGAGACCCATGCCTTCGATAAGCTACAATAATGACCTTCCACGAGAAATAGACTCATTCTTTCATGTAATCAGTGGCTTTACAAGGACCCTGCGAACTTCCGCGGTTGACATACATGCCTATTAAGAGAGCTGCAACAACCTTCGCGCGCTATTTTTTTCTTTCCCTCGTCCATTCCTACAAATGAAATTAAGAATAAGAGGAGATGGTACGCTATTCCGCTATGATGACATGGTGAATGGACCCCCGTCTGCTCACTAACCGCCCATGAACTCAACTTTTACCTCGTCTCCTGTTTCGTTCTCCTCTTCTTTAATACAGTATTTTTCTTAATTTACTTTTTTCTGTCATGTAGGCCCAGCGTGAGGCCTCCTTCGAGGGGGATGTGACGAGGATTCATGGGATTAATAGGGAAAATAGCCAGTTCAAAGGCCCACACCAATAGATTCTGAAGATAAAATTTCAAGATTCCTTTTGGCTTTATCTGAATCTTGACATAACATGGGTATGTTCGGAAAAATATAAAAAATCTGACGTGGAAATTGTGCGCTCTAGTGTCTACGCTACCGAAAAATATTGACGCTGTGATTTTGATAATTTTGACTTTGTGTGCACATCTTATTAATGATTATTTGAGATTGTGACCCTTAAGATCTGATATCTGCCTCATCTGCTTATATGCATAAGTTACCTGCTCCGGTTTCTCAATGTTGGTAAGTAAATTAATTATGTGCAAAGACTGTCGGCATAGACCAACTGACCAGTCTCCAGAATCGTCTAGAGCCAGCCACACCGACCTCCACCGTCCCACATTACTCACGTTGGTTACTGTTCTGTTGGTTACTGTTCTGGAGAAATCTAGAAATCTCACTATGGTTAGAAATAGAATGTTAGCAAATTGCAACTTACTCCCAACTGGAGTCCAGCTCCGTAGAGCTGTCTGGGTATCCAAGAGTCTGTAGGAAGTCTTCGTAATGTATGTGTAAGGAATCAATAGGTGTAATGTGAATGAATGAATGGCAGTATGGTTTAGTGAGCAGTAGCTCAGAAATGTCTGTAACTGGTTGGTGTGATAGTTTTTTAAAAGAATGAATTGAAGGCAATAAAAACAAGTTCATTTTGCCGTAGCACATTGGTCCAGTGTTGCCTTCATGTTTGTTTCATGCCTCTGCCCACCTCCTACACTCAACTGCCTATAAATTCTACGGCCTTCTTTCTGACTTTTTCACTCGTTCGACCTTTTTATGGAGAATGGTTTTCATTTTTACTAATACAATTTGGCTTCCTCTCAATAGAGAGACTTCCTGTTTTTAGAAATTAATAAATGGGTTTCTATAATCTCTCAATAGAACAAAAGTTTGATTGAAATCCATGACCTTGTTATGCTACAAAGTAGAAAAAGAAAAACAGCAACTAAAGAGTTTTTCTCATTATTATTTCTCGACAAAAAAATAAAAAATTATATAAATAGATTTCTCAAAATTGAAGGAATACAACTTCTTCGAGAAAATATTCATATAACCATTAACATCCTTTAATGGTTGAAGTTATACACTCTTCTGACCACCAAAAATGTTTGGTGAGATTAAGCGGGGAATGAAGTTGGGGTGGGACTCAATAGCGTTTAACTGATCAACTAGGAGGTTCATGTATATTAGCCAACTACCATCTCCAAAAGGACTAGTGGTTGGCATCACATAACCAGCAGCATAAGGTAAATAGTAGCTTGCTAGACTGGGTTTTCCCCATCCATGATCAACCTTATACAAGGGAAAACGCAGCCCGGAAGACACCATAATGGAAGGTTCGTCTTTGTTTTCATATATCCTTGGAAATACTGATGATGGTTTTGATATCTCAATAAAATCTACTAAGCTTCGAAAACACTTCTCATTTGCTGCATTATATATTGCATCATGAATTAACTTTGCACTCCAAGAAAGTGGCTCCTTCTTGATCTCCTTAGCTCTAGCGCTAGCAAAAGGGATTAATACAACATTTCCAAAGTAGTTAGCAGGCATTCCCATCTCTGTTAAACGAGAACGGCCATCTACAGCAATGCCTATATTACAGTTTATTGTGTCCTCTATCTTTTGGCCTTGAATTAACATTTTCCAAAAATAAGCAGAAAAGGCCTCTAATTTGGTATAATTGTTGCCATGCTGGTTTGCAATGAATTGGAGCATTTCTATATCCTTGGCGCAAAGGTAATAGATTCTGCTTGCTATGGCAGGCTGAGGAATTTGCATGTTCGACTTTGGTAAAGGTCGCACCTTCATATACATTCTGTCGATTGCAGAACAATAAATTGGGGGATCTCTAGGGACTAAAATGGAGCGCGTAAAGCTTGCCGGAGTTATGGAGTCAATTGGCTCATTTCTAGAAAGATTGGCCCAACATGTGAAAACAAGTTGGCAGAGAATGAATCTGCAATCCTGTGATCGAAAGTACAGCCAACAACTATCCCGCCACAGCTAAACTCTGTTACCTGTAATGGATAATTATGATAAAGTATGTAATGTTATTTTCAAGATTGATAAAAAATAAATTAAACAATTAAATTGTTTACATGTTTCTTTTTTATATTTAAACAAGAAAAAAAAAAACATTTTCTACTCAGTAATTTGTTTGAATTAATTTTTTTAATTTTTGATGCAGGAGCATCCAGTGGTGTGAGGGCAATCTTGCATCACCCAAAAAGAGGAATTCCATATTATTCATGTTGTTTTCTTCTTGTAGATGTTTTTGCATTTCTAAATACCCTTTTCGTCAAATAAGAGTTTCCAACTTTTTTGTTTTTTTTGCTCAACTACTATTTTTAGCAGGTTTGAATTTGAAGTCGTGGGAAGACAAAAATTTATGGGAAGGTTCAAGATGGAAAAATACACAGTCTGGTGAAAGAATCAGGTCAAGATCATTCACGACTTGAAAGTTATTCAAGTTCCAGTTTCTGCTTTTTGCCCTAAAAAACCTTCCGAGCTCAGTTTGAGGCACTAAATGATTCCGGATGGGCCTAAAAATTTGCGGAAATGCCAAAGTAGTCTACCAAAAAATAATTTTATAGAAAATTGTTTTTTCGAGAGCTTTCCGAAAAGGTATTATAATTGAAGATCCGACGGTCGAATTAAAAGTTATGGCTGCCGGAAGTTGGTGCATATTTAAGAAATGTGTTGATTTTCAACTGTGAATTTAAACATGAATTTCAAATTGTAATTTTGGCGCCAAACCATCAAAAATCTTATCTTGAAGGTTGTTTTTGGTTCCAAACTGAAATGGGTCTATTTAGGGGATTGTTTTTTTATTTTTGGGTAACTTTTTGGGAAAAGAAGTTCGCATGCTGGGAAAGGGGGATCTGGGTAATTTCTGTAATTCTGTAATTTTCTTTCTGGGACTTATGTAATTTGCATGTATCACAGAGCTCGAGGATTTGTGATCCTCTGCATGTAAGAGTTCCATATTTTAATAGAAAATATTATTCTCCATTTTGTGAGTGTATTTCTGTGTCTCAAGTTTGCTCCCTCGTCAAATTTTTTCATAATTTTTATAAATTACTTCATTAAAATTTAAATATAGAATAACTCATAAATATTGATATTGCTATGATGATTCAACGTATAGTTTTACGAGTCAAACTCATTGACCCATGTTTTATGAGTAGTGGTTCAAAAGAACCCATCTTTCATGATAATGAATGGTCCACTTAGGTCAATGAAACATGGGTCAATGAGTTTGAGTCGTAAAACTACACAGCTAAATCTTGATAGCAATATCACAATTTGACACGCTGTGGAAAATACATCCTACTTATCAACTCATAAATAATTCATAAATTAGAATCTTACTTGAAAATTTCAAATCTTTCCAAACTTGATAGTTTTGTAATTTGTATGTAACAATATTGTTGTAAAAGACATTTTGATATTTATAAAAAATATAATTTCTCTGTTTCATGAATCCTGATCCTAGCTGCAGTCTTTGTGTGGTTTTGGGTTTTTGGGTTTTATACCATCAAAATGATATCAGAGCAATAGTCTCTATACCTCATTTGGATTTTATTTTCAACAATATCAAGGAAATTTGTAGCCAGAATTTATCAATGTATCTTGTTTTCCGAACAGTACTTTGTTAAAGCAAAAGTTATGGATTTTCCAACAATAAGTAAGATGATTGTAAATAAGAATTATTTTTCACCGCATGTCAAATTATGATATTGCTCTCAAGATTCAATCGTGTAGTTTCCGAGTCAAACTCATTGACCCATGTTTCAGTCAATGAGTTGACTGAAACATGGGTCAATGAGTTTGACTCGGAAACTACACGGTTGAATCTTAATAGCAATATCATAAAGATGATTGTAAACCAACTTAAATTCTAAACATTGCTTATAGGAAGATCACAACTAACGAAACCTACCCAAAATAGTGAAATATTTAGTTGGAAGCTAAACTTTGGTTCATTTAAGGAGATCACATAAACAACATGGATACTATTTGTATTATTTTCATATTCTTTGACCAGTACCAGGTGGGGCCTCTAAAAAGCTTAAGAGATGGCTAGATATCAACTTATGGGCTATATCGCTTTTGGTACAATAATCCTTTATCCCAAGAAAAGAGGAATATTAATAATCATAAAGCAAGGAAACCTAGAACTAAAAACAACTTAAAGGGATCTTAGTATGAAAGAGGATATCAAGTATCAATTGTTTCCCATTCATCTCTCCTAACTAGCAAAGCTTTTAGTGCATTAAAGAACAAGTAAAATCGATATATAAAATCTAAACCTATTGTATAATTGTAATTACCTAAACAACAAAAACTGGAGTGCCATTTCCTTCAGAGTCCTCTACAAGTTTGACTCAAAAAAATGTTGGTCAATGAGTTTGACTCAAAAACTACATGTTTGAATCTTGATAGCAATATCATAATGACACTTTGTTACATGAAAACTCATTGATCTATGTTTCATGAAACATGGATCAATAACTTTGACTCGAAAATTACATGGTTGAATCCTGATAGCAATCTCATAAAGATTATGGTAACCAGACTTAAATTCTACACATTGTTTATAGGAAGATCACAACTAACAAAACTTCATTGACCCATGTTTCATAAAAAAATGGGTCAATAAGTTTGACTCGAGAACTATACAGTTGAATCCTTATATCAATATCATAAAGATGATTCTAACCAAACTTAAATTCTAAATCACAACTAACCAAACCTGCCCAAAATAGTGAAATATTTAGTTGGAAGCTAAACTTTGGTTCATTTAAGGAGTTCACATAAACAACATGGATTACTATTTGTATTATTTTCATATTCTTTGACCAATACCAGGTGTGGCCTCCAAAAAGCTTAAGAGATGGGTAGACATCATCTTGTGTGTTATATCGCTTTCGGTGCAATATTCCTTTATCCCCCAAAAAAATGAATATTAATAATCACAAAGCAAGGAAACCTAGAACTGAAAACACCTTTAAGGGATCTTAGTATGAGAGATGATATCAAGTATCAATTGTTTCCCAGTCATCTCTCCTGACTAGCAAAGCTTTTAGTGCATTAAAGAACGAGTAGAATCGATATATAAAATCTAAACCTATTGTATAATTGTAATTACCTGAACAGCAAAAACTGGAGTGCCATTTCCTTCAAAGTCATTTACAAGTTGAGGAACTAGCTTTCCCTCAATAGCTGCAATGGGATTGTAGAACTTCGCTTGAGTAAGAGAAGTGTCAGCATAAGCTTCTGAAAATTCAGCCCCTTTGTTATTGCAAAGCATCCGTATGTTCCCAACACCATTGCTGACCAATCTTCCAGCAAAAGGATAGCAAGACACAAACGCTCTAGACAGAGAACTTTTCAGATTCAATAGAACAGATGCAAAACTAGTTTGGGAGGGTTTGTCATAACAGAAAAAGACATGCACACAACCAGGAGGAATTGAAAGATCCAGATTGCTTAATGGAAGAACATGCTCTTGGATTATAGTAGCAGGCAATACAACTTCTCTTTTGAGAACCTCCACATTATAATCGTTTGAAATGCCCATCTCAAACTACTCTTTTAGCTTCTTCACGAGTAGTGATAAGCTGAAGGAGATCTCAGCGCAAAGACTTTACAAGTCACTGCAAGCATGCATGTTTCTTTCTTATAGGAAAAAACAATCACGTAGAGACTGATGAGTAGAGATAAAGACAACTCTAAGGTCACAACGAGATGCTTCGACTGTTTTGTCTTTTAATCTAGATGGTGAATTTAAAATGTGAAAGCATAACTGTTCCTACTTTGGCTTTTATCTAGATGGTGACTTTAGAGTGCGAAAGTAAAATTATTCAGGAGTTGTTGAGATATTAAATGTTGTAAATTAGTCAGAAAGAGCAGTTGAGATATTAAATGTTGTTTAGTTACCTGCCAAAGTTGAAGTATTTAATTTCTTTTGATTAGATGATAGACCATAACTTATGGTCATGGTCTTACATAGTAAAGTTGACTAAGACTTTATTTATTTAGTAGTTATTAATTTTATTTAAATCGTATTTAGTGATAATTATTTGTCTTGGAACAATAATAATAATTGATAGATAAAAATAAAATAAAGATGAAAAAAAACATTAATTAATATCAAAAAAATTGAAGCTTACAAATCTACCTATCCACATGATCATCACTATTGAGTGAACTTTCAATATTCAAGTAGAATGCATATCTCAACTTCAATCACACATATTTGTGTTCAAACGTGATAATTCACATTAGACGGATTATCTGCTTCTAGTGGTTTGCACGTCTTGTCATTTCATTACACTCTTGTGAATTGTAACATGTCTCATTAATGCAATGAGACGAGTGAAAAAATATTGCTTTACTTTTCTTCTCCCTCATAGTTTAAGATATAATATTTTATTCAATTATTGTTAGGCCATTAATTTTGTAATTGGATTCTGATTTTTTCATCAATGAATTTGTTTCCATTATTGGCAAGCATCTTAATAATCTTTTAAGTCATATTTAAACAAACACACAAATTTTTTTTGTATAGAACAAATTATTTCGTGTTAGGTGTAATTAACAAGAAGCCAAAACAATAACTATAAACTCTTAAAGCACATACAAGGAAACCTAAAAAAGTGTTGAAATCCAACATACCATTTAAGAACTCAGAGTGCGTGAAATTAACTATAACGACTACTGATACCCTTTCTTAACCTGTCCAATTATTTTAGTGAGCCTGACCTGCTTTCTCAACTGTTTATAAATTCTCTAGCCTCCCTTCAACCTTTCTCACCAGTTCGATCTTTTCATGGAGAGTGCTCTTTTTTATTAGTATTAAAGCGATCCATGTATCTGTCCTCTCACAAGAAGGAGCTTCCCTGCTTTTATTAAATAATAAACGGGTTTCTACAGTACCTTCAATGGAACAAATTGTGACTGGAATTAATAATCCCACTATACTGCAAAATAAAAATAGAGGAATTGAAGCATTTTTCATTGTACAAATAGATTTCAGAGCATTGAAGAAATGAAAGCTCTTAGTGGAAGCAACCACAAAACCATAAAAACACCGTGAACAGTTGAAGTTTAATAGTTACAATTTTTTCAGACCAGCAAAAAGTTTTGGTCAGTGCATAGAATGAAATTAGGGTGACATTCAATTGCGTTTAACTGATCGACAACGAGGTTCACGTATATTAACCAAACCATCTCCATTAGAACTAGGCATTACGTAACCTCAAGAGAAAGGTAAATAGTATCTTGCTAAAATGGGTTTTTCCCATGGTCAATTTCATACAAGGGAAAAGGGGCTGGGCTTAACCAGCATATTCTAAGCATTGACCATTTAGATGGCTGGTGTGGGTTCATTCCATCCGTTCCTTTCACTAATGTCGGTTTCCGTTTCCCTGAGCACTCACGTTAAACGTTGCGTTCATCAGTCAACCGCCCAGTTCCCTCCTACAATTCAAACCAAACTCAAAACCGTGCCCTCGCTGCAGAAGTTTGCTGGATGCTGGTAAAGAGTTTGATCATATAAAACTTATTGCAGCGAACGGAAGGCATGCTGAAATGCTTTGATAGACATGTATGCAAAAATGTCGAATCATAGGCAAGGGACGTGAACTATTTGAGCGAATGCCTCAAAGAAATGTGGTCTCATGGAATGTCATGATTGCAGGATATACAGAAAATGGATTTTATGGAAAGGCGGGAACTTTCAAGCAAATGCAACTGGCAGTAGTAAAGATAGACTCCGCAACCTTTCCTAGTAGCCTCTCAGCCTTTGCGAAAATGGGAGCTTTGAAACAGGGCATGGAATCCGTCAAATGATAAAAGGCAGGACTTTTGTCAGATGTTGTAGTTGCAAGTACTCTGGTAGACATGTATGCAAAATGTGGAAGTATAGACAAGGGGCGTAACTGTTTGAACAAATGCCTCCAAAAAAATTATGGTTTCATGGTATGTCATGATTGCAGAATATGCACAAAATGGATTCGTGACAAGGCTTTAAAAATTGGCAGCATACTCCCCGCCCGTGTCAATATGAGAGCTTAAGAACAAGGTATAGACATCCATCAAAGCTTAACGAAAAGGGGATTTTTGTTAGATATTATTGTTGGAAATGCTCTGGTAGGCATGTATGGAAAAGATGAAAGCATACACAAAGCACGTAAATTATTTGACAAAATGCCTCATAGAAATGTGCTCTCATTGAATGCAATGTTTGTGGGTTATGCACAAATAGGATTTAGAAAGATGCTCTCAAAATATTTGAATTAATGACGCAGTTTGGAACATATCTTGATAATATAAATTTTAGTGCATGTGGACTATACATACTCAATCACATGGATAACTCTTATTGGACTATACATACTCAATCACATGGATAACCCTTATTGTATTACACATACATTTGATATTTATGTTTGCATCCTTGACTTGCTTGCTCATGCTAGCTATCTAGAAGACACCCTAAACTTTATTAGTAAGATGCCAGTTAAACCTATTGTGGTTGTGTGGATCTGTTTTCTTCCTTCATACATATCATATATGAATATAGGCTCAGGAGTATTTACAGCGATGCTACTTTTTTATTTGGGTCCTAAAAAAGATGTCACTTATGTTCTTTTCTCGAACATCTATGCAAAAGTGGGTAGGTGGTGTGAGAAAATGGTAAGGAGATTGACAAAAGATAAGGAATTGAAAAGATCCTCATATATAGTTGGATTGAATGCCATAAAATGGTACATACTTCTTGTTTAGGAGATATATCATATCCACATACTTCAAGTTGGAGAAATTGACTTAGGAGATGAAGGCAATAGTGTATTTTCTAGATGCAAAACATTTACTTAGTGGTGTGAAAAAGGAGGAAAAACATTATTTGTTTTCCACCATAGTGAAAAGATGGCAATTGCTTTTGATTTTCTAGACATGCCCCTTAGAACAACTATTAGTATTGATAAGAACCTTTGAGTATGTGTTGATTTCCACACTACAATGAAATTTATCCAAGTTTGTTGTAATTCATACTTCTAATGATTAGTTTAGTTGATTTCATGAAGAGGAAATGATCTCACTTCACACAGATTTTTCCATGGATTACTCCAAGGCTTTGTTAATTCATGAGGACTAATTTCCTGTATGAAGTAATTTTGAAAAGCCTTGATTATGATAAACCTTAATATATGGGTTCCTAAGTTGGTTTACTTATCCTAGAATGCTTGGGAACATTCTCTAATAAAGTTTCCATTTCATTATGTTTTGCAAGACCATCTCTAATTTTAGATAAAATTAGGGAAGCCCTCCATTGATGTTTGTTCTTTTGAGCCTTTACCTTGCATGTCATTCTTAGTGTAAGGAGTCTAGCATGTTTCTAATTTTTTTAGTTTTATTTTGTTCTCTATAGAGTTCCTTGTCAATATTTGATGAAAGATTTATATTTTTGTCCCTATAGTGCTATGTAATATCTTTGTGTTGCTCCATTCTAGGTGATGTTGGGGCCTATATTAGTAAGTACAAATTTATCCAATTTTGTGTTTTCTTTCTTAGTAGAGCCATGTTATGGCCACCATCCATAACCAATCTAAGAATTCCTTCAATGGATGGTCTTATTTAAAAATATTGTTGTTGTAGTGCTTTTCCTTTATTTATACTTGTCATGTATCTAAATATCTCAAACTATAGAAATTTCTAAAGTGTTAGGGGTAATTGTGTCTATTTCTAGTCTTTGTTTGGTTCGTAGGTTTCCTCTTGCCAATATTGTTTCACTCCATTCCTTGAAATCAAAAATTTCAAATTTTTTTTAGATGTTTGACCATTTTAGTCTTTTAGACTTCTGATTACCTATGTACTTTATCATGGCTTTTCCCATGCTTTCACTGCCTAATTTGTCTTGATGTTTGGCCCTGGAATTTTAGGCTTTTATAGAATCATGTACTTCTTAATCTATAATACTAATCCATGAACATCAATAATTCTCCACTTACTCTTTTCTATGCTTCCTCTCCTTTACAATTGAGTATTCATCATCACCAATTCTTAATTTAAGGATTCAGTATTCCTTAAAGTCTCTAAAAATATTAGATTTTTAGTATTTCCCTACTCATTCCTCTCACCCCACTTCCCATCTCCCTTCCTCCTTATGGAACTCATACTTGTAGGCATACTCATACCATCATACCTAAAAGTATAAGGTATGTGGTAAAACCAACTTCCAAGCCTTGAAATTCTTCCACCTTATTTCCCTTTTTCTCTCTTCTTCTAGCATTAGACACACCACATTAATGAGCACTAATCCATTTCTCTTGAGTCATATATTTATGAACTATGTTTTCATCTACCAAAACACACATCTAGCACTCAATAACCTTTATCCTTGATCCATTTCATTTACCTTTTCGTCTATATTATTTAGTGGTATAAAATTTTCCTTCACCTTGATCCCAAAATTCTTCTTCCCTAAGTATTGGCTATCCCTTTCACTAATTCTCACTCCTCTTTGTGTATTTTCCTTTCAAACTCCTAAGATTATTTATACAACCTTCTCCAAAAGTAAGTCAACATGTGGTAAGCCTAAACCCCAATTTCTAGCTACTGAATGCAACTTAGGTTTATATAGATTCTACTAACCAATTATAAAACACCACACGATCTAATCTATTAATTACCAATCCAATGCCATATGTGGATTGTGGCATTTTCCTATGTGTCATCTATAACTCTCGTAGACTAATCAAAACAAGGAACATGTATTCTATGCTCCTAACCACCAAAATGAAGTGGGAAAGTGCATTTTGATGTGATTAGCTTTGATAGACTCCCTATCCAAGTAATGGTTTCCATAAGAACCCTTTTCTAAAAATTAAAAGAGTGGCTAATAAAAATTCCCCATATCCAAGAAACCTATATGCCTCTCCAAGAAATCTCTATCCATATCCTATCAAACTATATCCATTTTCACACTTCCTCAACATAAATATCTTTAAAAAGTTGTATGGAGATGTGCAAGCAAGATTAAAAAAAAAGCAAGAGAAGAGAGAAATTCTAGAGCCAAGGATGGAAGGAAGCTAGAAGACCAAATGGAATAAAAAGATAGCTTTTAAAGAGGAGAGGAAGGAAAAGAAGCTTCTTGAGCCATTACAAGGAATCTCGAGATGTTACCACCGACAAAAGAGGTTGCCAAGTGGCAAACATGTTTAGAAGTAGTCGTTTGAACGTTGAAACGTTGCAAGATTTTAGCATGACGTATAGACATCCACATGGCATGCTAGTGTCCAAACTCATCAGGCTACACAATGATGAGAATGGGAAAATCACAAGGTTTGATGCAATTCTGATGCACAAGGATAGCTACTAAAATAGGGTCTAGAGCATCTTGAGAGGGAAAAAGGTTAATGTAGGGGCTAAAATGAGCCTACACAAATGCTAGGGGAGCGAACACTAAAGTGGATGCAAGAATGTATGTGAAATTGCAAGGGGTGAAATTTTATGACATTACAAGAGGTAAGTTGGGGAACAAAAATAACCAAAGGAGGATGAAAACCTTGAGGGGATCTATGTAACATTGTTGTCTTTCCTCTTTCTATCTTAGAGACAAGTGGATGAATAAAAGGTGACACTATATTTTGTGATACAAATAGGGGAAAAAGAGGTCACCCCAATGAATATTTCTTGTCCTTAGGTACTATAAGGGTATATGAAGGAACAAAATAAATTTGTGAAGGTTGGGAAATCAAAGGGTATACAACCACATGAGAAGAGGAAGATGGTGCAATAAATGACAAAGTTAGATTAATCACTTTAAATTTTTATAATATATTTAAATAAAATTTCTATTCAAGGTTGTAAACGTCCTAATTATGTAGACAAAAAATAACATATAAGGAAAATTTTCAATGAAATGTGAATGGCTTGTATCTAGTGTGATGGATAGTATGCACAACTCTATCATGTGGGAAGTCAAGGAGTTTATGGAAAACATAAGAACCCACTTTCATAGAAATAATCCATGGGAATACTAAGTTTACAAAAATATGATTGGAGGTACGAATGATTGGAAAAGAGGCATCCAAAGAATTAGGACTGACTTGGACAAAGAGTTTAATAGAACCTAACATGGGGAGTGATAGATCATCATGCACCTATGTTGAAACTTTTGATTCATCATAATTATCTTGATACAATTGGGTTAGATATAAGATTTCATCAATAATAACAATAACATTGTTGGTAGGGTTAAAAATAGCCCCATTAATGGTTCTCTTGTTAAATTGAGCATAAAGATAGAGAGGGACATCCTCTATGCCATTAGACACATCCATTGAAGAAAAACATATGATAGGGTTGGGAATGACTCATTCTCAAGATGATTAGGGGTGAGCTTCCAACATCGTTTCCACATTAGTTGATGAAGATGGAATCCTAATAGGAGGGGATTCTAATGATTAGAAAGTTGGAGAAAATTGATAAATTTCTAAGAATCTTTCTAAAATAGATTGGTATATAATTGGATTTTGGTTGGGTTTTGTGATAGACTTAATATATTCGTCAAGGCAATATAGGAGTTGGCTGACCTACTAGAGTCAATGTTGTCTGGGAAAATATGTCAAAGCTACATAAAATACCTAGTATCATGATGAAAAACTCAATGGAATTGAAAACATGATTTTTCAATCATAGGAATATGGAAGTGGTTGATGTGTTGTAATTGGATGAATTGGTTGTAACCAAACTAGATAATTTTTAAGAAGTTTTTGTAACATGTTTTGGAGAGACTCACATAGTTTTGCAAATTACCGATGTCTTTGATGTGGAATAGTACAAAAATGTGATATTGTATAAGTGTTAACCATATTAGCATTATTTTGAAAATGTTGATGATGTTTTCTACATAGCGACAACTTAGAATATAATATCCTATCTGTCTTGAAAGGTAAATCTCTATCAGCAAGCCTCAAGAGATAACCCCAAGGTCTCTAATGTCAGGTCTTGACAATGCATAAACAACTCAGTGCTAAATGTGAAAATGCTGGTAATCACAATGGGACCTTACTACAAGCAAATATTGAATCTTTAATTTATCAGATCTAGCAATATGATGATACTTCAATCCTAAATCTAACCCAAATGATAAAAGAAATAACAAAAGATAAGGGTTTCAAAGAGATTTCTAGATTTAACACTACTCCTAAGATTAACAATGCAAATGAAAAACACTTGAAATGGACCAATCCCTCATAAACTTATTTCTACTTGACCCAGATGGATTTGCAATCTTATAGAAATAGTGCAATCTTCTAAGGTGTTAAAGATTTTCAGATCATGAACATTCATTCAAAACAACCCTATTGCAATCAAAATGAATAAATCCTCACAATTGAACTAATCACAATGAATATAAAAGTCCAAGATAACTTTGCAAAGCAACTAATAATCAGTTGGTTGCAAAAAGTATGGACCAAAGATTGTTGCAACACTTCAAGTACTAAATCATAAACACTATCAATTTATCTAACATTAAACCTAATGCATTTATCAAATAACTTAAGCAATTCCAAAGATAGAATCACAAGAACCATGCAAGATAAATCAACACAAAAGAATTCACCAAAAGAATAATGTCTCCAATTGTATTGAATCACCCAAAATAGCAACAATTCTAGTATTTTGTTACAACAGTTGCTCAAAATGAGCTAACTTCTAACTATTGCTCTACTGCTTAATTTGCTCTAGCATCAAAGATATCTATCTGTCTAGCCCTTACAAATGAGGTAGAATGCCATATTAATAGAAACCTCTGAAGGCATGTCGGCCTAATTAGAATTTACAATAATAATAAATGGCCATAAAACAAGTCAGCCAAGAGGAATTCAAAATAAAATAGAATATGCATTAAATGCATGAACTCCATCCAAGTCGTCCTGGGATATCCAATGTAGCTCAGACTAATGCATGGAAAATAATAGGGAAGCACAGATTCTGATGTAGCCTTGCATTAACTGCTTTCCCCTTTGTCTTTATTTCAATCCACCCTATCATGCACCATCACAAGTACTCTGTCCAAGTCAGCTATAGGTGGCAAATGTAAAACCTTAATTCTTCTTTCGATGGATTTAATATTTTCCCTTGATTTCTCCACCAACTTATCCCATTCAACCCTATTGGTTCGATATTTCTTAATGACTACAATATAAATGGCCACATCATCCAACTGATGTTCAGTAACTAGATCCTCAATGACTGGAGAATATACATCTCGCCACCACTTCTTCAACTATTCAAAGCTCAAATTCTTTGGTGTGAACTTCCTTCTCCCTATCTAAGTTACTTTAAAGAAAGAGATGCATCTATCATGGATATTAGTTAGGGCATCCTCAATTTTCCTTCTCTGCTTATATGTCTTCTTCAAAACCTTTTGTCTTATTTGCAAGGCTTCAAACCATTCTCAAGGTTCTATAGCTCTGGAGGAAGGGAGAATTCCATCACTCACTAGCTTATCCTTAGTGTACTCCATGATGGTCTTGGTCTTCTACAACAGGAGATCTACATCCTCTTTATCTTGAGCCAGTACATCTTTCAACCAATCTATTGCCCTCATTGCATCTCCTCTAGTTGAAAGGATGTCTTTGATAGCATCATCTCCCTTGGTTGTACCCCTTGTAACTAGTTTACTATAGTAAGAGTGGTGGCCTACATTCTTTCCAACTCAGATATAGTTTCTTGGGGCAAGAAACTTGCAGCAGAAGATGAGGAACTAATGGATTATAGGGGTTTCATCAAATCTTCGAGATATTTCTTAAGTCTTTCATTCTCTTTCTTCAACTACTGTTTAGCTTGTGCTTCTTTCTTCAATCTTCCTAGGATTACAACACTTGAACCCTCATATTCTTCAATATCTTGTTCCATGGAAGTGGGTCCTAGGTTGATAGTTTGTATGTTATAATCACTCCTAGTGACCTCATCTCTATTCTTTTCTGTGGCAGGAGTAGCAATGTGGACCACTCTATTGTTTGCTTCATCCCTTTCAATCTTGGAGATGACCCTGGCCTTCTTCTTTCCTTTACCTTTTCTTATTTTTTCTAGTAGCTCATCCCAATTGGGAGGGGTATCATCCACAACAATTTGTTTTATCTTTATTTCTTTATCAAGCTAACCTAGAATAGCAGACTGACTATATTTCACTCTATCCCACTTCTTCCTGCTGACCCTTGGGTGTATCTTCTTGCTTCTTAGGAAACTCTTCATCTTTATCATGTTCTTCTCTGCCATACTCCTCTTCTTCATGCACTAGTGATGGAGTCTTAACAAGTGCTTCCTTTGTCTGAAGAGGTCTGTCATCTTCATCTCTAGTAGAAGAATCCTCATAAGTTACCAAGGGAGTCTGTAGGATTTTATCAATTTCTATAGCTGCACTATGAAGCTCACCTTCTTGAAATTCTTCTCCCCCTTCACTTGATGGGTGCTCCATATCTGCTGGTTGTTCTGATGCACCATGTGGCTCATGGGGTGGAGAAGTCTCTTTATGTTGTTCTATAGCAAAGGTTGCTGGAGGAATATCCTTCCTTGGCACATTATCCTTGGGAGAAGGAGTTCTTGATCTCCTTGAGTATACATGTGTCTTCTCTCTAGAACTTTCTACATTTACCACTATTGAAGGATCAACCTCACCTTTCTCCTTGGAAGGTCCATCCTTTCAGGTGCTGGGGCACCATCCTTTTCTTCTCCTTCACCAGGTTCCTTCTCTACATATTTTTCTATTTTTGAAGTAGTAGTCCTCTTCTTTGCTTTTGGTTTCCTCTGTTTCTCCTGCTCTTCTACTTGGGAACCTTTGATCTTAATCTTAAAAGGAGAATCTAGCTTGGTCTTTCCCTTAGGATCTTCCTTAGATGACTCCTCAAAAATAGAATGGGAGTTTAGATCCCCCATCAGATTATAGGTACATGGCACACCTTCACTTTCAAGCTCCCACACCTTTTGTTTGAGCCACAACTTGGTGTATTTCATCATAGGGGTCATGATTTGTTCAATTCATTTTTTTCTTCTTCCAACCAGTCTACTCCAATTGGCATGTCCTTAATTGGCTCATAATCATGACCTTGGATTAAGTCTCCATCACCTTCCACTTGATTGGGAACCATTTTCACACTATGCATTTGGACCACATCAACTGGGAGTCTAGAGAATTTCTTCTTTCTTACCTCAAACTCATCCTTGCTATTGGCCCAGTAGTCCTCTATGTCATCCCTGTGGTGGTATTCCTTGCTAGCTTTCTTTTGTACTTCACTAGTGATATCAAAACCCATCCTTTTGGAATGGTAAGACAACCCAAGAGTGCTCATTTCCCCCTCAGAAGCATAGGCTAAATTAATTGAAGGGCATACCTTGCTAGTACCTATCTTCAGAGGAAAATCTCCACCAAATCTAGTTTTATGCTTATCTTTCTTAACAATGGCATCAAAGTCACATATTTGCCTCGTAACCTCCAGAAGTATAACATGGTCTATGAGATACTTTGGAAGCCTGTATGGAGCCCTCTAACAACCATCAATTCTAATGTAGGAGAAGGTGGGAAATTATATGAACCAAGCCCCATACCTTTTGATCAGCTCCTTAGCATCATTTGATATTCTCACATGCTCTACACCTTGGAGCAATCTAGTGATGTGCATGGTGAATGCATCACTCACCCTCCTATAACTTGGGCTTCCTAAGTGAAATTGAGGATAAAATTCATAAATTATATCCTGTCCAAATAATCATCTTGTGCTCAATCCTTTATAGGGATGGAATCTTTCAAGTGCATACACTAAATAGGAAGTCACGGCGAATGTCTTAGTCTATAGCACATTACACATTTGTTCATGAATCGCCTTACTTATAACACCTGCCCAATGATAATTAATATTTTCCTGCTCCATCCTCACAATAACATGGAACATCCAATTCTCAAACATACCTGCACTCTTTAGGCCTACCACACGACTAAGCAATGTGATGGCATCATAGACTTCTTGTTTAAACTTTTCCCTATGCAACTACTTAGGCAGTTTTGAGAAATGAGACTTTGGCTTCTCAAGCCAAGAATTGATAACCTATTATTTCTTAATAGTCTGCTCCTCATAGTACCTCTTAGCTGCCTCCATATTGAATGCTACTACATGTGATCTATCAGGCATTTCAAAAGTTTGTGCAATAGAGATAGGGTTAAGATTAGCCAATACTCTCCCTTGAGGACTGACTATCCTTTGTGAATCCCTATCATAGTGTCAAGCACATTCCAATACCAACTCATAGCATTGGACCATGGGTGGAAATCCTGCTACATGAGATAATCCTAATTCCATTAGTCTCCTGGCCAACACTGGAAGATCTTTTTGTGCCATCCTTGCCTGAAAATCCTCATAGTCCCATCAACCCACATTTGTGTCTGAAACTTCAAACCAGACTAAGGCTATCTTACTTTCCAGGATCCTGCTTTTGATGTCCAATTTAACTCTTTTTGCTTCTGAGATAGAGGATCCTTCCATATCACCCTTAGCCATTTCAGTCACTGCCTTGCTAGCTTCAGCCTGCATCCATCGAATACTAACATGAAAATCCAATTGTTGATAACATATTCATCAAAGTGTTAGCTAAAAATCATAAGAAAACCATCAAATCAACTATAAATCATCATAACTGAGAAGTTTAGGATTCCAAGCTAACTAGGGAAAACTAGTCTGGTAGGAGCTTCAGAAAATTCTAGACTAGGCAGATTTTCCTGAAGAAGGCACAAAAATCAACAATAGATCATTAAAATGAAGAAAGGATGCATATAACATTGTAATCTATCGATTTAAAGCATGGAATGTTAAGCATTCATCATTACATTCATCCATCTCATCCAATCTCTAAGTTCCACAAAGCTTTCCAGAGAATTCGAAAAAATCTGGCCGAACTAGAATTCCGCGAAAATAACAATACCATATGAACTTCGGGGAAACAAAGGGACGAAGGAGAAATCAGGAAAATCCACGATCAACGAAAAATCTGCGAAGAAGGCAAGATACTGAATTTTCAACACATTTCGAGAAAACGGAAAGGACAAGGAAACTCGGGGAAATCCACCAGTGTAGGAAAATCCCAAAACTGAAGGAAAACCCGAATATCGATGTTCCTACATGATCTCACTCAAATTGATTGAACGATCACAAATTTGAGGTATTTGGGCTTGCAACAAGTTTGACTTGAAGCTCCTATTGATTTTCATTGAACTTAAAGCTCCTCTTAAAGAAAATCGAAAGGGAATGGCGATTCCCTAGGTATGAAACCCTAAAGATCCACCATTAATGCACAAACAAGCTTGGTATTTAGGTTACTCAACTGTTAGGTTTCAAAGTATAATCATGGCCCACAAGCAAGCAAGATGAAAGTGAAAAGAAAGCACAAAACTCACTTGGGGAACCATTAATCCAATCAACATCATGCAACCCTAGCTTCGGAATACCCAAACACATAGAAATTCAAACTCCGAGCATATCTAGAATGCCAAAGGACCACTCACATTCATCAATCAAAAGATAGGAAACATGTACATACCATTTTATGAAATGGAAATTGATTATAGAAATGATGGACAATAATCTCGAACGCCCGAGCAAGCTTTGACAACACTGACGCCCAGAAAACAACTACCAAATCCCACAATTTAGAGGTTCAACACGCTAAATTTAGCCAAGCACCACAATATTGAACACCCAAATTCAATAGAATGCAAATGATAAAGCATAATGGCAAGAAAATCTCCAAAAATTGATTAAATGTATCCCTCACAATTCGTACGAGTGATCATAAATGTAGTCGACAAGACAAGCTGAAGAAATTTGGAAACCCGATGGCAAAACATAAATTCAAAAAAATCCAGTCCACATGGAATTCCACAAAGTCCCAGATTTCCTGAACTGTAGTGTTTATTCACTTCGCTAGACTTTGAATGAAATTTAGAAAAATCCGGATTGAGCGGAAAATCCCGAAATGGAGTAAAAACCCGAACTTCGTTCAAAACTTAAGATTTTCAATGTGCAACTTAGGGGAATCACTTAGGAAAGCAAGATAAACATTTCAGGCTTATGCCAAGGCAAGGTAAATCCTCAAAATCAAAGGACCAAAACACCAAGGACAAAAGCGAAAGAGGGTCCCTGCTTTTAGCGAGGTGTGTGTGCAAAAACTGCACAACAGTAAATACCCTTTGTTTTTTGAATTTTGAGAAGAGAAGGAATCTTTAGGGGTATTAGAGGGAGTTGATGAGGTGGATCCCACATTTTTACTTATTGACTACTAATAGTCTTGCAAAGTGGTACATAGATGAGAAAATGAATTGTAAATATTTTATCACAACAAAGGCTACAAATTATTGATCAAAACTCGTTGTACTTCAAAATCAAGGAATGCATAAGAAATTTGTGGGAATAAATATTTAATATATCTAAAATGACTTCTCTTGCTTACAATGGACAAGATCAACTAAATTGACTTGCAACCCAATGTTAGCTTGGAAATTTTATAACACATAATTTACCAATTATTCAAAAGTATTTGAGTTGTCAAGAAGGGAGGAAAACTAGTCCATACACAGTAGATTTTAGTGACCATAGGAAGAGTTTGGCTAATAGTGAATCTAGAAAAAGAAAATCACTACACAATGTAGTAAACATAGATACATGTGTTTGTAGGTCTACCTTAGCATTATATTTCTTAAATTGTGTTACCTCAAAACTTATGGGTAAGTGAATAGAAAAAATATGTAATGACAAAGGACATATTTTATAATATGTTGGATTTATTAGTTGAATGGAAGTAGTTACAATTGAAGCAAGTTGATGTTTTGCATTAACTAGTTTATGATGGGGTCTACTATATACATAAAAGTAGTTGATGTTTGCAATGTACACTATGTAAAATTATTTGAAGTGCCACACCCAATGGTATAGAGGTACCAAAATTTCTTTTATAAAAACTAGAAGTTAAAGTGAAAAAGAAAGATATGAAAAGAGGTAGCAAAATTGTCAAATATAAATAGATAACAACTATATTACATTAGATGCATAGATAAGTGTAATAAACACAATGCTGAAGTTGATGAATTACAATATGTACAAATAATGAGAAGGTAGAGCTTCAACATGTGGGGACATGTGTATAGAGATGTCATTTGAGAGACTTGGATTTTATTTAGATACTTTGTATGAGAGCCATAAAAATGTTCTACACATAAATTCACAGTCTGAAATTAAAATTTTTATCATATCACCTCATGCAAACATAGAGGCACTATAGGATGAATAAAGAATAGAGAAATAATATTACAAACCTAAGATAAATAGTCAAACTATGATCACCCATTTTAGATCAAGAGGTATTTATATTTTTGTATTGTTCTATATTGTCTTATATTATTTCATCACAAATAAGTACCCACTAATTGTTGTACTTGCTTTCCCAAAAATAGTTGTTATGAATCAATTGATTATCAATTGGAAGTAGCGTCGGTGGGGGTTTCAAAGAAAATTTGTAGGGCTACTCTCCTTTGTCGCCTACACCTCTGTTTCATGGTGATGGGTCTATCCTTGGTGGTGGAGCTGCTGACATCCGGCGTCTCCTTTGTCTGCTTCCAATGTTGAAGCGAGGAGCACCAATCTTTCTACAGATATTGCTCGTCCTCCTCCTCGGTCCAACCTGGTGCCACTCTGCTGTGGCCTATCCACTTCCGTAGTTCTAGGGTAGGATGTGGTGGACAAAGAATCCTGTTTCTCCAATAATGCATGTATGTAGATCTGGTCACCTCCTTCCCTCCCTGAATTACATGATCAGATTTCAAAACATTGGGTTCCTATTTTGGAGGGCAGGATGGAAATTTACTTCTATGTCGGGATTTCTGGCGGTAGTTTTCGATTTCTTAATGGACACGGATGTTATTTTAAAGGAAAGCATCTCGACTTGAGTGCACCATTCTCTTTTGGTTTGGCCTTGGACTCCTCCACTCAACTCTAAGATTGAGCGTATAGATATTTAACTGATTTAGGTTAGCTTGTCTAATATGTCCTTTTAGTTTCGGTGAAAATCAGCGTCTAAGCCTATTTGGTATACCCTTGGGCATCTTCTGAATGTTGAAGTTGCCATTTAAAACTTTTCTCACCTCCTTCGCTTAATCTTGGAGGAGATTGACCTTGCGAAGGCTCTCCCTGGGGAAGTTATTTTGTAGGTTGTGGATCAACATTGCACTCAGACTATCATCAATGACGGTATCCCTTTTTGTTGTAGATATTGTTTCGTCACTAGATATTTGGCTTCTAATTTCTCTTCCATCATCCATAAAAGCCGCCCTCTCCTACGTGGTGGCAAAATGCTCTCTCCCACCACCTTACAGTATTTCTTGAGAGTTTTGATAATGATATAATGGCTTCAACTCACTCTATGCCTATCTTATTAATTTTGACAACTATAGGTATTCGTGTTGACTCGTTCTTGGTTACTCTCGTGCCCTCAACTCTTAGTTGTGGAGCCTTCGAATATCATCAAGAATCTGATAACTCTTAATAAACCCTCCTTTCTTAGGTTATATTAGACAATCAAGAAACTTTTAAAAACTTTTAGCAATATATGAGTTTAGTTTATGGTCTTGCAAATGACATTACAATAAAGAGCAATCGGGAAGGAGAGGTCAAAAGAATCTACCCCAACCTTGTTAGGAATGAAAGCCAAAAATATAGAATTAACATATTTGAGCATATATTTATTATTGTGAGATTTACAAAGAACGTTTAGTAGATAATCTTTTAAAATATTATAAAATTCTTGGAAGAATCCAATAGAAAAGTGATTATGTCTAGGAGTCTTATCATTCTTTGTTTGAAAAATAAACTTTTTAAATTCATTATGATTGATAGGTGCCCAGAAGCATATCTTTTGTTTTTTATAAAATATAGGATTACCTATTTTTTATCCATAAAAATGTGATCATATTTAGAAAATAGAGACGAGAAATGATGGAAATATTTCTTATTAATACCATCAAATGAAGAAAATTTAACTCTATGAGAAGAGTTGATAAAAGTAATAACGTTACCGATACACTTATCTTTAGTTGAATTATGGATAAAGTTAGTTTTTTTTTAACCATCTTGTAGCTAGGTAATTCTAGATTTCTTCTTCCAAAAAGTATCTTGATGAAGATCCCATTCATGGAGCTCCCTCGAGAAATAAGATTCTTCTAGTAGACATTCCCTAGTCATACATAATTCACTAATTTAAAAAGTAATATCATTTACTTTTTCTTGCACTTAAATTTCTTCTATTAGAAAATATTACCAAAAATAAATTTGTTCAACTTTTTGAGCTTAAAGTTTATAGACTAGAGCCTTTTGAAAAAGTAATACACAATGATTCCAAAGGAAGGCTTTCCTTTAATCCACCACACTACCATATTTTCATGTAAATATTGATAATGTAACCATATTAATTGAAAATTCATTTAAGATTATAAAAAAGAGAAGAAGAAATCTTAATGCACCAATGATCTAAAGCATATCATTGTGAATTTTTACAAAATAAAATTCAATTAGCACCAATCCAACAATCAAAAACAAAAAATTTATTCAACTTCTATAAAATAGAACTAGTACCACATTTTCAATTACTCCAAGTGTAAAGACTACCACTAGGTTTAACATCCACAAGATTCATAAAAAATATAGTTTCTCAAAATAAAGTTAAAGATTTATTGAATTGTACTCAAACCTTTAAGTTTCTTGTGAATATGAGACCATGAGAAACTATATCTTCAATATGAGACCATGAGAAGACCTTTCCTTGAAATTGAGTAGGAGAATAAATATTCAATAATAAAATAGAACTCCTTGAGTCAAAACAAGTACCAAAAATTAATTTATATGATGTTTACTTGGTAACCAAATTGGAGTAAGATGACAAGGATCCCAAAGACATGCAACCTCTCTTGCACAACAAAAATTTGAAAAATTGTTTGTTTATTATCTCGGTATTATATGTTGAGGATATTCTTGTAGAAGGAATTTAAAGCATAATTGAGACCAACATGTTAAAGGCTCAAATAGCTAGGACTTTTGATATGAAGGATTTGGGAGAAACAAAACAAATTTGGGTGATGAAAATACATAGGGATAAGGAGCATGGTAAGCTTTAGTTATCACAATAGAAGTATGTGGAGAAGATCCTCATAATATTCATTATGAAGAATGTGAAACCAATAAATATCCCTTTAGCTCCTCATTTTAAGATTTCTTCAAGTTTTTTTCGTAGTAAAAAAGATGAAAAGGATTATATGTCTCGTGTATCATATGCCAATATAGTGCAAAGTTTAATATATGTGATGGTATGTACAAGACCAAATATTTCACATATTGTTGGTGATTTTAGTCTCTTAGAGGCACAAGTGATTATTGTATCACCTTTGATGGTTGTAGTGGTTCAGTCTGTGGTTAAGTTGATTCAAATTTTGTAGGTGATTTGGGAAAAAAGAGATCTACATCAAGTTATGTTTTTAATCTTGTAGGAGGACCTATTAGTTGAATGTTAAAGCTTCAATAAATAGTTTCTTTATCCACTGTTGAGGTAGAGTATATGGCTATCTCACATGCATGCAAAGAGCCAATTCAGTTGAAGGGTCTTTTGGGTGAGTTTGGAAAAGTTCAAAACAAGGTGATTGTATTTTGTGATAGTCATAATGCTATTCATTTGACTAAAAATATAGCTTATTGAAGTAGGACTAAGCATATTGGAATTAAATATCATTTTGTAATACATGTTATTTATGGAGGTGGAGCAGCTCTTGAAAGAGTTCATAAACTAGAAAATTTTGTAGACATATTTTAAAAACTAGTATGTAGTTAGAGAAGCTGAGCTGGAGTTTGGTTTCTCTTGTCTTGTAGGAAAGGTGATAAATGGGCATGGGAAAGTAACTGGTAAACTATTGTTAGGGTAGAGATTGTTCGATAATGAAAACAATAATAGAATTAAAGAAAAATCTTGTGGAAAATAAAAAAACAAGAAAAAACAATAAAAATAATTAAATCAATAAAAGTTAGATGGTTTTTCTAAGTTTGACAGAAGTTATCTTAAAAATATTTTATATATCTTGTTGCTTTTAAGGAAAAATAAATGTAATAAATTTTAATTGAATAGTAGTAGTTGTGTGAAGATTGTAATAAACTTCTCTAGGCAATAAGAATATCAATACTTTTCCCTGTAGATGTTTCCTTGACACATTGTAAAGGTTTTACCATGTAAATCTGTGTCTTGTCTATTATTCTATTTTTGAATTTTATTTTCTTTGTTATTTATTTGTAATTAACTTGTAATACACTATTATTTAATTTTGTGGATTTTATGTTTCCATTTCTGCTACATCAATGTCTACCAAGACACTTGCAACTACAACATCTAACAAAATTCATCTATCATTTATCATATGATGGGTATGCAGAGCTTGTTACAAAGGTCTTGTTTCAACATAGGTAGGGAGGATGCTGACAAAGGTTGAGGAGTTTGGGTTTATAACTACCAAATGGATTTGCTTGAAATTTTCTATAGCCTTTTCAACAAACCTATTTTATGCATATCTTGCAATAATAGCATTCCATAAGATCACATTTTTTAGGCATTTGGTCAAACAACTCACGTACCTTGTCTTTTTTTGCTACATCTTGAATACATATCTACATACATGTCTACTAGTAAAGCATTTCCAACAATAACATCTGAAAAGAATCCTAAATCTTTCATGCTTTTATGGATTCTCTATTCCAAAGCTTCCATTTCATTTGACAAAATTCCTAAACCCTTCATGCTTTTATGGATTCTATATTCCAAAGCTCCCATTTTGGCACACAGTAGGACTATGATTGCAAATTTATACAACGCGACTAGCGTTGGAGACCTATTTTTTGCAAATAGTCAAACAGTGTGACTAAGCCCGTGAGGAAACCCATGTCTTCTTACACAACAGTAATTTAACTTTTGCAGTGTGGGAAATTTGAGCTTTGTGCAGGTCACGTGGAGACAGTTTAAAATATTAAATTGACCGCCATCCATCAAATAGCCTTCATTGAGGGTGAACATGAAAGGAATATGTTATAGCTGGGCACCACATGCGCCACTTTCAAGAATATACAGTTATTTTATTAAAAATTATATATAAATATAAATTATCTATATTTTTATTGTCTTTAAATAAAATTTAACTAAAAATGTCATAGAAAATTGTAGAAATAATATTAACCATTTATTTTATTTTATCATTTAATATTCATAACAAATTGATTACTATAATATATTTATGTCCCTAGATACGTGTAAAATAATTTTGAATGTAAAGATAATTTCAAACATTTGTTTGGCCATTAAAAGCGGTAGAGTTTTGACTTGCTTAAAATACTTTTTTGCGAATTAAATCATCTTCAAGTTATTTGAAATTTGAAAATGACCCGTTTTCCATTATCTAGATTTCTTGGCTACAATTCACTCGTATTTAGAAGTTAAATGTTGTTTGGTTTTAGCTGCCCATACATATAAATGCATTGAAAATATTTGCACTATTTAGTACAACTTTGGATAATGATAAAAATTTATACTATTTCTACATTGTATAAATTACTTAGTCGCACAAAACATATCATTCAAAATAATTACTGTCTAAATTTCGATACAGTTCAGCCTCAAAGAGGATGACTATTGGTATTTGGTCGGTTCAGCCTCAAGAAGGATAATGCTTTTATTCAGTACAGATTTAAAACAACTGATAATAAAAGAAATAATTCAGAGTAAGAACAGCCTTAGAGGGTCAAGATAACGTCCTCTTTCAACAGAATGGCCTGCCTATTTAGAGAAATAATGAGGGATTAATGCCCTACTGGTGCAGGTGCAGGTGCAGAGGCTTGCCCAGAAATCAATTCCTTGACCTGTTGATCATTGATATTAAATGCCTTGGCCAATACATCTTGAGGAATGGGAGGACTGGCTCCAAAGACAGCAGATGCAACCAGTTGAACGCCAGGCAGCTGGCTGTTAAACGCAGTAATTGTAGTGGCATATGATGTCCCAACGTTCTGCTGAAAATGCACCAATCCCCTTGGTATTACATACACATCTCCCTTCTCCAACTTTTGTGAGAACAAGACATTATCTGTGCTGATAAAACCAGCCAAAATAGTGCCCTCCATTACAAATATGATCTCAGTAGCACGAGGGTGAATATGAGGGGGATTCAAACCACCAGGGGCGAATTCTCCACGGTTTATTGATATGCCCAGTGTGTTTACGCCTGGGAAATTTTCCACATTACCCGCGGTGATATTGAAGCCTAAATTGTTGTTCGTTGAGACTGGATTAGCTAGTCCCGTAAACAAGAAATCGGATGCCTTCACATCCTTTGTGTCCTTGCAGACAAAACCGTTCACCTTCACATTAGCTTGAGCAATATCAGCGACACAGAAATCCTGCAGAGGATCTGGGTCTGATGCGTTAAAGGCCACAATTACGGAAAGCCACAAAATGGAGATCAAGGAAGCTTTGACCATTGTTCTCGAAGTTTTCATTTCCAATTGACGCGGAATGTTGTGCGATATGAAGAATGGAAATAAGAGCTTGATACGATTTGAGAATACCGAAACCAGGTATTTATAAAAGAAAATAGGGGAATGCGTGGAATAATATAATTGTTTATTTTTAATATTGCAGTTTCCTTAGACTTGTTAAACGCATACTTGTCAAATAAAGGTGACTAGAATTTCGTTAAGATCGACCACACAGACGAATTTGTCAATTGTGGACAAAACGATTTTTTTTCAAAGGTATTAATATTATTAAAATAGATGTTCAAAGATATAAATATCTAGGCTGATTTGCGTCACATGCTACGTAATAGGATGCAATAAAATAGTTGTTAAAGCTAGTTGTATAAAAATCTGAAGTACTAGAATATGATAGTCATTTGACTTTCCTCGACCGTGTTTTGAATATTGTACACATTCTCGAGAGGAATCAGTCTCCTATGGTGAATAGGTCGTATTTTCTTATCATTTACTAGATATTAAAATATAAAAGCTACCTAACTTTATTGAATTGGTTGAATCTCCATCATGTATTGATCTTCCGACGGGCTTATGACTGAGCGCGTGGTGCAAATATTTCCTACATTTATGGATCCATCTTTACTTGCTTTCTTTCTTCCATTTTTAATTCATTCTATTTATGTATATGTTGAAATGGTCAATAGTTATCTTATACAGCATTGTAAAAATATGGTAAATAGTTGTTCTAATTTTACTAGTTAAAAGTGATCTTAAATTAGTGAATTTGATGATGTATAAGATTTAATTACTATTGTTTTTATTTTAATAATTTATGTGGAATTGAGAGCAATAATTTTTATTTTGTGAAAAAAACAATCATATTGTTTCTTTTGTTTGCGGTCATTTAATGATAACATTAGGATACTTGCTTATTTGTGAGTTATTGTTAGCAACACAATGACTGCTACCTATCTCTTAGCATGCAAACCTATTGCACACAAGATATGAAAATTTCACCCTTAATAGCAACTTTGTCGGGAAATAGCAAGGATGATTAAATTATTTCCTACATAATAGTATGACAAAAAACATGCATACGACTTTACCAAATAACCATAATACCCAAGATACAAAACAATCCACACTCAATATATTATTCCACAATAAAAGATATACAATACACTTATAGATTCTTTATGAAAACTTGTAAAACATAAAAGTCCTTCAATGCATCCTCCATGTATCAAGCATAATGAATGACCATACAACCAAAAATCTTATGTCATGCTTTGCATATGCACTCTTTAAGAGAGCTCAATGCAAATGTCAACCAATCTCAAGCACTAAATAGATGCTTTCTTTTATATATTCAAGTTCACACGCACAAAAAAAAGTGGTATTGGATAAACTACTTGTCTCAAAACCAAGAGACCGCAAAACTATAGAATCCAACATTTATTTTTGGTGCAAAGTTTTTCCATTATTAAATATTTTTCAACATATAACAACACATAAGAAACTAACCAATGTTGCAATACAACTTTCTAATTGAACCCAAATAAGTATTTAATGTGGCTAAACACAACACCAAAAGCGCATCACAAATAAATGATTGTTTTACCTAATTAAAATAATTATTTCTTTGTACAAATTGTACTACATTATTTTTTAATCAAACTTAAGATGTAAACATAAAAGGGTACCATAATAGATAGAGAAAAAAATTTAAACATGAAAAATAGTAAAAAAAAATATAGTAAAGGTTGAACACTTCATTTGTTTTAGTTGTTCTATGTTGACAAGAGTGCTACCAAGCATTGCACATCTAGAAATGAGTGATTTTTTTTCTCTCATCATTCAATGTATTTGTTTTCTATCATGCATGTTTATATTTCTAAGAATAATTTAATTCAAAATCAAATATTAAACTTAAACTTCCTCTAATTTACTAAATTAAGGGATCATTGTAGATATTATTAATTTTAATTTTGAGTGCATCTTATAAGGAGTGATATTTAGACTCTCTCCCTAGTTGAAAAGTAAGGAAACATATTGAGGTCTTTGGGTTATTTGTAGTTTAGCATGAATCTCTAGAGAGGATTGGTTCCCTCGATGCATCACCTAAATTAATTTATTGAACTACTTTTTCACAAGGAAAAAGAGAATAAAACAACAAAAACCTAGAATTTAAATCTTAAAAGAGGTGATACACAAAATTGCAATGATTCTTCCTACTTATTTTGCACAATGAATTGAACAAATTTCTAAAAAGATTACACAATATATCATTTATTAAGACATATATAGAGGTTAGAGTTTAAAAATCATTCAGAAGAAAAATATCCATAGTTAGCTATGTAAATAAGTCTAACACAACATACAAGAACCGGAAATGGCAAAACATTTACTCATAAACCAAGGTAAAAAATTTACACATGATTTAGAAGTTGAACAAAGGTAAAAACAATAATTTTATTCGTTCAAAGGTACAAGCCTGCTACAGTACTCGAGAAATATGAAATATACATGTCCATGTAGAGAACGGAGAAGAAGAACCCTTGTATAGAAAAAGTTACTTTTCATACTAAAGCATAATAGGAAAGATCTTGCAAATAAGTCGGAAGTAGGACCAAATAAGAAATCCCCCTTGCTGCACCCCAACTATGAACCATTGGAATCCATAATATTTTCCCCAAGAAGTTCTCTCTTGGCGACAAAGGATGCTCTAATTAACCTTCAATTTTGTACAAAACTCAACACTCATATATGATCTTGCTTTGTGTGAGGTTGAGAAACAATGAATTTTCTTGTAGTGGCAATGCCCCGATAGGAATCATCCTTACCATAAAATTCTGATGGTATGGCCTTTTTGGGAATTCGATTTTTGCTACGAAAATTAAAATTGATCCTTTCAAAATCATCTGTTAGCATGTTATTAACTAGCCCTCACTCTCGTGATCTCTCTATTTTAGATTCCTCTGCAAGGGACAACCTTAGCTTACTTTCAGATATGCATCTATTGGGAACCCTATTTGGGTTCAGGTATTGTCTTCTTCCTAAGAAGGGGACATCTCTTGCAGATGTTAAATCTTTTAAACTACTGCGAGGGTGATTGAATATGGAAATAGATGGCTGATTATTTCATCTTGATTTAGCGCAAGATATTGGCTTATTGAGGCAAACCTCTCTTCTACCCTGTGTGTTCTTTCTATCAAGAACATCATTACCAAAACTCTGAGATCCAATATTACTATAAGCGCCTTTCTGTTGTTCAACGTATTTGGAAATCCCACACCTATAAACCCTCGGACCTCCTTTGTGCATTTGCTGCACAGGATTCACAAGAACAAGACAAAAAAATTCCATCACAAAGTCTTTTGAAAGAAAAACATTATAAATATCAGAACCAAAATTCTAGAGAAGTGACAATAAATATAAATCACAATGCAATTGGTGATAGTAGGAAAATAAAAGCCTCTGGAGTAAGCCATACAAGATATAAGTCAAAATATGCAATGGAATTAGATATGGTTATTTTGGATCCCATTGAGGAGTTCAATGTCATACTTAAGGAGGAGGAAGATCTTATAAAAAGAGATTTAACACAGAAAAGGAAAAACAGAGATATGAGACAGCAACAATAAACAGAGAATAGAACGACTCAGTGATCTCATATCTTTCATTAACAAATACTACGAATTTATAGATACAAAAATATTCAACTGCTTCATATAATAGAGCTAACTAACTTGACAGCTGACTAAAATGGATTGACAACAAACTACAAGATGGACACCAAACTGGAATCATAAGGGACAGATCGAACAGTTAGTTGAAGACTCCTATTCGAACTCATCCTACATGCATGATTCAATTATTGACTTATTATCCTGACATATCTCTATATGATACAAATTTTATCTTTCCCAATGGATTAGTAAATACATTAGCCATATTATCATTTGTGTTACAATATTGCAGCTCTCTTTTGAGATTGATTCTTCTCTTACAAAATGATGTTGAGTTTAAATGTGCTTTGATCTTGCATGATAAACTAGATTGATTGCCCGCTTGATTGTGCTTTGATTGCCACACTTGATTGGAGTTGGTCCTTCTTGCTTTTGTCCCATATCTTGAAGAATCTGCTTTAGCCAAATAGTTTCACAAGTAGCACTGCACAATGGTGTGTACTCAGCTTCAGTAGATGATAAAGAAACAGTTGGTTGCTTCTTGCTGCTCCAAGAGACAACACCTGATCCTATATTGAATGCATAACCAATTGTTTATTGACGATCATTTGGATCACCTGCTTTATTAGAATCTGAATAACCTGTCAACTCAACATTCAAATAGTTAGTATATGAAATGCCAAAACTCGTGGTACCATGTATGTAATAAATGACTCTCTTTGCTGCTTTCCAATTTGTGGCTCAAGAGGCTTAACCATGAATTCGTTAAGTATGTTGATTGAATATGCAATATGAGGCCTTGTAGTGGTCAAGTAGTTCAAACTTCCTACCATCTATCTATACAAAGTCTAATTGACATCTGCAGCATCATTATCAATAGAAAAATTAACATTTTGTTCTAATGGAGTAGACAAAGCTAAGTTACAATCTTGCATATTAAACCTTTGAATAAATTTCTTTGCATACTTTCTTTGATAATCAAAGTGTTACCATATTGTCTCCATACTTCAATTCCTAAACAATAATGCATTTTACCAAGCTCCTTTATTTGAGAGGCTTGTGATAATTCTGTCTTGATTTCATCAATAAACTCTATGGCATTTCCTCTTATCATTAAGTCACCACAAATAATGAAATCAAAAAAATATTCCCATTTTCATCTTTTCTTATGTACAAATTTGGATCATTTTTAGTCTTGACATACCTTTTTTTTTATAGGTAAGTACTGTCAAGAGGATAGCTCCCATAAATAATGAATCCAAAAAAGAGAATAAATGTGTGCCCTTTCCACCAAGGGTGCAACACAAGATGACCCAAAAATGGGAAAACCAAACCAACAACTCACATGATAAACATTAAATCTTATTGTTTGTAGATTTTAAAGCCTTTCGGATAGAGGGAAGAGGCTTTTTCTGCCTAACTTCAGTCCAATCTTGTTCTGTCTCGGAGGTGGGGATCAAATTTGTACACTCATACCTATTCATCTCTTCATCATTCAAATGGTTGCAGAAGATATAGAGGAAACCTTGACACTTTCAAGGGAGCCCCATTGTGTAATCTTTGGAGAAGATATAGAGGCGTTTGTTGTGCTTGCATCAGAACATTTTCCTTAGGAAATTGCCATAGGAGGAGAAGATGAAGTGTTGGCTACCACCAAGGGAAGAGTAGAATCAGTAGCACAAACAACATTCAAGTTGGGGGGTGGGATAGGAGCCGAGCGCAGAGAAGTGGGAGAGGAAGGAGTTGCAGGTTTTGAAGGAGGAGAAATGACATAGTGGCGAGAATCAGCTCCATCCCACCATGTGGGATTACGCATGGGAACATCATTGGCATGCTCCCCAAAAAGTCTTCTTCTACACTGAGCAGTACCATGGTCTGTGGGAAAGAAAAATCTACATCTGAATCTATCTTTTCATAATCAATTGGCTGGCACCATTGTCACTTTCCAACTTTGAGAAAAATCTCTTCTAGTAGACCTTTTGGGACATCCATCTCAACAACTTTGAGAAAAATCTCTTCTAGTAGACCTTTTGAGACATCCATCTCAACACACAGGTGAGCAAAAGTCAAGTTTTCATATTTGATTGTCTCATTTGATAAGTAGTGATATTTCCCCAGGCCATTTCCAATTGCTTTCAAGCAACCAATTTCCCAAAATTGTAATGGGAGGTAGGGTAAGCGAACCCACAGGAAAACTGTCAAAAAAGACTATACGTGGATCGAATGAAGGGAACCAGGGTTTCATGCATAAAAAAATATTGTGAAAAAACCACAGACCAGTGTTGAGCACCATTTCTTTGTCTTCCATATATTCAAATTCTAAAATTAAAAATCCTTTTGCACATGGGTAGACACTGATCTTATCTTCCAAATAGTTTTTCCAATTTGCATCAATCCACGAATGGAGATCATAGAGTTTAGGCCAAACCTTCATAAATCAGTAAATCAGAGCATGTTCCACCAAAAATTCTTCTTGTCATAGGAAAAGTCATCTAGGCAGATCTCCGAAGCAGAGGATGAATGTCAAACAACAAAGGGTGGGTTCACAAAAGTGTCACTGTTCGACTTATGAGTATCAGAATTGTGTTTGGAAGGGGAAGGAGCAGAAGCCTGCGAACTGAAGTTACCCTCCACCCAGTGGCATTGTGGAGAAAGGGGGCGCACAACTAGGGAATCCACAAAACTTTTCTTTGAGCCACATCCAACTGCGCAGCCATCACCCAGGTTCAGATTTCCAACCACCGCAGAATATACCACAGAACACATTCCACCATCTTCCAGACATGAAAAAACATCACCCATTCGAGATTCCAACTAAGAAGCAGATCAAATAAGGCCTCCATTCCCGCCCCGCGAGTGACCACACCCAGAAAAAAGAAGCCCCAAAATCCACCTTAGAGCTTGCAAGAACTGACATCGCACCCCCGCAACCCACCAAGCCATCGTCCTTCACAAAAGATTGCACGCAGAGAACCAGTTCAGAGGTCGCAGGAGTCACAGAAGCGTTCAGAGCAGAGGGTGCCATGAATATATTATATTAACAAGTCTGGACATACCCTTGTTGAAAGAAGAATTTATCAATTTTCTCATACCATGACCTTGGTTCCTGTTTGAAACCATACAATTCATTCTTTAACCTACATACCAATTGTTATTTTCTCTTCTTTACAAATCCTTCAGGTTGAACAAGATATTTTTTTAAAAATCATGATTCAAAATTTTTGACTTAATGTAACTACCAATTAAACTTAGTAGCAAGTGCAATCATGTTCCTAATTGTATTCATTTTAGACACTAGTGCAAAAGTATCCTCATAATCTATTCCTCTTTTTGTGAATATTCTTTTGCAACCAATCTAGCTTTGAATTTATCAATAGTATCATCATCTTTAAATTTAGACTTGAACAACCATCTAGAGCCTATAGGAATTTTATTTGTAGGTAATTCAGTTAATTCCCAAGTGTCATTACCCATAATTGAATCATATTCATGTTTAATTGCATTCATCCATTTCTTATGATCCTTAGCTTCTTCATAATTATAAGGTTCATCTATACTCATTACTTGAGTCATAAGAGCATAGTCATTATACATGATTGGTTCCTTCATTTGCCTTGTTGACTTTCTTAATACTTCATTGCTGAATGGAGTGGCTTCACCTTGCCTTGTTTCATGCCCACTTTGATCATGAGTTTGCTAATCTATAATATGTGAACTTTCATCACTGTCTTCTTCAAGTAGTTTCCATGAACTAGTATTTTCTTCCTTTTCTTCCTCTTGTACATCATCTACAAATTCATGAAATATGACATCTCTACTAGAAAACAATCTATAAGTAGTAGGATTATACATTTTGTAGGCCTTATGATCTGCACAGTAACCAATGTATATACATTCCATTGACTTAGCATCAAGTTTCCTCCTATTTTATTTTGGAATATGACAAAATTCATTCCTTCTAAAAATTCTCAAATGACTACCAATAGGTTTACTATCTATGAAACCTCATATAAGGAGTTTTCTTTTCTAGATACTTGGTTAGCCTATGATTCAACAAATAAACAACTATACTAACTACTTTAGCCCACAAACTATTAGAGAGATTCTTTTCTTTGAGCATACTCCTAGCACACTCAACTATTGTTCTAGACTATGAGGAACTATATATTGCTTGATAATAAAATTATCTTTACAATATGTCACAAAATTATCTAAAGTATATTCCCCCTTGATCTGATCTAAGAATTTTAACATTGTGCACTATTTTTTTTTCCACCATAACTTTAAATTCTTTGAAGCATTCAAACATTTCACTCTAATTTTTGAAGAGATAGAGCCAAGTACATCTAGTGAAATCATCAATAAATATAAGGAAATAAGAAGCTCCTCAAAGTGACTTTGTTTGCATGGGATCACATATATTTGTATGAACTACTTCAAGAATGCTTCTTTGCCTTTGATTTGAATTTATTGGAAATTAACTTCTATGCTGTTTCCCTAAAGCACAACCATCACAACTAATTTATCATTGTTTAGTATTGGAAGACCTTGCACCATATCTTTTCTTTGTAGAGAAATAAGATCCTGAAGATTTAAATGACCATACATTTTGCCACATAATTTTTTAATTGATACACATGTAGAATCCATTGTTTGATGACCTTCTACTTTAACATCAAGTTTCTACAAAGCTCCTATTCTAATTACCTCAACAATCACATTATAGTGATCTTTCATATCTTTTACTTGACAATATGTTTTTAAGAATTCAACCTTTAAACCTTCATCAATAATGGCTGAAATTGATATTAATTTTTTCTTAATTCCATATATGCTTCTTCTTTTCTTCTTCTTGTAGAAGGATACATACCAAATGCTCAAAAGAAGGTGCATTTTCTCTTCCATACAACCAGTAATGAACACTTGATAATCATTTATCATTCCATTCAAAGTAGCAATAACTAAATTACTACTTGAAATTGATTCACCAATGTTAGCTAATTTATCCCTTAATTCATTAACTCTTAATCAATAGTCAGTAATACTCTCATTTTCTTCCATTCTAATTGAAAGTAATTTGCTTTTAAAAAAAAAATTTATGTGTGTTTGTAATCTTATACAAACCTTTCAATGTTATCCATGTACTAATAGAAGAAATGATATCATGAATATGAGGGATGATGGAATCCTTTACAAACATCCGTAAGAAAATCTTAGCTTTGCATTCTCTTTTCTCCTAATCTTGAACAAAATTTTGAGGTGCAATAGGTTTGACCTCATAACCATTAACAATGGTCCAAACATTGTACCCCTCCATCAGAAACTGCATCTTGAACTTCCAACTAACAAAATTGGAACCATCTAACTTATTTGATTTTGTTACATATGAATCAGATAAACTTGTCATTTTGAAGAAACCAAAGATAAATGAAATTTACCAATCACCTAATTGCAGATAACTACAATTTCCTTGCTTCACAACTAGCTAGACTTCTTTGCAAGAGGCTATTACTTGACAACTTTTCAATAGTAGCAAGCTTATTCACAACTTCAATAGGATTCTCACCAGCAAACTAACGACTGGCTATAATATGCCCTTCCTCTTTTCTCACCACTTAGATTTAATGATTCTCAACAAAATAGAGCATTCAATAGAATCCTCTCTACTAGCATTTTTCCATGCACAATGCACCAATCTTTCCTTCTGCCCCCTCTTATTCTACAGGATAGATTTGGATACTCACACTAAAACAATTCTTATAAATCTCTTTGCTAAACAATGGTAGTTGCTATCACTATTCAGGATTTTTTTTATTTTTTGTTGGTTGGCTTTGATACCAAAACAGAGACTTCACACACTAAAGGAGAAACAGAGATATGAGACAACAACAATAAACAAAGAATAGAACAACTCAGTGATCTCATATTTTTCTGATGCAAGATCAGATGGAATTCACCTAATATGATACCAGACAAGTTAGATAAATAAACAAAATAACTTTCAAACTCTCAGGAAACACCTCTCTTAGTTTGAAACTGTCTAGCCAACTAGGTCTACAGACCCACTTTTACCAACTTTTCTCCACAAAAACATTTCACCCACTCAAACTCTTAGCATTTTCTAACACCCATCATGGCCTTTTAAACCACATGTCAAAACATCTTCCAACTTCTTTAGAACAAGTCTCTCAAAATCCCAAGGAAATGCAGCCCTAATAGACCAAATAGGTCTATTTTCCAAAGCAAGTGCCCTTAAAATTATTCATTGAACTTGTACCATTGCTTAGACCTTTAAACCAGGTGATAAAATGACCAATTTAATAGGTTTTAGAACCCCAAACTTTCATCTACCTACTGCTCCAAGAAACCCTCATTTTCTTTCATTAAAGGTAGGGTTTATTCAAACTATTGGTTCCTCAACACTTCCAACTTTGTAATTTCCTCCAACATGCCTTACTACATCCGCAAACACTCTTAACATCCTCACTTGACCTTTCTTTACACTATTTTTCCAAACTCACTCATGAAACCTCAAATTTTCACTCACAATCTCACAAGTCTCCTTTAGGATAGTCATGTTTCACTACTAAAACTCATCAAATGGACTCAACCTTCAAACCTATCATACTAGACTAATCTTTCATTTTCCATTCCATAGAGATATAGGATACACAACATGTGGAATGGTCTTTTATTTCATCGTAGGGCTTCAAAACTATAATCAACACTTATAGGCAGCCTACTGTATTTTGTCAATAAATCACTCCAAGCTCAATGTGTAGGCCTCAAATTTAATTCAAAACAAAGATAACACAAGTTTCCATGTATTTACAAAGTGAAGCAAGCCAAATATTTCTCTACAAGCTTATACATGGACCTACAATATAGATTTATGAGTAAAAGATACAAAAAATGAAGCAAATAGTGATCTCTTTATTAAATTCTCTTCACAAATGATTTCAACCCACCCATACATCAATGGAGGACATCTATTTATACATTTCACTTCTAAAAATTCCATCCAAAGTACCTAACTACATTCCCATTCCAACATGACCGTTCAACTTACATTGTGTTGCATTTTGTATTACCACATTGGCAATTTTTGACAATTTGTCATTTTTACAACTTTAACCCCACACATTTTCTAAGACCACCAACATGACTCCATAACATATTTAAATAGTCTTAAAAAAAATTATTCACAAAGACCTAAGACTCATATACTAAACCCTACTAAAACCCAAATTTACATACTATGCAACTTTTGAGCATCTTTTGACAATATTACATTATTTTTGCAAAAATGACCTTCTTGACACATTTTAATGGTCCACGTGACCTTATTGACCTACATAAAGACAAAATACCCCTAAAGAAACCTTGCACTTAACAACTTGATCAGATTTTCATGAAGATAGTTGGGTGCTTCTACACCATGTAACCACTATTAAAAGCTTTCCAAGTCTCTTGGAAAGATACGTCGGACTGCTCCATCTTGACTCCTACATTTCCTTGACTTTCATCCTCTCTTTTTCTCTTCCTTTTATCCTTGCACTACTGCTCTGCAACATCACCTTTATAACTGTACCTCTCATCACCAATCTTTATCCTCTTTTGCTTTGACTATCCTGTTGAGCACCTCTTAACTATCCCATTCTCTCTGAATGTCCTTCTCCTTTCTCTATCACCAACAATAGAACAAAATAATGTCCCTATCTCTATGCCTTCTTTCATTGTCAACTCACCTTCTACCTTTTTACATTTACCTTTCTCAAACTCAATCTTACTCACCTTTTTCTCACCTTCCTCAATGTCTTTCTTGACTCTGGTAGCCTAAAAACTCGTTGTCCTTTTACTTTTTGACTTAGAAGTGGCTGCATATGCCTTATGTCCTTCTTGACTATCTCCTTCAAACTCTCCAACCTTTTTCCTACCAAAGGTATTATGATGTTAGCTTCCTTATTTTGTTCTTCTCCACCCTCCTGCAATGGTGTTAGAATAAAATGGATACCATCCTTCAAAACCTTATAAGTGTTAGCTCTCCCATTATAAATAGAGTACCTACCAAATTGCCATGGTCTACCAAGGATCAAATGGCAATAACTCATTGGTAAGATATCACAAAGTACTTGATTCCTAAATGCACCAATTTGGAATTCAACTAAGGCTTGCTCCTTGACAAGATTTAATTGTTCATCACTCACCCATGAAGCATGATATGGCTTTTCAAGAGGGATCCTTTTTAGCTGCAACTTATCAACGATTTCACAAGACACAATATTATCTGTAGACCCTAAATATATCACAATTTTATACACCTTACCTTTACACTTACAAGTTGTCTTGAACAATTGTCTTCTTTGAGCCATCTCCTCCTCCTTAGGTGCTTGAAACAAGGTTCTTCTCACCATAAAATTCTCTCCAACTTTAGGTGCAGCACGTAGAGTATTTGAACTTGAACTTTCACATTCATCCTCTTCTACAATCTAAGCTCTCCTTTCATTCATTCTTTCTCCACTACTCGATGAAGCGCCAAAATTTTCAAGACATTTCCAATTAGGGTGTTCATACTCATTACAGTTGTAGCATCTTCTTGAGAACATGTTTTCACTCCTACCACCTCCAAATATGCCTCTTGATCCCCTGAATCCACCTTTGAAATCTACAAATGAATCTTGTCCTTTTTGTGCATCACCTTGACTCTCATTACTTTTCCTTGAAGAAGTAAATTTTCCTCTACCTCTGGGTGATCCCACAAAGCTGGTTTACAATTTCTGGGAGGTTCTGGTTTTTGTTGAAATCACATATTTTTAAAAAATATAATGATTTAAGCATTTAAAAGTTTCTTTTAAATTATTTCAATTGAAGAAGGTTTGATCAAACTACCTTAGATAAAAACCCCTTGGATAGAACCCCACTAGTTTTAAACCATACCTATAACAGAGTCTCCTTTACACCTATCAAAATGCTAATAAAAAATAACTTTTGATTTACCTTATGGGGGATCAAATGAATTCATTTAAAATTTATTTTTTGTAAGTATGTAGTCCTTATTATAAGCTTCCTAAAAAGTATAATTTTAAATAAATTTAATTTTACTATTATATTTATTTTTTATTTCTTGTGAATGTAGGTTTTTCACCAAAAATCAAAATCTTTGTTTTGCACATGTGGAAAAATAGAATATTGTCAATTTTTTTTTTAGAATATGAGTGCACCACATATTGAATTCTTTTATCCAACAAAAAAAAAATGAATTTTGATGCATACAAAAAAAATTACGCATTATATGGTCACGCTATGTCTGAATTGTAATTGGTTTGACTTCGAAACTTGATTAAAGAAAAAATATTCAATAAAAAACTATCTAACCAATTGGAAGTACTAGATATCAGAGTTACAAATCCAAATTTGAAAGAATTAGAATTTTATCCTTCATGGCAAAAAGGTTATGCGTTATACAGTGAGTAGCACTTTGTAAAATGTCATTTTTTGAAAAAAACTAGTTTTCGAGGGAGATGGAAAAAGAAGTGCAATCTGATTCCAAAGTTTTTGAAAAAAATATATTTAGAATCTATAGACAAGATGTCACGAAACTCTAGTTTTCATCATCTTCAACTTCCTCACGTTTTAGCTGCTATAGGTGCCCGAAAGTGAAGATTTAGCTAAAAAAAATATTTTAGTGTCCAGTTTGGCTAAAAATTGTAAACCACTATTGTGGGATCATCCCTCTTGAAGTGTTGTCCCTTCCTCTTACTAAATTTTCTCGTCTCGTTTTAACCTTTTCTTCTGCCCTTATTGCCAACTGATAACATTCTTCAATGGTTTTTGGATTATGCATACATATTTCATCTTGGATGTTAAACCTCAGCCCACTAATGTACTTGGCTACTTTTTCAACATCATCAACTACATGTCCAGCCCTAATGCTTAATTTATAAAACTCATTGGTGTAGGCCTTTACATCAATCTACTTTTTCTTTAAATATTGAAGTCTCTTTGAAATTTGAATAGCATAATCTTTAGGTAAAATTTTTCCCTTTAACTTAGCTACCATCCTATCCCATGAAGAAATATTTGACTTACCTCTTCTTATCCTCTTAGCCTGTTCAAAATCCCACCAAACTAAAGCATGCCCCTTCAATTTAGTCTTAGCTATCTTCACCTTTTCATCATCAAAACTTCTTTACATTCCAAGAAATTATCTAAAGCAAAAATCCAATCTAACAAAGATTCTTCATCTAAAGTGCCATCATACATTGGTAATTCAAATTTTACCTTATGTTTGATGCCTTTTACAACCTTCAAAATCCTTTCCATCTTCTGTTCTTCAGTATCTAACTCTTCTTCAACATCTTCAAAGTCTTCATCCTCTTCATCTTTAGTTTCACTATCTTCGCTTACAACCACTCCTCTCTTTTGTCCTGTCTCAATATCTTCCAACCTTGCTCCAAATCTCTTTTGAAGTTCTTGCATCTTCCTTATCTCCCTTTCCCTATTTTCTTACATATCTTGCATCATTCTCACCACAGTATCCTTCTTTGGAGGCATCTTGACACTGTGAATATTCAACTTCCTATCTTCTTCTCTTCAATCAACAACCTTCAATCTCCAAGGACCTCTTCCCTATGCTCTGATACCATTTGATGCAAGATTAGATGGTATTCACCTAATACAACACCAAAAAAGTTAGATAAATCAACAAAATGACTCTCAAACTCTGAGGAAACACCTTTCTCAGTTTGACTCTGTTTAGCCAACTAGGTCTGCAGATCAACTATTACAAAATTTTATCCACAAAAACCTTTCATCCACTCAAAATTTCAGCATTTTCTAACACCCATCATGGCCATTTAAAACAGATGTCAAAACAACTTCCAACTTCTTTGGAACAAGTCTCTCAAAATCCCAAGGAAACGCTTGCCTAATAGACCAAATATGTCTATTTTCCAAAGCAAGTGCCCTTAAAATTCTTCACTAAACTTGTACAATTGCTCAAGCCTTTAAAATAGCTGAAAAATAACCAATTTAACAGGTTTTAGAACCCCAAACTTTCATCTACCCGTTGCTCCAAGAAACCCTCATTTTCCTTCATTTAAGGTAGGATTTATTCAAACTATTGGTTCCCCAACACTTCCAACTTTGTAATTGCCTCCAACATTCCTTAATAAGTCTTCACAAACTCTTAACATCCTCACTTGACCTTCCCTTACATTATTTTTCCAAACTCACTTATGAAACCTCAAATTTTCATTCACAATCTCACAAGTCTCCTTCAGGACAGTCATGTTTCACTACTAAAACTCATCAAATGGACTCAACCTTCCAACCTATCATACTAGACTAATATTTTATTTCCCATTCCATAGAAATACATGATACACAACATGTGGAATGGGCTTTTAATTCATCTTAGGGCTTCAAAACTATAATTAGCACTTACAGGTCGCCTAATGTATTTTGTTAATAAATCACTCCAAGCTCATGTGTAGACCTAAAATTTAATTCAAAAAAAAGATAACACAAGTGTCCACATAGTTCCAAAGTGAATCAATCCAAATATTTCTCTACAAGCTTATACATGGACCTACAATATAGATTTCTGAGTAAAAGATACATAAAATGAAGCAAACAGTGATCTCTTTATTAAATCCTCTTCACAAATGCTTTCAACCCACCCATACATCGATGGAGGAAACATATTTATACATTTAAGTTCTTGTAAAAATTTCCTCCAAACTTCCTAACTACCTTCCCATTCCAACATGACCGTTAAACTTCTATTGTGTTGCATTTTGTATTACCACATTGGCAATTTTTGACAATTTGTCATTTTTACAACTTTAACCCCACAAAATTTCTAAGACTGCCAAAATGAACCCATAAAATATTTAAATAATCTTAAAATACATTATTCACAAAGACCAAAGAATCATATACTAAACCCTATTAAAACCCACATTTACATACTATGCAACTTTTGAGCATCTTTTGACAATATTACATCATTTTTTGCAAAATTGACCTTCTTGACACGTTTTAATGGTCCAAGTAACCTTATTGACCCTCCTAAAGACCAAATACCACTAAAGAAACCTTGGACTTAACAACTTGATCAGATTTGCATGAAGATTGTTGGGCGCTCCTACACACTTTCATTGGCAAATACTATGAATTTATAGATACACAAAGATTCAACTGCTTCCTATAATAGAGCTAACTAACTTGGAAACTAACTAAAATAGATTAAAACCAGACTACAAGATGGACAGTGAACTGAATTCATAAGGGATAGATCACACAGTTAGTTGAAGACTCCTATTCGAACACTTCTTATGTGCATGATTCAGTTATTGGCTTCTTCCAGCATTTATGATTGCTCCCAACAAACAATTAGAAGTTACCGTAAACATTGTTAGGAAGGAGATGAAATTTCTATCTTAAGCATATCAACCTGGAAACCATATAGATAAATACATTTCTGAATTGAATGATATTTTTACAAGGAAAACTACTGGAATACTTAGCTTGCAAACTTGAATGGCATAGTTTCTGAAGCTTCTTAATGATCAAAACATCTTGACTTGTTCATCTAGAAAGAAACTTGGATAACATTTTCTAGAAAATTGTAAATGCTACTTTCTTTCTGCTATTCATTTAAGCGTGTTGTAAATGCTTGTACAGGGGTATGTGCAAGATCATGATGGGCCAAAAAGTGGCAATATGATGGGTATTTGTAGGGTATGTGGCAGATGACCTTTTTTTTACCCAAAATTGATGAAATGAAAAGGGTTTTTAAAGGAGATTCTCATCTTTCCACCAATATAAATTATGCTTTACTTTGACTTTAATATATAATTATTATTTATTTTCTATTTGAATTATGACTAAAGTCCTGATTGATAGGTTGATTGAAAAACATTTATAGCTTTCAAGTTTTGTAACACATTTTTTGAATCCAAAACATGCATCACATTCTATGCTTCGTATACTATAGGATTAAAAAAAAAAATCAATTTCATCAAGTTTCAACTAAGTTAAGGTTGTCAGACATGCCAATTTTCATATTTTTCAAAAGTTGCAATAAAAAATTCATAATTAATTATTTACTTGGAAAAAAATTATAAAAAAATATGCATCACATTGGGACATGAGTCCTCTACTTATATCTAAAATCTTATAAAAAATAATTATCATTTTATTATGGTTATGGTGGTCAGACAGACACCTACTTCTTATTTTTTCCTTGAAATTTAAGTACTATTGCATTGAAATTTCAATTTTTCACCAAAAGATTTTAATTTTTTTAAAATAAACCTAGTATTTTAAAAATACATTCAATTTGCTACAGATTCTATTCTTACATGTTTTTGAAATAATATAGATAACTTATTCAAATTTTTACATCAAGTTTCCTAATTCTGATTTTTCTGAATTTTTTGCCACTTAAGGGCCTGATTTTTCCATGATGATTCTGCACATACCCATAGGATATGAGCTCCAAAGGGAAGTTGACTGACAAGTTATATCATGATTGTGTTCACCATAATTGATTTTGTTATCATGACCATGTTGATTTAGTTTGGATTGGGTATCATATTGATGAGCATGGGGCTTCCTATGAGAAGGGAGTGGATGTTAGAGGAAATGTTGATATATCACATTGAGGATTTTAATAGAATATGTAAATTGGGTTTTCTGAAATAAGTGGAGTTTTGATTTTTTTAAAGGATTTCTAAAGCAGTCTGTTGTAGATCTAAGGAGTAGGTGATGAATGCCACCTAAAAAACCTCTTCTAAAAGTTGCATCTTCATGTTTGGAATTAGAAGAATTTGCACTAAAATCATTGATTTTCTTGCGAGAGGTAGTGCAACACATGCAACCATTGATGCATGTTATGTAGAATCAAGGGCTTCATGGGCTTCAGTTGAGACATCTATGTTATCAAATATATAACATATCAGAACTTGATAATCTATCAAAGCAATAATTTCTAGTAGAAAATTCTTGGTGAACGTCATGACATTTAACCCACAGTGATGCCTTTTGATCTATTTCAGATGAATCCCCAAACTTGGCCAGCCTCATAGAGGACTTCTTTCTACCATATTGAAAGGAAGGAAAGGTGCAGAACAACGCTTCCAACACTAATCTATGAAGGAGATATAGTGCAGATTCATACAAATCTTTAAACTGTTACAATAAAGGAAAGACATTCAAATACATGCATAAAAGAATAACACCATAACACACATATTTATGTGGGGAAAACCTTTCCACATAAAAAACCCCACACACCAAGAGCATAGTACTTTTTATTATCATTAACAACAATTACAATACAATAGCAGCATTAAGCTTCTCCATGTGTTCACCAATCTTCAACAAGAACAAGGATAATTTTGACAGCATAATAGTGTCTTAGAAAACTCTCAACTCTATATCTACTTAATACACTATTACATACTATCACTTTCTGCAACAACAACAGAGATATTCTTCTATCATGCAATTTTTGTAACAAATTGAAAATGTAAAGTTGAGTCCAAAAATGAACATAAGAATTGATCGCACCCAGTCGTGGAGAAATAAATATCTTCATTGAAGTAGCAAGATTGCATGAACATGTTAAATGTTGTTTACGATAGTTACAACTCCATGCAACCACCTTTATAAATAGCTCCACTATTAATTTGCTTCATGCATTCTATTTGATATAGTTAACTCCAAGTCTCAACTGGCTTATCTCATCCACCACTGACTCCATTCATGCAAAATACATGGCATATTAAACTCCATCATGCGATCAAAGATGTTTTAGTTTTCCTCCATTGAAACAAGTTGAAACACCACTTATCTCAACAATCTCCCACTTGTCAAAGACATGTCATGAAGTCATCTATAATCAACTATTTACGGCCCTCAAGCCCATGCAAACATCACACCATCTAAACTTCTTTGTGCTCACTAGATTCGTTGGTGCATCTACAACATTTCTCAAAGTCTCAACCTTCTCCAAATTTAACTTTCCATCTTCTACCATATCACAAAAAAAATGAAATTGAACATCAATGTGCTTTGTTCTAGCATGGAAAGTGGGATTCTTTATGGTGGAGGAGCACCTAAGGAACACTAGGAAACACTAGGCAATTAGGAAAACTAGTTTTTGGCTTTTTATCTTTCGTATTTTAGTGAAATTTGAGTGTGTGTTTTCATGTTTTGTTCTTGTTTTGAATTAGTATGTTAATGGATTGATCATGGAATTTTGTATAGAGTAGAATTTAGTGAAATTGTCTTCAAACATAATTTGGAACAGTAGATAGTAGGTTAAAATTTTTCAAGTTATCTTGTAACTACTTTGTTCTTTCTTTAATTGTTGTTCTGACTGGTAGACTGTGAAAAATGGGGTTTTAGCTCACATTTCCACTGTACCTAGAGTACAGGCTTGTGGGGAATGTGGCTAGGCTCCATGTCTGTAAATAGGTTAGGGTTAGGAGTCTGTAGGAGTCAAAGAATCATGGAGAAAGTCTTCTCCTAGGCGAGCTTGACACTACCCTACTAGGAAAGACAGTGAGTATTAAGCACTTGGTTTGTAGGGGGTGACCTTTCCCTATCAAGTCATAGTGTGGAGAGGAAGATAGATGCCTTACAAAGACTTGGCATGAAAGAAGAGGTTTCACCAGTCCATTTGGTGATAGAATAAACTGGCAGTTTGTTGTGTGGTCAGGAAATGGTTTTTTAGAAGGCCAGATTGTGCAATTTAAGGGTTACACCTGTGTACGGACAGTGAAGGTCCAAGACCCCAAAATTCTTTGAGAGATAGACACATGGACTAGGAAACCTAAGGAAAGATTATATGTTCTTTGGGAAACTTTCAAGGACTGACCTCTTTTCTCGGAGATGGAGACCTAATTGGGGCTCAAGGGCTAGTAGCCTTTCTAGCCCTAAATGAGGGTTTGGTGGAAGTGATGGCAAGATGGAGTTAGGAGGACCTTCCAGAGCCATGATGAGATGGCAAGAACCTATTAGAAACCTCTCCACACCCCTGCAAATCAAAATTCAAGTTTTGGAGGTCTAGTTAGTCTTTAGGGAAGATTGAGGGCTAAGGAGGAGTTAAAGCATTGCACCAAGGTTGGCTTGGTTGATAGGATTTGACCTAATAGTTGGGTTGGAAAGGTAAACCAGGGGAACCTGCACAAACAGTGGGTCCTATAGGTTAAGGTGGTGGAGTGTGACACCATGGGGGTCTTCCCTAGCAAGATCCAAAGCATGGAGTAGTGATTGTTTCCATCCAACCCCTCCCTATCAAATTGGTATCAGAGCAAGTTAAAGATTTGGGAAGAATCTTATATGTTAGACCTTGAATCTAGTGGTTCTACCATCATGGTGACAAATGTTGAATTGGCCAAGATGGTCGAAGAACAAGAGGAAGACAATAATCTGTTAAAAGAAAGAATAGACCAACTTGAGAAAGCATTGAATAATGTGCAATTGGAAGGAAGGGTACCAAAGAAAGAAGAGGTTGTAGAGGAAGATAAGATCCTTGAACCTGACCCTGTTTTGGAAGAAGAGCCTTTCTTGAAGGCATTAAAGGCTTTGAGTGGAAAAGGACTTGAAGGCATACCATTGTTTAGTGGTAAAATGGAAGCTGAATTAGTCATGGATTGGATAGAGGGAATGGAAAACCATTTTGAGTGTGATGGGGTCGTAGAAGCACAGAAGGTAAAGGTGGCTAAATCAAGACTAAGAGGTTCTACCTTGACATGGTGGAAGTTCATTCAAATAGAGAGGGAAAAAGAAGGCAAGCAACCTATCTCAACTTGGAAAGGAATGGTTTCCAAGGTAAGAGAAGCATACATGCCAGATGATTATGAGATTTAGTTAGATAAGAAAAGATAGAGTTTGAGGCAAAGAGACCAAGATGTGAACACTTATACTGAGGAGTTCCAAAAACTTTGCATGAGGTCTAATGTGATAGAGGATGAAAGTCTAAAGGTGGCTAGATACCTTAATGGTTTGAAGTGGAACATTCAAGAGGAGATGACTCTTCTAAGTCCCAAGACAGTACACCAATGCTATCAATTGGATATAAAGATCAAGGAAAGAAGAAAGAGGAAACAAGAATAGGCCTCTAAGAGTAGGGGCAAAGGCAGAGATCAAAGAGGACATAGAGGTGGATACCAAGGTAGAGGGACTGAACAAATAAACCAAGGAGAGTCTAAACTCACAGAGCATGGAGGTGAAACAACATCTAGAGGATGATATAATAGAGGTAGAGGACCTCACGGAGGTTCAAATAGAGGAAGAGGAGCAGGCAGAAGTAGTTCATACTTTGCCAATATGAAATGTTATAATTGTGGTCAAGTGGGTCATCCATCCTATAGGTGCCCGGAGAAAGCATCTTCATCAAATACCGAGAAGAGAGTGGTATATGCACAAGAGGAAAACATGAGTGTCAAATCACCAGAGGTTAGTCACATTGAATCAGAAGTGGGGGAGAATCTGATGTTCAGTAGAGTTTTGATCAGACAACCGGTCAAGGAAGAGCCAAAATAGAGAAGAGCCTTATTTAGAGTGAGATGCAAAATACTTGGAAAAGTATGCAAGGTTATTGTGGATTCAGGTTCAACTGATAACATCATCTCTGAGGAGGTAGTAAAGAAGTTGAAATTGGAGAAAATACCCCATACTAATCCCTACAAGGTGACATGGTTGAACAAAGGACGGAGTGTTCTTGTCAATGAGCAGACAACGGTGGAGTTCTCCATTGGAGGGTATAAAGACAAATTGATTTGTGATGTATTACCCATGGATGCATGCCATCATGTATGATGGAAAAGAGAACACCATTTCTTTCAAGAAGGATGGGAAGGCATTTAAGTTGCAGTCACTGTCAGATGAGGAAGAAGGACAGTCAAAGACCCCTAGTGTCTTATTAAGCAATGGAAAAGAGTTCATCAACAACCTACATCAAGGAGGTGAAGGATATGTAGTCATGGTGCAACCCAAGGAAGAGGACAAGACTGAGAAAATAGTCATACCCGGAGCAGTCTAGAAGTTGCTTGAGAAGTATAAGGACATAGTGAGTGATGGAACACCAGCAACTTTACCTCCAAAGAGAGCCATTAGTCATAAAATTGACTTCATACCCTGGCTTCATTGCCAAACAAAGCAGCCTACAAGCTTACCCCAAATCAAAACCTAGAGGTAGCTAGACAAGTGCAGGAGTTGTTAGATCAAGGATTGATTAGGAAGAGTATCAACCCATGTGCAGTACCAGTGGTCTTAGCAACCAAGAAAGGTGGTAAGTGGAGATTATGCACTAATTCTAGGGAAATAAATAGAATCACAATCAGGTATAGGTTTCCTATTCCTAGAATTGAGGACTTGATGGATTGTCTTGGAGGAGCTTAGTACTTTACCAAGTTGGATCTCAAGAGAGGATACCATCAGATCAGAATCAAGGATGGAGATGAGTGGAAGACAACTTTTAAGACAAATGATGGGTTGTATGAGTGGAGAGTGATGCCATTTGGCCTCTCTAATACCCCTAGCACATTCATGAGACTCATGAATGAAGTGCTCAAAGAATTTACAAGGATATTTGTGGTGGTATATCTTGATGATATACTCATCTTCGGCAAGACAACAGAAGAACACCTAAAGCATGTGGAGTTGGTTCTTAAAAGGTTGCAAGAGGAGAAGTTAGCCATCAATCTAGAGAAATGCGAGTTCTTCAAATAGGAACTTGTGTATTTGGGGTTTGTAGTATCCCAAGGATCATTGAAGATGGATCCAAGCAAGGTGGAAGCTATCATAAACTAGCCTACACTAACCATAGGGACAAAGGTAAGAAGTTTTCATGGATTGGCTCAATTTTATAGAAAATTCACAAGGAACTTTAGTGGCATATGTGCACCAATCCTAGATACAATAAAAGGTGGTTTAAAGACTAAGTTTAAGTGGACTCAAGAAGCTGAGAAAGGTTTTGAGAAACTAAAACAAGAAGTGGCAACTCAACCTATTCTCTTATTGCCTATTTTTGAGAAGTTGTTTACCATGGAATGTGATTCTAGTGGAGTTGCAGTAGGAGGAGTACTCAGCCAAGAAGGCAGGCCTATATCATTTTTTAGCAAAAAGCTCAATGAAGCTAAGATAAAGTACTCTACCTATGACCTAGAACTATATGCTTTAGTACAGTCACTTAGGAAGTGGATGCATTATCTCCTACCCAAAGAGTTTGTAGTCTTCACTGACAATCAGGAACTTAGCTATATCAACACTCAACAGAAGCTAAGTAATAGACATTTGAAATGGATGGAATACATCCAAACTTTTACCTTCACCAGCAAGCACAAGAAGGGATAGTTGAACAAGGTGGCAGATGCACTAAGTAGAAGATTGCTGACAGTGCAAGAGATATAGATCAAGAGCATTGGAATAGAGAGTTTCAAGGATCTATATGGGGAAGACGAAGACTTCTCAGAGGCTTACAAGGTATGTTCTGACTTTGAGAATCATTTTCATAGTCAATACTCAGAGTATACATTACAAAGTGGATTGTTATTCAAGGGAAATCAGTTGTGTGTGCCAAAAGGTTCTATGAGAGAGAATCTTATCCAAGAGAAGCACAATGGCAGTATTAGTGGTCATTTTGGTATCAACAAGACAATGGAACTAGTGAAAAGGTTCTACTATTGGCCCAAATTTCCAAGGGATGTCAGAAGGTATGTGGAGTAGTGTGTAGTTTGTATGAAAGCCAAAGGGGGAGCTAGCAATGTAGGTTTGTATCAACCTATACCTATTCCCAACAGACCATGGGAATGTGTTAGCATGGATTTTGTTATAGGATTCCCTAAGAAAAAAATAGGGTTTGATAGTGTCTATGTGGTGGTAGATAGATTTAGCAAGATGAGTCACTTTATCCCTTGCAAGACCACACATGATGCTAGCTACATTGCTCACCTTTTCTTCAAGGAAATTGTAAGGATCCATGGATTTCCTTTGAGCATTGTATCGGATAGGGATGTGAAGTTTATGAGTCATTTTTGGAAAACTCTATGGAGCAGATTAGGTACCAATTTATCTTTTGGATCAACTTATCATCCTCAGACCGATGGAAAAATTGAGGTGGTTAATAGAGTGTTAGGTAACCTTCTTATATTCCTAACCAAGGAGTATGGCTAGACATGGGACTTGGTCATATCACAGGCTGAGTATGCATACAATGACAGTGTGAATAGAACTACAAGGAAGAGCCCTTTTGAAGTAGTGTATGGGATGCACCCAAGAGGAATATGTGAGCTCAGATATCTAGGAGCTATGGAGAATAGGAGTGGACATGTAGAGGACTTCACTCAGACAATGAAAGAGATTCAGGAGCAGGTAAAGAAGATAGTCACCGAGGCTACACAAAAGTTGAAGGATAAGGTAGATTTGTCAAAAAAAGATTTGCAATTTGCAGTAGGAGACTAAGTCATGGTTCACCTCAACAAATCCAGGTGGCAGAAGGGTACATCAACCAAATTATAGATGAAAAGAGTGGGACCATGCAAGGTGTTAGCCAAGTATGGGAAAAATGCATACAAGGTGGAGTTACCTGGAGATTTGGGGATTTCACCAGTGTTCAATGTAGCTGATTTGATCAAATATAAGGGATCAGTCAATGAATTAGGTTAGGATAGTAGAGAGATCCTAAAGGATGTAAGCAACATAGCCTTACCTACTCCATACAAGCTACAAGCAGAGAGGGTCTTGGAGTCAAGAGTGAAGAAATCTACAAGGCATAAGGTGTACATGGAGCATCTTATCAAATGGAAGAACAAACATGAATCTAAGGCTACTTGGGTGGATGCAGCTGAGTTCAAGAAGTAGGGAATTGATGAATCACTACTCTCTCCTCACATTCCTTAGAGTTTGTGCAGAGTGGGGGAAAATGGTGCAGGAGCACCTAAGGAACACTAGGAAACACTAGGCAATTAGGCAACCTAGTTTTTTTTTTTTTATCTTTAGTATGTTTCCACAAAGGTCATGTTGACCATTGGATAGATGAGATAGTTTAGGACTAAATTTGATCATTAGAATGATGTTTTGGAAGGTTTCAAGAGATTTTGAGTCCTTTTTTGCTCAGTCTCTTGGAAATTGGAAAGAAGTTGCAAAATGTTCCATTTTGCAACTTTGCCATAATAGGATTAGCATACAAGTGGCCAAGGGGTGGTTAAGGCCGAGCTTAACTATTTTAGAGGCCATATTTAAAGAGGACCTCGACATGGAATTGAGGTTGGAAGCATTTGAGTTTGTAATTGGTTTGAAATCAAGAAAACAGTGAAATTTGAGTGTGTATTTTCTTGTTTTGTTCCTATTTTGAATTAGTATGTTAATGGATTGATCATGGCATTTTGTATAGAGTAGAATGTAGTGAAATTGTCTTCAAGCATCGTTTGGAATAGTAGATAGTAGGTTATTCATTTTCAAGTTATCTTATAAATACTTTGTTCTTTCTTTAATTGTTGTTCTGACTGGTAGACTATGAAAAATGGGGTTTTAGCTCACATTTCCACTGTACCTAGAGTATGGGCTTGTGGGGAATGTGGCTAGGCTCCATGTCTATAAAGAGGTTAGGGTTAGGAGTCTGTAGGAGTCAAAGAATCATGGAGAAAGTCTTCTCCTAGGCAAGCTTGACAGTGCCCGGCTAGGAAAGACAATGAGTATTAAGCACTTGGTTTGCAGGGGGTGACCTTTCCCTATCAAGTCACGGTGTGGAGAAGTAGATAGATGGCTTACAAAGACTTGGAATGAAGGAAGAGGTTTCACTAGTCCATTTGGTGATAGAATAAACTGCTAGTTTGCTGTGTGGTCAGGAAATGGTTTTTTAAAAGGCCAGATTGTGCAATTTAAGGGTTACACCTGTGTACGGACAGTGAAGGTCCAAGACCCCAAAATTATTTGAGAGATAGAAACATGGACCAAGAAACCTAAGGAAAGATCCTATGTTCTTTGGGAAACTTTCAAGGATTGACCTGTTTTCTCAGAGATGGAGACCTAATTGGGGCTCAAGGGCTAGTAGCCTTTCTAACCCTAAATGAGGGTTTGGTGGAAGCGATGGCAAGTTGGAGTTAGGAAGACCTTCCAGAGCCATGATGAGATGGAAAGAACCTATTAGAAACCTCTCCACACCCCTGCAAATCAAAATTCAAGTTTTGGAGGTTTAATTAGTCTTTAGGGAAGATTAAGGGCTAAGGAGGAGTTAAAGTATTGCACCAAGGTTGGCTTGGTTGATAGGATGTGACCTGATAGTTGGGTTGGAAAAGTGAACCAGGGGAACCTGCACAAACAGTGGGTCCTATAGGTTAAAGTGGTGGAGTGTGACACCATGGGGGTCTTCCCTAGCAAGATCCAAAGCATGGAGCAGTTATTGTTTCCATCCAACCCCTCCCTATCACTTTGCTAAGCAAAGGGCTCTCTGACTATCACAACAGATAGTAATCTTTCCTACACCAAAACTAATATCCGAACACAACCTCTTAAGCCAAATGGATTCCTTGCAAGCATGAGTAGCTTCCATGTACTCTGATTTTGTCATGGACAAAGCGACTACAACTCGTCGCTTACTCATCCAACTTATAGCACCACCATTCATCATGAACATATATCCACTGGTGGATCTTCTGCTATTAATGTCACCGGCCCAATTTGAATCCACATATGCATGAATACTTACAAAATGTTGAGAACTTCTAGGATAGCCATTATAACATAGGGAATACTTAGAAGAACCCCACAAATATCTGAACACTCTCTTTACCACATCCCAATATATTCATCTATGATTAGCCATATACCGACTAAGGACTCCCACTACTTGGGCAATGTATGGCCTTGTACAAACCATCACATACATCATATTGCCAATAGCTCTTGCATATGGTACTCTAGTCATGTCCTCCATCTCAGTAGGAGATTTTGGACAATCCTCCACAAAAAGTTGTGTCCCCTGCATCACTGGAAAAACTAACTTCCTACAAGTTGTCATGTTGAATCTCTCCAATATTGAATTCACATAGTTTCTTTGGATTAACCAAAGCTTTCTGCTAGCTCTATCTCTTGTCATCTCCATCCACAGAGTATACCTTGTTGCACCTAGATCCTTCATCTCAAACTATCCTAACAACTGAGACTTCAAACCTAAAATCAAATTCATACCATTCCCAAAAAACAAGATATCATCTGTGTAGAATGTAATTATGACAATGTGACCATTATCAAATTTGTAATATACACAATGGTTAGATTTAGATCTCAGAAATACCAAAGACAACACAAAGGTGTCAAATTTTTGGTACCACATTTAGGAGACTACTTAAGACCATATAAAGACTTCTTCAACTTGCAAACCAAATTTTCTTTACCTTATACCATGAAATACTCTAGTTGGGACATATAGATCTCTTCCTCCAAATCACCATGAAGGAATGTTGTCTTCACATCCATTTGTTCCACTTCTAGATCATACACTGCTACAAGTGATAACAAGAACCGAATAGACATTAGCTTCACAATAGGAGAGAATATCTCACCATAGTCAATTCCCTCCATCTGAGAATACCCCTTTGTGACCAACCATTCCTTATGCTTCTCAACGCTACCATCAAGACCACATTTCTTCTTGAACACCCATTTACATCCAACAAGTTCCCATCCTTTAGGAAAAGGTGTTAGATCCCATGTACTATTTTTCTTCAAAGCAACCATTTCTTCATCGATGGATTTCATCCAAGAATCTGCATCACTCATACCCATAGCATCTCTAATAGTCCTAGGCTCATCAGTGTTAGCAATCAAAGCAAAAACACAACTGGAATCCAATAGTGAATAATCAAATCTTTTTGGTGAATAGTAAAACCTCTCTGGTGGCTGCCTATCATGTGTAGACCTCCTGAATTGTTAAGGTTGTGGTTCTTCTTGTTTAGAAATTATAGAGCTTCTAGGGATCTCCTCATCACCAGGTTCAATAGGAGTACGTAGTTCACTTTTCATCGAAATATGTGGAACTTGAACTACCTCCTTCTTATGCTTCTCCTCTTTCTCTAGCTACACTCAACTGGGGAAGGTTTCAACTCCCAAAAATATTACACTTTTTCTATGGAGAACCTTCTCGGTCACTAGATCCCAAAGCTTGTACCCCTTCACACTAACACCATAGCCAATGAGGGTACACTTAACGGCCTTGTTTTCCAACTTAGATCTCTTTACACTCAAAGCATGAGCATAAGCTTTACAATAAAAAACTCTAAGATACATTCTCATCAAAGGCTTCTTACCAGGCCATGCCTCCAATGGGTGTCTTTTTAGCAAGAGCTGATGTAGGAGATATGTTGATCAGATAACATGCAGTGGCTATAATTTCAACCCAAAACATCTGCTCAAAGAAAACACCACTCAACATTCTCCTAGCCCTCTCCATCATCGTCCTATTCATCCTCTCTGCAACTCCATTTTGTTGTGGGGTGTATGGAGTTTTCCTATGTCTCTCAATCCTATGCTCCTTACAGAACTTATCAAATTCTACCAAACAAAACTCACCACCTTTGTTAGTCCTCAAACATTTAATCTTTCTATCAGTCTAATTTTCAACCAAAGCCTTAAACTCCTTAAACTGATTAGAGACTTTTGATTTACTCCTGAGGAAATAAACAAATGTCCTTCTACTATAATCATTTATGAAAGACACAAAATATACATATTTTCTTTATGAAGGACCACTCACAGGACCAAACACATCTACATGAATATAGTCTAAAATCCCAAAAGACTTATGGGAATTGGAATCAAAGGAAACACGGTTGTGTCTACCATATACACAATGTTCAGAAAAGTCAAACTCGAGATTACAATCATCAAGGCATTCAACAAGGCGTTTATTTTTTAGGGTTCTAAGACCCTTCTTACCAATATGACTGAGTCTTTGGTGCCATAACAATGTCTTCTCAGCTGGAATATTCATCTCCAAATAATTTGCAACCTTAGGTACCCATAAAGCATGACCATCAGATGTACAAACAATAGAATTATTCACTGATAGATCTGATGGTGAGGATAAAGAATCCAAAGAAATTTTCTTTAGAATATCAAAATAACTATTGCACTTAATAGTGCATGCATCCAACTTGTACAAAGTGTCGATCTGAACACCCTTAGCCAACACCATAGATCCTCTTTTCATCTTACATCCTCCATTTGAGAAAACAACCTGCACACCCTCATTACTCAACTTACTCACATAAAGTAGGTTTCATGCCAAGCCCAGGATATGCAGCACACCATCAATCCCCTTCACTCTACCATTAGGGAATCTAATCTTGATTCTTCCACGACCAACAATTTTCAAATAAGAGTCATCACCTAGATACACCTTCCCACCATCATACTCTTCATACTTTGAGAACCAACCCCTATGCGAGGTCATGTTGAAAGAGGCACCTGAGTCTATTACCCACACATCTTCTAATGCATGAGTTGCCAAGGCTATGAAAAAAGCATCTACATCATCCTAAGAGGATTTTTCTGAGTCATAATCAAATAATTTTTTTTTACCTTTCTTTTTCTTCTCCTCCTTACAATCTTTACTTAATTGACCAGGTTTTCCACAGTTCCAACATTTCACCTTGAAATTGTTAGGAGAGTTAGATCTCCTTGAATATTTTGATTTGAACTTATTTTCCTCTTTATTTCCTTTCTCTTTAGGTATGTCATGAATAGCAAGTGCTTCCTTGGCCATCTAAAAATATTTTCTCAACATCTCTTCAGACAAGACCAATGGAACCACATAATCATTTTAAAACTGGTGGTGGTACTTCCAATAGACATAACCAAGTGATCCCATGAGTCTAGCAAAGAACATAACAAAAGCATGCAACAATCCTCACCTTTAATCTTGGGTATCTGTAGGATCATGATGGGCCAAAAAGTGGCGATATGATGTGTATGAGTAGGGCATGTGGCTGGCGACTTTTTTTTACCCAAAATTGATGAAATGAAAAGGGTTTTTAAAGGAGATTCTTAGCTTTCCACCAATATAAATTATGCTTTACTTTGAATTTAATAAATAATTATTATTCATTTTCTATTTGAACTATGACTAAAGTCCTGATTGATAGGATCATTTTATTGTGGTTAGGGTGGTCAGACAGACACCTACTTCTTATTTTTTCCTTGAAATTTAAGTACTACTACATTGAAATTTCAAATTTTCACCAAATAGATTTTTTTAAAATAAACCTAGTAGTTTAGAAACCACATTCAATTTGTACAGACTCTATTCTTACATATTTTTGAAATAATATAGATAACTTATTCAAATTTTTATGTCAAGTTTCTTAACTCTGATTTTTTTGAATTTTTGCCACTTACGGGTCTGTTTTTTCCATGATGATCCTGCACATACCCTCTTGTTACCAACATAACTCAACTAAGAAATTAACATGTTAAATGCATTCAGGTGATCTGCAATGGATCCTCCATCTTCCATCTTCATAGAATACAATTTATTTCGTAGGAATAACTTGTTTACCAAGGATTTATCCTAATAAACATCTCCAAGCTTCTTCCAAAGACATTTAACAGTCTTCTCTTCATGGACATTTAGGAGCACTAAATCAGCCAAACAAAGTCTAACAAAACCCTTGGCTTTTTGATCCTTCAAATCCCACTCTTCTTGAGTCATATTGGTTGGTTTTGTTTTGGATATTGCAGCCCACATATCTCTATCCACAAGCATATCCTCCATTTTCAACTTCTATAACTCGAAGTTTCTACCATTAAACTTATCCATCTTGATTCTACTGGATGTGTTTTCCATCTTTATTTCTGCAATAGGATTTTGAAATACTTATGCAAAGACTCTGACTCAAACAAAGATCATTACAAAAAACCCACTACCAAACAATGAGACCCAAATTGGCTAGGGTCTGATACCAACTAAGAGGAAGCAAAGGTTTAGAACAATGCTTCCAACACTAATCTATGAAGGAGAGATAGTGCAGATTCATACAAATATTTAAACTATTACAATAAAGGAAACACATTCAAATACACACATAAAAGAATAACACCATAACACACATATTTACGTGGGGAAAACCTTTCTAGGTAAAAAACCCCACACACCAAAAGCATAGTACTTTGTATTATCAATAGCAACAATTACAATAAAATAATAGCATTAAGCTTCTCCAGGTGTTCACCAATCTTTAGCAAGAACAAGGATAATTCTGATAGCATAACAGTGTCTTAGAAAACTCTCAACTCTATCTTTGCTTAATACACTATTACATAGTATCACTTTCTTCAACACTAATAGAGATATTATTCTATCATGCAATTTTCGTAACGAACTGAAAGTGTAAAGTTGAGTTCAAAACTGAATGTAACAACTGATCACACCCACTCATGGAGAAATAAATATCTTCATTGAAGTAGCAAGATTGCATGAACATGTTAACTGTTGTTTACGGTAGTTACAACTTCGTGCAACCAAATTTGTAAATAGCTCCACCACTAATTTGCTTCACGCGTTCTATTTGATATAGTTAAGTCCAAGTCTCCACTGTCTTATCTCATCCACCGCTAACTGCATTCATGCAAAATACATTGCATATTAAACTCCTTCATGTGATCAGAGAAGTTTTAGTTTTCCTCTATTGAAACAGGTTGAGACACCACTTATCTCAACAATCTCATATTGGGAGCTACCCCCTCTGGTAATATTTGCTTATAAAATAATTGTGTCTCTCACCAATAGGTTGAACTCCATCAATGTTTATTCTAACTAGAAAATTTGGTGATTTTATCAAGTCTTATAAATAGTTCCATTCAATAATAGGTTCATGGTTCAAATCAAAAGATGTGAATGATAAAGAGAGCTATGTGATAATAGTTAGAAGTGTTCTTATAGCTTATAAACTAGAGGCAATGTAGGTCATTATCCTTTTTTCCAAGGAAATTATCTTTAATAAGATATACTTTATTTATTTGTTTTGATGGAGATTTTTTATATCAATCTAGTTAGGTTGAATCTTCTTTGGTTGAGATTTAAGGATTAAGAGCTATGCATTTCACCAAAGTCATGTGGGGCACCATACTAACCTCACCCCTTATGATGTTAAGGCCTTGCACTCAACAAGACTTGATACAATATGATTTATTAGTCAACTTACTTAATAAATTATAATTGAAAAGGATCACTCACCTATTTATGAATGATCTTTGTGTAATATGCTTTTTAATAACAAAAATAACCTAAAATGAATCCAATACAAAAACCTCTTTAACATTTAACCTTAATCTTCATCTCCACTATCATACTCTCGAAAATTTCAAAATAGATCCTTTATTTAGTTTTTTTGTTCGCATGTCAAGATACTGAATTTTTAAGGGTGAAATTTGGTTATAATAATGACGACGAGTTACATGTTAAGAGATGGTTAGCACTCATCAAGTAGCAAATGGTAATTCATGAAAGAGCACACTTTGATGTAGACGACTATAAGCAGAGGAAGAAACATGACAAATTATCGAACAAAAAGAAACATAACAAATTATCGAAAAAAAACGTTTGTGGTTCACATTTCAACAGAAATTGGTCAAATAGAGCATGGTGCTAATTATATTTTACCTTGATAGGGAAAACAAGGAAAGAAAAAAGTATCTTACCTAAAGAAATAGGTCGTTAAATGCTCAAAATATTCAATCATGTTACATAGCTGGGACGGTATCTACTTCTCTAACTTTATATCTACTTCTCTAATATTCAGTCATACTGGACCGAGTCCTTTGGAGAATGTGAACACAGTTCTCTACATTTTGGAGGAAAGTCAACTTACCTGTTTTTTATATAACTATCTTAAATAACTATTTCATTCTATCCGATTAGGTAGCCGTGACGCAAATCAGCTTGTATATTTATAAAGCTTTAATCAAAACAAAATAAAAAGGCCACGCCGATGAATTTATCCGGTGGACAATTGACAAATTCATGCAAACGACAATCTAACCGCTTTAATTTGACTTAGTATTCCAAAATATGCGCTTAACAAGTCTGAGGAAACTGTAATCTTCCGATAAACAATTATACTTCACCGCTTATTCCCATAATTTCCCTATAAATACATGCTTTTGCTATGCTAAAATCATATTAAACTCTGACTTCCTTTTCTTATATCGTACAACATTCAGAGCCAATTGGAAATGAAAACTTCCAAAACAATGATCAAAGCTTCCCTGAGCTGCATTTTGTGGCTTTCCATAATCTTGTCAATTAATGCATCGGACCCAGATCCTCTGCAGGATTTCTGTGTCGCTGATATTAGTCAAGGTAATGTGAAGGTAAACGGTTTTGTCTGCAAGGACCCAAAGGTAGTGAAGGCATCGGATTTCTTGTTTAAGGGACTAGGCAATCCACTCTCAACCAACAACAGTTTTGGGTTCAATATCACCGCAGCTAATGTCCAAAATTTCCCAGGAGTAAACACACTGGGCATATCAATCAACCACGGGGAATTTGCCCCTGGTGGCTTGAACCCCCCTCATATTCATCCTCGTGCTACTGAGATCATATTTGTAATGGAGGGCACTATTTTGGTTGGGTTTATCACCACAAATAATGTCTTGTTCTCACAAAAGTTGGAGAAGGGAGATGTCTTTGTGATTCCAAGGGGCTTAGTGCATTTTCAGCAGAACGTCGGTGCATCACACGCCAGTACAATCACTGCATTTAACAGCCAGCTGCCTGGCGTTCAAATCGTGGCATCTGCCGTCTTCGGAGCCAATCCCCCCATTCCTCAAGATGTGTTGGCCAAGGCATTCAATGTCAAAGACCAACAGATCAAGGAGTTGATTTCTGGACAAGGCTCTGCACCTGCACCAGCACCAGCACCTGTAGGTCATTAATCTGTCATTGTTGCTCTAAATTGGTAGACCATTCTGGTGAGAGAAGATGACATTTTGTCTCTCTTAGACTGTTCTTATGCAATTTGATGTATTTCTTTCTCGTAAGCTGTTTTGAGGCTGCACCCAATAAGATCCTCATCCTACTTTGATACTGAACTGAATAGAATCTAAGACATTATTTCTTTTTTTCAAAGTTAAAGGATTTGTGCGTTGTATTGCATTTCGATTCTTCATATGTAATTGTATTTCTATTTTTGAGATATAATTGTATTTCTATTTTTATATAAAATATTGTGATATTGGAAGTTGATTTTTGACCGCTATTTTACAAAAGTAAGTGCAATATTAGCGAGTGCTTGCCATTGTTGCTGAACAATATAATGCAATCTAGAACAACGAAACAATCTAAACATTTCAGGATCTAAAATCGGTGATTGTAGTCTGCTCATTCCCCTTAGAATCAGAGTATTATTTTATCTTTCTCTACGGATGAGTTGGTGGATAAAGGCAAATCTGAAAGCGTGGATCTCTTTTTGAAAACCTGTGATATACAAATTGCAGACTTATATTACTCACTTTGCTCGAAGTGCCTCTATTTTTTTTCGCTTTCCATACTTTGAAATTTCTAATATTTAGAAACATTTTTAAAGGGTTGTCATTGTGTCCCAAACAAATATTCTTTTAGGTCAATCTATTGAAATGTGTGTACATAAGATTAAAGGCAATATTCTTTAGTTATGTAAATACTTCTTGGATGATAATGTAGAAATGGTTTCCTTTTAGTATATCAAATCCAAATTCTTTTGGTCTTTAAGATGAGAGGAGTAATGACTTTAAGATTTCTAAAATGAATGCATTGAATGCTTTTAAATACCAAGACATGTAGCATATCATATAGTTTTTTGTTTAGTCAATCCTTATTGACAAAGGTATAAATCAGAGCAATCAAAAGTCAAATTTAAAAAATTGAAATTAAAAACGTTAAGTCTATGACTAGAAACATATCTTGAGACATGGAAATAGGCTGAATTGATGTGAGTAGCATGTGTATTTAAATGTGTCATTTTATAGGTTTAATAAATAGGTGACTAGGGCACATCTATGGAGATGATAAAATATAAAAAATGACATAAGGGATAAAAATGTATGAACATCTATAATGGGTAGCTACGAAGCATAGAGCAATCAATAAAAAAATGAAAAAAATAATTTTTTGTAATATATGATATCAAGGCATTATTTTCAAATTTCACAAAAAAAATGAAAAGGAATTGGTATCAAAGATTAATCATTATATTTTCTCCACTTTGAAATTCATGTGAATCCTATGATAATCATGAATCTTAATGCATTTAGCATCCATGAATGCACACATAATGTAAAATTTTAGACATCAATGGATATCATCAAGCATCCATATAAAGTAATGGAACCTAAAACATGTCATCTTGTCTATTTCCATTCTTTCTATGCACTATCTAATAGAACTAAAGAAAAGTATCCGCAAGTACTTGTAAAAAGGATATCACCCACCATTAGCATTTGAGGTGGTTACATGTCTATATCTTGTTGCTTTCATGACTCTTAGATTAAATTATATTATGGAATAGGAGACCCAAGATACCACATACAATTATTCATTCCTACATGCATATAATTTTCATACGATGATAATATCTTAGCCAATTTATTCCTACAAACCTTAAGGACTATGTTATTTAATAGTCTTATTATGTACATCACATTTTCATATGTTTCTTTGAGTATTTAGATACCACCTTCTTATATCATTTTTATTTCAACATAGGTTCGAAAATTTCCTTGAAGAACACAAATAATTTAACTCATTTATGTAGTAATCTTATATTTGGTTCTAACAAGTGTATCTCCTAGTAGAGGCAGTATTTAAAGTGGAGCAAGCTTGAAGGAAGAGACAAAACCAATGGTTATATCATTATTCCAATGTATACATGATCAATTGAATTGTAAATTCAGTGACAATGAACTATAAATTATGTTTCTTGAGGGACCACTTTTAGTTATTAATATTACTTAGGATTCCCTCTTTTATTGATATGTTTACACATTTAAAATATCTTTAGGCTAAGAATCTAATACACTTAAATATGGCTTCAAAATTCACACAAATTTTTAAAGAGAAATGAAGCAAGGAAAAATGTTAACCAAGTTACTAATAATTTTCCATTCCTTCATTTAATTAAAATTACCAATCAATTTTGTTAAAATACAAGAGTATTTTCATTATCTAAAAAAATTATATAGTCCTATTTTAAACAATCTAACAATCTTTATTTGATACATCTACTTGACTTGAAAAAACCACATAAAATGACCTATAATAAAAAAATTATGTAATATCTATAGAGTTCATGACTATAAAATTAATTTTCATGATTCCCAAGTAGAAGTCACAATAGCTTATAAAAAATAACATAATTTGTGTTCAAGGTGGGTGTGACATTGTGAATATAATTTTGTTGTGGATGCTAATATATGGTTGAAAATTTTCACTTATCCTTTTTCATATAGCATAAATAAAATTTAGTGACAATATAACTTTATTGTGATATAGGAAAGAGGGATGCATGTTCTAAATCACTCCTCATCCTATATCACAATGGAAGGGACTAAAATTGATCTCAAATACCCACTTGGCTAGTAGCCTCAGTGGAAGAGCTAGAATGGTGGATCAATGTTTTAGTCCTTTGATGTGGGTAGATGAATTGATAATAATTATTTGACTGTTAATTGACTTAATTTGATAGTGTAAAGATCTACCTAGGTTAACTATGAAAATGTATCTAATTGTTATAATTTCAAGAAAAGAAAAAATTGAAAGCCAGAAATATAGTTCAAAAGAGGAGTGTGTAGACATAGAGGAACTTCACACATAAATCTATGCTTGAAATGGCTAGACAGTGGCACTAGTTCTATAGACCTATATGTGTTGACATACAAATTCAAATTTTTTATTTGAGTTGGTCTCTATTTGTGGGTTTTTCTCCATTGGACTTAGTGTTGGAACTTCATCTTTCATTGATAAAATCTACATTCCTTAATTTTTTGACTTGTAGGACTTGAATGCTTGATTGATAAATTAGACCTTCAATCCTTTTTCAAAATTTTCTCTAGGTTTGTAACCTACACATAAGAGGGGAAAGGGTTGTGTCATATAATGGATTTACTAATTCAAACCTTGTTTTTGTATTTCTACCTCCACAATGACTATCATAATGTAAAAGAGAGCTTACCCTCAGTCGAGTAGAGGTTAATTGATAAACAAGTGACAAGTTGATAATTGTTGCAACTTACCTCTCAGATTTGGATTCCTTAATAGATTGAATTCATTTTAATCATCACCTTCAAGGAAAAAGTGATGGTTCATTTGAAGTTGTGAGCATCCTTTAAAATCTGCAAATACTAAACTTCAAGCATGGGTTAGTATTCTACAAATCCATCCAAATGCTCCTATGGAATAACATGTGAATGCTTCAAAATGGAACAAATGACAAGAGAAAACTAAAGGAATTATGAAAACAATAACAAGTACCTATTCCATAGTGGATTGGTGTCAAATATGCAAATGACCCTTTCCCAATCCTTGCTCAAAAGCTGAAATGATGCAAATGCCAATATGATGAAGAGAAAATTAGTTCTCAAACCAAGAGAGTAACTTTGCATAAAAGTTGTAGATCTCTTTGATGAAGAATGAGGTCCTTATTTATAGATTTTCTTGATGAGAGATTGGCCAAATGGGTGAATGTGGGACTAAATGTAAACCAATGAAAGGAGGCCACTTGTCAAGTTGCCATAGGTTGAGGGATGTGCAAGATTTGGGAAATGTGCCCAAGAGAGGGAGTTTCAAATTCAAATTTGTGCAATAAATTTTGAGAGGGGGACATGAAAATGGGAAATTAATACAATGTTGGAGGGGACAAGTCCACTTGTCCTCATTTTCAAACTTGAGGGAATATTCCCCATAAATGCCATGTTGAAAGAAAATAAGGAATTTAATAAATCAATAAATTGATTTATTTGTGCAAGTGGGATTATCTAGAGGATGTGATGGGTGATTAGGTTAGGCTAATTAGGATTAGGTTAGCTTAATGATGATTAGGATGATTTTGACTTTTATGACTTAAATATTTGATTTATTTAAATGAAAAAAGGATGGAAAATGCATTTGGATTTAATTAAATGAATGTTTGATTTATTTAATTAGAGGGATGATGTGAGACAAGTTGATTTATTTAATAATCCTGATTTACTTGGTGAATGGATTTGATGAGTTTGATTAAATTAATGAGTGGATGAATGTGAAACCTAGTTTACTTGATGAATGAACCTAATTGAATGCATAATGCTAATTTTGCATGTCTACATTTTGCCCCTCTTTGAAGCAATGTACTTGTTGCATTGGTTCAAAGAATAAACTTTGTCGTGATCAAATTCAAATTTTTTGATTTTTTTGGTTGCCCCAGCATAAAGAAGTACACTAGTACATTGCCCCCTCGAGAGATCGAGTGAAAAGATTTGATTTGAGGGTTGATCTCACGATAAAGAGGTTCAAAATGGATGGTTATGGATGACGATGCAAATGAGATGATTTTAAGATGCTTAGAATAACAAATCTATATTATCCTAAACAACTTAAATGATGATATGTTGTGAAATGGATGAGATTGATGATGTGATATGCTGTGATTATGCAAATGTATGATTTTATGAGATCCTTAGACTAAATAGATCTATATTATGATGATAATATGCTGTGATATGATATGCAAAATACTGATGGTTTGTGGATGCAAGATGGATGCATTGGTGATGATGATTAACTATTCATGACATGATGTTAGTGTGGAAAAGAAGAAATTAGATGATGACAAGAGGATCCAACAAGCCAACATTATGAGAAATGATGATGAGAAAATGATGATGATAGATGGATGATTTGCTTATCAAGGATTGGGATTTTAAAAGGGTCACTTACCTTATGTTTGATAACACACATAAGTATGATGCATCAAGGTATAAAGGACCAGGATGGTGTTGTACTTAGTGTGATGGACTTTGACTCAAAAAATAGATAGGAGTATTCTTGTTCACACCTGACATACGGAAACCTTGCTAGGATGCACTTTATAAGTTTCAAACATCTTAGACCAAAACACGGAAAGGTATAACCATCAATGCAATAGTCAACAAGTTGGGCAAAACATCCTCTATACGTATCTAACAAAGCAAGTATTCGCCAAGTTATTTTACAAGAAACATCCAACAAGCATAGCAGACAAAAAGGATAATTATCATTACCCCATTCCTATCTCTCTAAATCCTTCGTTCAGATATCATCGAGAGGTCCTTGGACTGAGCACAATAAGATAAGTCAAAAGAAAAAGATAAAGTACACAAACAAGTTGATGTTCTTCAATACCGCTAACCAAAAGGGAATATATTTTTAAGGATAAGAACCAAAACTTATTGCCAAAAGATAATGCCCATTGTAGGAAGGATACATCCTAGGACATGTTAGTGGATGGCGGCACATCATTTCATTTATCCAAAGTGTAAATCCTGATAAATAATGCCCCTTGTAGGAAGGATACCTCCTAGGACACAATGTTATCAGATGATTGATATGGGACTAATTGGATGATGGACTATCGGCAAAGAATTGACCAACTTGCTTACATACTGACTTAGACCTGAGACTTGATGTTTTTGAGTTTAACTTTTAACCTGCTAGACTTGTTCCTAACTGTTTCACCAAAGGTTGAGGATGACAATTAGTTTATTATGAGTGGTGTTATTGCAGGTGCAAGCGAGATGAGATGGATGGATTTTTTCAAATATTTGGATGTTTTTGGAGTTTTGCAATGTTTTTTGAAGCTATTTTTGGTATTTTTTGGGGTTTTACAAATGTTTTGATTTTTGATTTTTCAAATTTTTTTGGGATTTTTTGAGATTTTGACCAAGAAACTAACCTAAAGATCTATCTTAGGGGCCTCGGGGGTTGATCAACATATTAGCCTTTCCTACGTTGTATACGCAGAGACCACGTAGTTCAACTAAAGACTTGACTAATTTATAGATGGTGATATACATGATGAGATGTCAGTTTATTATGACGGACTCCTAAAGGACTAACCTAAGTGCCTCGGGGATGATCAAAGATCAACCTTGCCTACGTTCAAGCTTAGAGATGACGCAGTTTGACTGATGACTTGACCGATTTATAGATGAAGATATACATGATGAATTGTCAGTTTATTATGACAGACTCCTAAAAGACTGACCTAAGTGTTTCGGGAGATGATCAAAGATCAACCTTGCCTACGTTCAAGCTCAGAGATGACGTAGTTCGACAAGACGACCTTGTTTTTGACTTTTTTTGACTGACTTTTTGACCTATTTTTGGATTTTTTAATGTTTTGATTTATTGGATTTTTGATTTTCTGATGTTTTTGGATTTTTTTGATTTTATGATGTTTTTGGATTTCTGATTTTGAGGACTTTAAGATCATACACAAATCCGATCTAATAAGAACATGCCCCCAGCATGATACAATAGACTACTCCGATAAAGGCATGACAAACTGACCTTGAGAATAGGCCGAGTAGAACTAGGAGGGATCATGATACAAAAATAGGACCAAGCTGTGGTGCGGATGCGAGTGGATGAGTGATGGATGGAGACCTAAATGCGATGGATGATGGAAGCGAAATGGAGGGATGATGCCGAACAAGCCGTAAAGATCCTGGTGGATGGAAAGTGCTTATTTACGCAAGGCACCTATTTGCCAGGTTCTCACCAAGGTACTTGCCCAAAGTGCCACCGAAGTGGTTTTAACTAAAGGACGAGTTTTTGATCCTTTTTCTTATTTGGATTTTGGATTTTTTTCTTTTTTGATGTTTTTGTTATCACCAAGATGCTTGTTTGCCAGGTTTTCACCAAAGTGACCATTTTTTTAGAACATTTTATGATTTTTTGGATTTTTTGGTTCTATACCTTGAAATATTTAAGCATAAAACTTGTTGAGGTGGGAGCTATTCATTGGCACCTCCAGAGGTTCCCCTATGGGTGTTGATAACTGATATGCCCCTGATTTATAACTTGTTGTGATGATGAAAGGTCCTAACCAATTAGGTTTGAACTTGCCTTTGCTGCTTGGGTTTGGGACATTCTTCTGATTTTCTTTTAAGACCAGTTCTCCGACTTGGAAAATCATGCTTCTGATTTTCTTATTGTAGCTGTGTTTAAGTCTATTTTGATAGACTTGCAAATGATTTAAAGAATCTATGCGTCTCTCATCTAGTAACTCCAACTCGTTTAGTCTTGATACTCTGTATTCTTCATCTGTGATAAGGTTTTGCAGTGATATCGTGAGGGATGGAAGCTAGATCTCAATGGGGAGAACCGCCTCTGATTCGTAGACCAAGGAGAATGGGGTGGCGCCAGTGGATGTGCGGATGCTGGTTCGATAGGCTCAGAGGGAAGGATTAAGCTACAAATGCTAGTCACGACCTGCGTCATTGACTATTTTCTTGAGGATTTTGAGGATGGTTTTGTTTGTAGCTTCTGCTTGGCCATTGCCCTACAGATAGTACGAGGTGGAGAAGAGATGTTGGATTTTGAATTTCTTGAACAAGTCACAGACATCCTAATTCTTGAATGGTGTCCCATTATCTAAGATAATGGCTTGTGGGACACCGTAATGACATATGAGGTAGTTCAAGATAAACTTTGAGATCTTCTTCCTAGTTATATACGTCATGGGTATGGCTTCCACCCACTTTGTGAAGTACTCTGTTGCAGTTATGATGAATTTGTGGCCATTGGATGAGGTGGGTGTGATTTTCCCAATGAGATCGAGTCCCCACTGCGAAAAGGGCCATGGTGTGATGATAGGATGAAGCTCTTGAGCTAAAGCATGGATGAGGTCCCCATGCTGCTGACATTGTAGACACTTTCTGGCATGATCATGTGCTTCTCTTTCCATTGTGGGCTAATAATACCCCATCCTCAATAGTTTCTTGTCTATGGTCATTCCACTTGAGTGTGAACCACATATACCATTGTGTACTTTGGTTAGAGTGGTTAGTGCCTCAACATTTAGGCAACGTAGTAGGGTACTTTCTATACTTCTACGATATAGGGTATCACCTAGGATGAAAAATTTGGATGCCTTTTTGACAAAGGTTTGTTTTAGGTTTGATGGTAGGTCAGCAGGTATGATTCCTATGTGAAGATATGTATAGATGTCGTGGTACTAAGGATCACTGGGACCAATGATTTTGCACACAAATTCTGATTCTGGTACCTCGAATGTGGGAACGAGAAGTTGCTCAATCAAGAATTCATATTTGGGAACATTTTTGGGGATGTCCAGTAGGGACCCAATTGTTTCCATGGCATTTTCTACTCTGTTGTTGGTTCTAGGAATCTGCTCAAATGTTATTTCTATAAATGATTCTTTGAGAGTCTCCACAAATTTCTTGTATGGAGTGAGCTTGTCATCCTTGGTATGATATTCATTATTGACTTGATTTATAATCAACTAAGAGTCTCCATACACTTTGAGAGCCATGATGTTCCATTGCACTGCTATCCTGAGACCTATGGTTAAATCCTCATATTCTGTGATGTTGTTAGTGCAAGGAAATGCCAGTTTGTATGACCTTGGTATGTAATCCCCTCGCGGCGTAATGAAGAAGACACCAGCTCCTGATCCATGCTGTGTGTATGAGCCATTGAAGTATAGTTTCCAGTGATCAGCTATGTTGAGGTTAAAAATAGATTCATTTGGAAACTCTGAGACAAGAGGATTCTCAGAATAGATAGGTGCTTCTACCAATTGGTCTGTGATAACCTGACCCTTTATTGCTTTTCTCTCCACATACTCGATGTCATATTCTGACAATATCATTACCCATTTTTCCATTCTTCCTATGAACATTGGCTTTGATAGTAAATATTTGAGGGGATTAATTTTGGCGATGAGCTTTATCTTGTGTGCCATCATGTAATGTCTAAATTTTTGTGATGCAAACACTACTGCGAGGTATGCTTTCTCGATGAATGAATAGTTTAGCTCATAACCAACCATTGTCCTACTGATATGGTAGATAGCCCTCTTCATTCTGTTTTCATCATGCTAAGCCAAGAGAGCCCCAAGGGCTGCTGCTATTGCTGACACGTATAAGATCAATGGCTTCTTTGGGATGGGTGGCATTAAGACTGGCGGTGTCAATAGATATTCTTTGATTTTGTTAAATGCCTCTTCACACTTTGTGTCCCATTTGTACGCTACCCCTTGTGGAGTAGGTGAGAATATGGGTTCTGCTTGTCTGCCAATTATGCTATGAATCATCAGATGGATTGAAGTTTTCCTTGGAGACCTCTCAATTGTTTTAATTTCTTTGGTGTTTCCATCTCGAGGATTTCTTTCACTTTTTCCAGATCCACCTCGATACCCCTCATGGACACTATGTATCCCAGTAATTTTTCTGATTGTATGCTGAAGACGCACTTCTTCAGATTTAGTTTGACTTTGTATTCCTCCAGTCTGTCAAAGATAGCACTTAGGGTTGTTATATGATCTTGTCTTTTTCTGGATTTTGCTAGGATGTCTTCGACCATCTTATGGATCATTTCATAGAATATCAATGTCATGGCCCTTTGATATGTTGCTCCTGCGTTCTTTAGGCTGAATGGCATCATGTTCTAGCAGTAAGTCCCCTATGGACAAGTGAAAGCCGTCTTATGTTGATCTTCTTTTTCTATCATGATCTAGTTGTATCCTGAAAATTCATCCATTAGTGATAGCATCTCATGTCCTGCTGTCATGTCTACTATCATGTTGATGATGGGAAGTGGAAAATCATCCTTTGGACATGCTTTGTTCAAATCTTTGAAGTCCATACAGATTCTAATGGCTCCATCAGGTTTTGAAACAAGTACCAAGTTTGACACCCATTCTGGGTAATCGATTAGTCAGATAAATCCTGCATCTAACAACTTTTTGAGCTCCATTTTGACTAATAGAGCGATTTGAGGATGCTTTTTTTGAAGCTTTTGTTTAACTGACTTTGCTTCTTGATACACTGCTAAATGATGAACCACAGTCTTTGGATCAAGTCCTGGCATGTCAATGTAATTCCATGCAAAGTTTATTTGTCTTTCCTTTAGGAAGGCTGCTCGGAGTTCTTGCTCTTCTGATAATAGTGATTACGCATAGAATGTGATATGCGGGATCTCCTCGATTCCTAAGTTGACAGGATTGCATTTTTTGGCCAAGACTGCTGACTTCGCTTGATGAATAGGTCTTAGAGGAAGATTGAATCCTTCATCCTCGGACGCCTCATAGAGGTTTTCACTGTTGGATACTGTAGACATGTGAAATTGGCATTATGCACCAAGTTCACATTCATCCGCTCATAAAGTTAATCACGTTGATTAAATCCATTCATTAGGAAATTCAGGTTCATTTAATCTCTAAGGATTATCCACTTAAATTGAATAAATTAACTTTATTTAATTTAAGCCTATCATTCCCTCTTCGATTAAATGAATCAAGACTTTATTTAAATCTCCAAGTCATATTCCATCCTTTTCTGATTTAAATAAATCAAATATCTAAGTCAAAAAGGTCAAACATCCTAATCATCATTAAGTTAATCTAAACTTGATTAATCTAATCTAATGCATGTCACATCCTCTAGATAATCCCACTTGCACAAATAAATTAGTTTATTGATTTATTAAAACCCTTGTTTTCTTTCAACATGGCATTTGTGGGGAATATTCCCTCAAGTTTGAATTCAAAATCAAGTGGACATGTATCCAACAAGTCATTTATGAGCTCTTACATGGCTCTTACATGTCCCTTGCACAAGTCAAACTCAACATTTATATCACAAATTCAAATTTGAATTTCCCCCTCTTGGGCACATTTCCCAAATCTTGCACATGCATCAACCACTCACAAGTTGACAAGTGTCTCCATCTCATTGGCTTGTTCTTTATCCCACATTCATCCATTTGGTCATTCTCTCATCAAAATAATCTATAAATGAGAAGCTTCATTCTTGATCAAATCCTCCACAATCTTTATGCAAGGTCATTCTCTTAAACTGAGAATTGATTTTTTCCATTTATCGTCTTAGTATTCCATATCATTCTTCATATCAATTTCATCATCAAGCTTAAACAAGGAATGGGAAAGGGCTATTTTCTACAATAGCACCAATCCACTATGAGATAAAGTTGATTCATGTTCTTTGTATGCTCATTTAGTTTTTCTTGTTGTTTTAATATCTTATTTAGCATATCTAACATGTTTCATTATTTCATAGGGATGTTGATTATTATTTTGGTTTTAAAATGCTAACCATTTGCAGATTTTGACATCCACATTATGGCGCTAGAAGGAGGGCTAAATTAATACATTTCATTTCTATTTTTTGCTTGTGCGCATTACTCTGTTTACATTTAAATTTTGGTTTGCCACTTCTTTCAAGCAAGCTAAAGCATATGAGGTTTCCTAGTTTTCTAGATATTCATGATCAATATTTTTCATAACACCTTGAGATTCTTCAAATTCTTTCATTATATAAAAATGACTGTGTTTTAATAAGAACAAAAAAAAAAAAAAATCTCGTGGGGAAATGCCATCCACTTCATTCAGTGGTTTGTTTAATTTGTGCCTCTACAATACTATTGTCAGCTGAAATCTTTCAGCTATGAAAATGTGGGCTGCAACACTACCATCATACACTCACATTTGGAGTTGATCTTGGGCGGTGGCTTCTTCACGGGTTGTATTTTAGCTTAAGGTGTTGATAATGCATATCATTTGAAATCAGGAAGAGCGAGGAGAATTTCGTTGCACAATGAGCTCACAAAAGATCTTCAAGGGAACTTGGCGATAAATTGAAACATAAAAATTGAAACTCAAAAGCATTTTGTAATGCTTGGAGATCCCGTCGCATGCCTTAATTTTCTATTTTAGGCTAACTCATCTTTGATTTTGGGTTTTAAAATGAACATTACCTAGGCTTTCAATTATCATTGCAAAGGGGATAAAACAAAATTTAGGCAACATTAACTAGATTTAAGGTTAACAAATTGAACAAGGAAAGTCTCACATCTCAATTTGGGGCTTTAAAATGAACACTACAAAAAGCTTTGAATTTTCATTGCAAGGGATTAAATTGAACCTTAGACACCTACTAGATTTTGATTTGGCCTAAAATTGAATAATCAAATCTTCATCTTTCTTTTGGTGCTTAAAATGAATCAAATCATTGCTTTGAAGGATAAAATGAATGTGTGACTTTATTGTTTTGTAATTATTTACACAAAGTAATTTCATCAAAAGACGTATGCGCTTCTCTCACACCTCACGGGGATCTTGAGAATCAAAAGGCTTTTGGTGACATTAAGTTGTGTAAATAATTTCCCATACACACTTCAATTTGGGTTTAAAATTAAACATCTTGTGCGAGTGTGAGTAGGGCATCATCACGTATATTCTCTCTTTTTGTTGCCATCAAAGATTGATTTAGTTACGAATCTTGTCTTTACTCGCTTTTGTTTATCCTAGAGGGCCTGCCTTGGGGAAAAAGTACTCACACAAGGGAACAACTCAACTGGTAACACTCTAAAGCCAAGAGTATTTCCAACCAGTATATAAATGTGGGTATTGGAGTAAACGCCAATATCACGTGGTTGATTCCGACGACATGGATCCAAAAGGGGACTCTCACCGTATGGGTCAATCTCCATGAATGGAAAGTTTGAACTAGAACCCTTATTTTTTAGTGAACAATTGATCCATTGAGTGAGTTTATCAAAGTGGTGCATTGGAACTTAGATTCCAAGAAGTTACTTGCCATGTCCGATCTTGGTTAAAGTATAGAGGTTAAGACTTCATTCTTAACATACCTTTATACTCTTTCCTTGGTTTCATGTAAAATCATCTCTTCTACGAAGGGCATGAGGAAAGCCCACCAAGAAAAACTTACCAATTGAGCTAGTGTGTTATATTGCTTGTGAGTCAATTTGGAAACACAGTGCTTTAATCGAAAACATTCGAAAACCAACATTCAACGAATCATCAAAATTGCAAACCCTTTAGGAGAGGCAAATATCCTTGAAAAAATTCACATGTTATTGCTTGCCCTTGGGATTCGTGTCCTTAGAGGCTTCTAAACATTTGGATTTCATCTCAATTTGCTTCTACTAAAGTCAACTTTAGGCAACCTTTACCTTGATTTCCTTGATTTCCGGATAATGTACTTTGTGGGATGAAAGGGAATTAGGACATTGGACATTCAGTTGAAAACCTAATCAAAAGTGTGTTTGTGGTAAAAATAAACCATTAAGCAAAGATTGAATCAATTGGAACCCACACATGTGTTTGGCATCTTTTGGTCGTATGGTTTTCACGCAAACATTGATCTTTTGATTTTGAATTACTTTTAGAGAAAGGCATGTCATTCACTATCTTTGTCTCATAAACAAGTCCTTCCTAGGTTCATGTAGGATCAAATCAAATGATTCATCCAAATTCCAAACATCTATAAAAATCCATCCCCCAAACAACTTTAGAGCTTTGAAAACTTCATTCTAGACTTAGGTAGATCATCAAAATCAAAATCACCTTGTTTAGTTAGGTGTAGGGGAATGCATCCTTTCTCATACATTTAATTGAATTAGCAATCCTTTGAGAAAATTCATCCTAAGATCACATCCAACATCTTAGGGTGTACAAGTTCATTATCCAAATCAAACCAATCAAAATCAAACCCTAAGTCTAGCATTGATCCAAAGTTCCTAAACATTCGTCACCCATATCATTCACCCCTTTCATCCTTCATCTCATCATTGGTCCTAAGAATCTTAGAGGTCACTTTTGCAACAAGGTCAAAATACAAAAGGAACATGGAATATAAACTTGATTCATACATCATGAATAATCCAAGTCAACTAAGCTATCAAAGCCTTACAACGCCGATTGATTATCAACACTCACATCTATACAATCCATACATGTGATCATTACCTTCTACAAATGTCAATGGCACAACAAGTGTGAGTATGGCCAAATCAAAGATTGGAACACATTTCCCGATGGTAGATCTAAATCCAAACCTACAAGTTTGTCAACCAAACAATCAAAGCACGAGTCTTCAAACAAACAACGTCATCCCACCAAATCCCTACAAGCCAAATGAGAATGTACCAAGCACAAGTTTTTGAAACATGAATCCAGAAAACTTTGGGATGGATACATTTGCAAGTCATATGAATATTCCCAACATCAACAATGTTCAATTTCAACCTATCATGCCAAATCTAAACATCATCCCAAATCGGAACATTGTCCAAAATCAATTTGTCCATGATCCCATTCAAAAAACACAAGAATGCATCCCAAATCTGCATGAATAAAAACCAAATCAACTATATCAAGGGAGTCCAAATCAAAATCAAGATCAAATTTGGCAAGATCAAATTGCTACACGTACCAAAATAGTTTAGTTATTGCGCCAAGAGACATCTCTACCACCATTACCCATATCAACATCATTCCTTGGTTTAGGGCTTCCCCCTTTACCTAGCACCAATCACTCCATCCAAATCAATCCTCCTAACACCAATCAAGCCAACACATAAAATCTTTTGAATATTCCATCGACATCACACCAACAGATGGTATCTAATCAAATGACAACATCAATCATGACAAATCAAAACATGGTCTCCCAAGGACCTATCACCTTGGTCATTCTGACCATCCCTATCACTTCGATCACTCCAACCACCCCTATCACACCTATCATATCTCAACCCCTCACTACCATGATCGCTCTAGACAAGCGTATCTCAACTACTTGTCACTACATCCAACACAATTCCAAATCCACCACCACTACCACCGAAACCAAACGTAGCAAGACAATATGACATTGTGCTAAAATCTCACCAAGCCTACCAAAAGGCCATCCAACAATATCTAGCCACGTAACAAGCAAGACAAGCTCAACAAGTGCAGCAAGCCTCTCAAGCTGTCCAAGCCTCTCAAGCTACCCAACAAACACAAGAACAAAAAAAAAAAATGAGAATTGTTGAAAACAAGGATCAAGATCAATCCATCACTGAGCACCTTGAAGCTATTTCTACTTCATCCAATGATCAAATCAACATATGTCAAAAGTCACTGTTCAATCATGATCAAAATCCACCAAAAATAACCAACAATGATCCAATTCAAGAAAATTCAACATCACTTGACTCCATGGTTGAAGGCATTCACAATCTCTCCACCACAATTTCTGAAAACAATGCTCAAGATATCTCAATTAAGGAGCATATTGAAGATGTTTTCCCCCCATCTGATGATCAACTCACCATACATCAAGAGCCACTTTTTAGTGATCTATTTCAAGGAGTGTTAGGATTATTTGATCCTATTGACATAATGCATGATCCGTTGACCTATGATCATGTTGATAATTTCTCTACATCGCCTTATGAGTTAGAGGACATATCTCAAGAATCTATCCCGAAGCATGATCAACATCTTTCACCAAAGTCTAGCAGTGGTCCTTTCCAAGACATGTTGACTCCCTTTGACCTCATGGTTACAGATACTAAAGGAATCCTCAACTTGACGCTTGATCCAAGTCCACTCAAAGATCAAGAGGATATTGAGCCATTCCCCATGCCTAATGACGACATCCAAGAACCCTTTGTAAGCAATCCATCCTTTGAAACTAACCCATGTCAAGAACTTGATACAAGGCATGTTAAAAGCAAATCTGAAATCATTCAAAATAAAGAATTTGTATCTTCAAGATACTACAATAATCTAATGGACACTCTCCTATCTATGTAAAATGATCATATCCATGTATCACATACTCCTCCATCTACCCATGAGATGCTTTATGTGGATGGACATGTAGATGATATTCATTCAAAATAGGATCCCTGTACTCCCGACATTATTACACAAAAAGAGAAGGTTCTTGATTCCTACAATCAAGCAAAGTTGTCAACATCAAGATCAGATATATCCAAAATCTAGACAGGGGACATCATGTATAAAGATATCCAGCATTATCCACTCAAGGAAACAAGTTAGACAAAACAGTATAATTCAAAGTTAGCGGAGCAACAAATTGAAACGTCATCTACAACGGTCATTTATCATAGAGTGCATTCTAAACAGGAACTCTTGAAACAAGCAGAATCAAAACATGATGGTACTACTTCCATAATACTGGGGGCAACTTCCTCTCAAGCAAACGTCGACATAGGGAGCACGAAGAATCCTTATGATGAAACCAATGCCAATACTACAGCCAGTCGCGTCATGAATCTTCATCCACCCATCACCCCATCCATGAATTGGGACCAACGTCAAAAGAAAGATTTGAATCAAAGCACAAAGGACATTATCAAAGCAAAAGAAGCTAAGAAGCATATCAGAAAAATCAAATACACATGGATACCAAAGAATACAAGGAAAGGTTATCCATATCAAACTCCATCAGTCAAAGAAACTATGGGGAAAAGTAAAAAAGGGAAAAGTATCCATCAAGGATGTCCACAAAAACAAAAGAAATTTTTTCAAGTGACATACAAAGTGTATCAAGCAGTTGGTCCTAATTCCATGCACACTTTCGTATCCACCCATCATTGCTCATATTCCCAAGTTTGGAGAGTCAAAGATTCCAAGCTGTCAACCAATCCATATTTTATGATCCCTAAACACACTCAATCCACACCTCGATGCATAATATCTAGTTCTTACATTGACCATGTATTGGCAACAACCCTTCATCATAAGGATTCAGAAGCAAATCTATCGCAATGTGCACACAAATAAAAAGTCAATTCCGATATCAACGAAGCAGATCAAGAATCCCAAAAGTTGCATTCAAGTGCATGTATCTTAGCAAATTAACTTCTTCAAGCAGGATATCGATGGAACATTATGACAGGGGCATCTACATCAACAACACCTTGTGATTCAACATGAGCTTAAAATCTTTCAAAAAATACAAAAAAATCAAAAAATATGAAAATCCAAAAAATCAGAAAAAGGATTGAAAACAGTAAAGAAAAAAAAATCATCCTCTAGTGAAAACCACATGCTTTGGGCAAGACCATGATGAAAACCTGGCAAACAGGGGTCATGTGTAGAATCGAGCATCTACGTGCGCTATGGTCACACCCACAAAAGGATATGAAAATCATAGTAAAACCTTTCCTGGGAATTGGACATTCCAACAGGTGACTAATATCTCTCGATGGACATTCATTTACTTGTCAAACCAGGGGATGTATACTTTAAATGGCACAACACAATATATGCACTAAGAACTAGTTTCGGTGAAAACTTAACAGAAATAAATACTTGAAAGGAATTCTATCTATGCTATAGGAAGGTAATGCAAAGTTCTTTTAGCTCAACTATGATTTGATTAAAATAGAAACCATAATAGCTACGACTGAAACACAAACTATGAACTGGCCTTATGCTATAGGAATAGGCACAGGGATGGACTCCCTATGATGCAGGAGCAATACAAGACTGAGTTTGTATGAAAACTTCAAAGATGAAAGCTAACTGATGATCAACAGAAAAGAACAACTACTAACTAGCTACAAATACTTACTAAGTGGGGCCCCTTAGCAAGCATCTACTCATTACGCAGGTGCTGAACTCAGCACTTCATCAAACTTTATTCATGAAAACAAAATGGTATACATTGTTTTGTTGATATAGAAACTAACAACAAACTCTGTCTCTTAACAAACAGATTCTGCTTTTCATTATCATACTAACTCTTACATGGTATATGTTAACTTTCTATCACTATGCTTCTATCTTACTCTAACTATCATCTCCCTTTTTTCCTCACGCAAGAGGAGTACTTTATTTAAAATCAAGAGAGCAACTAACTAACTAACCCTATCAAAAAAAGACGTGGAAGTAAAGTGTATCCCAGAATCAAGGAACAAAATTCATAAATGAATTTATGCATTCAACCCGATCCGGAGAGAATCTAGTGCTCCACTCTTTCTAGATTGATTGTCATTAAAAATCTTTCCCAATGGTTTCGGTCAAAGAGTCTTCGCCAGAGCTTCCTCAAAGTCGTGTAGGAAATAGACTTTACTGCAAGGCCGAGATCAGTTGCGCTTGACTCGATCATACTTCTTCAACAACTTGTGAAACACAAGGTAACAGGTGCGAAAGAAAAGGCGCATGGCACATACACAATATATGTTCATTAATCACACATTTAAATTTATTTCATCATTCAAAAACTGTATTCGATATACCAATCATTTAGGGAGTCAACGGGGTAATAAATGTAGTCAAGTCAACACAATAAGCTACAGAAATATGAAAATGTTTTGCTACAGGATATCCCCATAAAAGATTTCAAAAGAGTTTTAAACAACCACGGATAACAAAAGTAAAGGCATTAAAAGTTCATCATAATATCTAAACTATGAGCACATTTTGGGCTCATCACTACCCCCTACTTAGACTAATGCTGGTCCTCTAGCATTAACTTTCCTAGTGGTTTCTCTGAAATCAGTGGTTGTTGCATGAATCTGAAATGGAGTTCCAAAACTGTAAGAAAATCCTCTAAAAGCCTGGCACCTTTCATACCTACGGTCTTCTAAATCATCATTAAGATTTGTAGCTTGGTGAGGATAGAGGGGCCACATTAGCACATGAGGTCTGAATGTCAATGACAACCATAGTTCAAATCTCTTTTGAAGTCCCAACTGTATATATCTGCTTGATCGTTTAAGAGCTACTGTGAAATTTAGGGGACTGTGAGGTTCAGACCTTCTTAGCCCAATAGTTAATCTTTCCCACCTTTTCTCACTTCTGGTGTATGACAATCTCCACAATGAATATGACTATGCTTGAAATTCATCATATACCTGTTGCCTGAGATCAAATATTTTCTCTCTAGCTGTAGTATTATTAATGCCATATGTGAGAGTAAACCAAGTTTTCAACATTGCATGGGGGTTTGAACTTTGAGAGCATAATGGAATAGGATCATTCCTTTCGGCTTGCTCATATGTTTCCCATTGCCTGCCATAATTTAATTCATTTGCTGCCCATGACATAAATGATCTCAAATGGATATCACCAATATACATAAGAGGATTCCATTCTGTTTCAAATGGAATTAAAAAGCCATGTAAATAAAATTCACATAGAGAATTTTTTAACCAATTAGGGGCTGCCTAGTATGCATCGTAAAATTCTTTAGCAGTGTGAAGTATAGGATCTTGATTTCTAGAAATTCTCATTAGTTGGAACCATAAGAACTGTTCCTTAAGGCATAAAGCATAAACTCTGGGTGGTGGTGTACATTCCATAATCTGACCAGTTATTTTTAACATTTCATCCATTTTTGCTTTTAACTCAAAAATTTCCTATTTCTGACTTTCAATTTTCTTTTTCAGTTTCTTCCTTTCTACCTCCCATAGACTTTGTTGCATGTCAGTCTGGGCTAGGTGCCGAAAAGTCAGGGTTTGCAATGTAACTATTTCCCAGTTAGCTTTAACATATTCCAGAAACTCAATCAAAAACATCTTCTTATAAACAACAATGGCTTTACAAGTTGCAGGGTGAAATATAGCTTCACTAGACACATTCAATTGTTCAGTCTATTCCTACTCTTGCTGCAAAATGAATTCTTGTTACTGCAGTGGAGAAGACTGTGCTTCCTCCAATAACTGCATAGTAGTGGTAGCCAAGTCATCAAGACTTGGTAACCCTTGCTCCATTTCTTTTGTCTCAACTTGTTCCTCTTTAGGAATGAATGAACTCTGTGTATCATTTTCGGACACATTCTGAGAAACATCAAATTCATACCCTACAGACCCTTCTAAAATTACAATAACCTCTGATTGAGGTGAAGCAGGGGAGGTCTTACATTGTTTGCTTGTAGAAACTCTTCTTGACACTGGTGCAGCTGCAGGAGGTGTTCTGGTAGCCTTCCTCTTTTTGGTCTGCTTAGAGGGCTCTGCCCTGCCAGAGGATGATGGTGAACTGGTGTTAGCAACAGGTGTTGTTGTAGGAGAGACGACTGTAGGGGAAGGTGCTGCAAGAAAAGAGCATTACCTTTTTCGAGAGCGAGGGTTAGACTCTGGGGTTTGTTCTGCCCCAGATGACTCACCTACCTTTGTTTTTCCCTTTTCTCTCCTAGTGGCAGACCTAGTTTGTACCCGAGCAAAATATTCTGGTGGGGGAGCTGCAGGACCAGGTGCTACAGGAGTAGATGACCCTTGCCCTGTTCTACTGGTAGACGCAATTTCTTTCTTCTTTTTCTGAAGACGTGGGGTAAGTACCCTAGGGGGTTGTGGAATTTGCAAGCTCTTTTGGACAACGAATTGTTGCCAGGAAAGAGGTGAGACATCTCTCAAAGAGCATTCAATCAGTAATTTGATAAGGCCATGATGAGCAACAGAATTATCTTTCCCTTGTTGGGTTCCGTGGGCACTTTGTTCCAAAAATTTTAACAAGAAATTCAGAATATTTATAACCAACCCATGCCTCATATGACTTAATAATTTGAAATGATAAGAATGTAGGTAGGAGAAACAACCTTCATAGGTTAAATACCTAATTATGTAAGTGGCGTATTCTGAATAAGGAGGAGGCAATGATAGCCGCTTGCATCCCTGCTTGGAGACTTCCAAAGGTCCATCAGTGGGCATTGAAAACTCATCCCTTGCAGCGGTAGCATCTAAAGAAAAATTTTCTCCAATGACTGGAAGCCTGGTTACTTCAGCAATTCTGTCTTCAGTTGCAACAACCGTTAGACCCCACACAGTAGCTTCCCCTTAAGAAAGGGTTCTCAAAAATTCTCCACCAGCCTCCTCATCAAAAGAATTTAAACTCAAGAAGTAGTTTAACCATCCACAGAGGCTAAATGCGTGGACTGTTTGAGGATTTTGCAATAATAATTCATGAGCTACAGGCTCATGTCATACCAGCTGACCACCCATGTTCATAGTTTTCCCCTAGTTGAACTCAATTTGTTGCTGAAAATTCAAATTCTCTATTTCCCTTTCTGTTCTGGTTTTTCTTCTGTTGTGCCGTCACATTTCTTTCTTTTTCAAAAATGAACTTTTTGAACAAGCAGTTTTAATCATAGTTTACAAGAAAAACATGCAATAAAAATGACATGCGATCATATTTTGAAAGTACCAGAAAAATAATAAAGAAAGGTTATTTACACAGTTATAGCAGCGGCAAAAAGATAGGTTTTAAAAGGTGGATTACCTCGCCCCCTACTTAGAGTATGACATGTGTCCTCACATGTACTAAAGAATAGGCAGAGATTGGGTAATAATGACTGGTACTATCATACCAGTAAATGAATAGAATAAAATAAATTAAATATGCGATAACAAAAGATATGGCGTACCTTTGATAATTACATGTACGTGTGAAGAAAGATGACGACATCTGCATGAGTTGACAGTTGGGAATGATATCATAATTAAGGGTGATGCAGATGGATGAAGTGGATGGGTGACGTGGGCGGATGAGATGAATGGATGGAATGGATGGATGGGATGGATGGATGGAAGATAAAGAAGTGAGATGGGGCGATAAATGAGAATGGATAAAAAGGGGTTTCCTTTTAAAAAAAAAGACCTTTATTATGAACATGCTTTTAAAAATTACAGTGAAGCTGCAGGAGAAAGGCTAAAGCCTTCGGCTGTAGGAAGAGTAGCGGGAGGATCCTGAACAAACTGCTACATGAATTGTTCTTTTGAGACTGGTTTATGGTACAACCAGAGTCAGTGTCCATTAACTAGTAATTTGAAACGGACTAGATCAATTGTCGCCAGCTGTACAGCTCCGTTGTCGAACACATTTTCAACTTCATAGGGACCAAGTCAGAATGTTGTGAGCTTACCTTGGTTTTCTTGATATCTGGAATCATATAACAGAGCCTAATCACCAGTAGAAAATTGTTTGGTTTTTATGTGTTGATCATGCCATTTCTTCCGTTGCTGTTGGACTACTTCTGTATGCTGCAGGGCGGCTTCTCTCATTTTGTCCAAAGCATTTAGCTGTAGGGGACAACCCTTCTATGCTTCAGATATTTCCATATTGAGTTCAAGAGTTGTCCTCAAAGTTTTGTGCTCAAATTCTATAGGCAACATGGTTGTTTTCCCATAAAGCAGCTTAAAAGGTGTAAACCCAGTTGTTGTCTTCCATGTAGTTCTGTAGGCCCAAACTGCTTCAAGAAGTCTATTGCTCGAATCTTTTCTATAGAGCTACACTGTCTTTGTTAGGATCACCTCAATTTCCCTGTTTGTTACCTCTTCCTGACTATTGGCTTGAGGGTGATAGGGGCTGGACTTCTTATGTTTGATTTTATAGTCATTCATTAGTGCAGTGATCAGATTTGATGTGAAATGAGCTCCCTGATCAGTTACAAGCTCTCTAGGAACTCCAAATCTAGTGAAAATTTGTTCATACAGAAATTCAGCAACCTTGTTATCTCGAGCATGAATCATAGTTTTTACCTCAACCCACTTTGTTACATAGTCCGTGCAAACTAGAATGTATGACTTGCCATTTGATAGTGGATCAATTGGTCTCACAAAATCCATTCCCCATTTATCAAAAGGGGTGACTATTACTTATGGGTATAGTGGCATTTCATCTGACTTGGTTGGTCTTCCCATACGCTGACATCGGTCACATTTCCTTGTATAGGCTACATTATCCTTGTGTAATGTTGGCCAGTAGTAACATGTTGTAAGAATCTTCATTGATGTTCTCTTTGCTACAAAATGTCCCCCACATGGTTCATCATGGCAAGCTATCATAAGTCTCATCTTCTCTTACACATCTTCCCATTACTTGATCAGGTCCAGTATAAAATAGACAATTTGCAATCTATGAAAAGTTAAAATTTTTCTCTATTAACAATTTTTTTTCTTTTGGAGAAAAGTGGGCTGGTATTCTGCTTGCTACTAGATAATTGGCAATGTCTGCATACCATGGTGTATGTGCAACAATAGAAAACAAGTGTTCATCTAGGAACCTATCATCAATGACCTTGTGTTCAATAGGTGCAGCTAATTGAAGTCTTGATAAAAAGTCAGCTACAACATTAGTTCTTCCTGGTTTATCAATGATTGTAATGTCAAATTCTTGTAACAATAGGAGCCATCTTGCTAATCTACCAGAAATGATAGGTTTGTTCATTAGATACTTGTTTGCTCTATGGTCAATATGGACGAATATCTGATAACCTGTGACATAATGCCTAAATTTATTCAAAGCATACAATACTGCGAGCAATTCCTTTTCTGTAACAGTATAGTTGAGCTCAGGACCTTGAAGGTTCTTGCTGATAAAGTAGATAGCATGCTCAATTGAATTTTATTTTTGACTTAAGATTGCTCCTATACCAAAATAAAAGGCATCAGCATGTATATGAAAAGGAAAATTCCATTTTGGACCTTGAATAACAGGGGCTTTAGTAAGCAAGTCCTTTAGTTGCAGGAAGGATTTTTCACAGGCCTCTGTCCACTCGAATTGAGAATCCTTAGTTAACAAGGCATAAAGTGGGCTAGCAATTTTACTGAAATCTTTTATAAACCTTCTATAATAACCTGCATGGCCAAGAAAATATTTGACATCCTTTTGTTTTGCAGGAGTTTGTAAATTTAGAATAACTTCAATTTTAGCACGGTCGACCTGAATTCCATTCTTTGAAATATGATGGCCTCGAACAATACCTTCTTCAATCATTAGAAAATATTTTTCACTATTTAGGGACAAATTTTGCTCTCTACACCTTTTTAATACTTCTTCTAAATTCACCAGTGCTTCTTAAAATGTGACTCCATAGGTAGTGAAATCATCCATATAAATCTCTATATAGTCATGAGATATATCAGCAAAGTTACTAATTACTGCTCTCTGAAATGTTGTTGGCGCATTGCATAGACCAAAAGGAAAGACTGAGTAAGCAAATGTTCCCCATGGACAGGTAAAAGTGGTCTTATCTTGATCTTCAGGGGAAATTTTTATCTGATTGTACCCACTATAACCATCCAAAAAAGAAAAATATCTTTTGCCAGATAGTGAGTCTAGTACTTGGTCTACAAAAGGTAGTGGAAAGTGATCTTTTTTAGTGGCATTGTTCAACTCTCTATAATCTGCACACACTCTCCATTTTCCACCTTTCTTGGGGACAATAACTAATGGAGAAACCCATTGACTGTCAGAGATTGGATAAATAAAACCAGCATCAAGCAACTTTTAAAGTTCATTTTTAACTATTTCTCTAAGTGCTGAATTTACTTTTCTTTGAGGCTGCCTAACTGGTAAACAATCTTCTTTGATATAGATCCTGTGAGTACAAATTCGAGGATCTATTCCTTGCATGTCCCCATATTCCCATGCAAAAGCTTTATCCTGATCTTGTAGCATTTTTAATAAGTAAGCCTATTGAGACTGTGACAGCTTGCTATTGATATTCAAATAGTGCCCTGGAGACAATTCTATCTGCCTAGTGAGATTACTCATAGAATCTACAAGTGATGTTTATACCTCTCGTGGAAGCAAATTATGAATTTTTTTTGAAATTTTAGGTAGTGAACTCTCAGAATTTGGTTACTGCAGGAAACATTGTAGATGGCTGCCATTTGGATCAGATGAACTATCCGTATCAGAGTTAAACTGTAGAATTTGAAAAAGCAAAGCATCCTCATTCTGAAGTTGTGAGAATGGATTATTTTGAAGCATCATTAATTGAGCCAATAGATTGGCTTCTTTAGTTTCTTCCCCCATATCTGGCCAAACAGGTTGGGACAAATATGGTTGAGGTCTAGCAGGCGGATACAAAGCAAATTTTTTTATGGACTGTCCATCAGAAATGATCATATCTCCAGAACGACATCCTATAAAAGCATCATCAATTGTTAACCATGGTCTACCAAGGATAACTGGATACCATCCTAAAGTTTCCTTAACTGATAATATTGTGAAATCAGCTGGATACTCCCAAGATTCAAGACTGACAATTACATCTTCCACCATTCCATCAGGTTTAACTATGGAGCTATCTGCAAGCTGCAGAACTGTAGGTGTAGACCTAATGTTTGAAATGTTCAAGGAGTCCATAGTATGCTTTGTCATGGCATTAATGGCAGCACCTAAGTCAATCAAAATATTTTTTACAATTTGGCCATTTATATGTATCCGCACTACAAGACTTCTAGGGTAAATATACTTTGGGATGACTACATTTCCCAAGATTATATCAGCCAATTTCCCTAAGACATGAACTGTTTGGGGATCCTTTTTCTTCCATCCAGGCTTCTTCAAACAGGCCTCTTTAATAACTTTTCCAAAAATGGGAACATCTTTAATAGCCTGAAATAAGGGGATTTGAATTTGTACATTTTTGAGCTGATCCAGAATGTCAAAAGTGGGTTCTTCCATGGATTTAAATGCAGTATTTTGCAACCTCTGAGAAAAAGGTGGTTTGTCTTGGCTTTGCAAAATAGGCTCCTTAGAAACTGTATCAGGTATAGGCATATGCTCAGTAGGAACAATAGGTGCAGTGGATTCTTCAAGGGGAGAATCTAGTATTTCAGTAATTAGAGGTGGTTTTGGAGTACGTAGAGTGGTTCTAGACCTCAAATAGATATCATTAACATTTAAGGCATAAGCTTGATATTGGTTGGCTTCAACAAGATACATAGGCTGCTGTGGCTGCTGTTGTTGCTTTTTATTGGGATTTGGCAACGACTGGGCAACATAGGCATTTGCTTTGGAGGGCCAGGATTTGTGGCAGTTGCTGCAGGAGGTGGCATGAGGGCCTGTGGTTGTGGCTGTGGAAGCTACAGGAACCTAGGGGACTAGTTTTGCCATTACAGAGGACCTCTCCATTGAGGATTTTGTTGCCAATTACCTGGAGGTGGGGTCCATTGTCCTTGTGGCCACTGCCAACCTCCTTGAGGAGATTGCCATTGCGAGGTCTGATAATTAGGCCAACTTGGTTGAGGTGGATTCCAGGGTGGTGGTGGTCCATATGCAGGTTGACATTGGTTATTATAGCCATAATAAAGATTACCAAAAGTTAAAGGATCTTGAGGCATACCTTGTCTTTGGGCCCATGGTCTCCTTTGTGCAATAAAGAACACTTGATCATCATCACCTTTTATTGGCTTGAAGTCAGTAGGTAGTTGCTTAGCTTCCAAATTAGCCACCATCTTGCATCTGCAGTCATGCTTCTTCTATCTGCAGTATGGACAAAACTCAGCCAAAACTGCCTCAGCTTCCTCATATTTCTTTCGAGCTTGCATAGTGTCCAGTTGTGTAGCCATATTATTAATGATGTCCTGCTTGAAGTCAGACAGCAAATTTGTTATCTCTATCTGAGAAACTCCACCAGAAGAAGACTTCCCCACTGTAGCATGATGACCTCGACCTTTCTTAACTATTGCTCGAGAGTAGTTAAGACATATTTTCTTTATATCATCCTAAGGCAGTTGGGTTATATCACCTCCTCCCATCAAGTCCAGGGCATCTATATAGGCATCACTGATTCTCCTTAGAAAGAGTAATTTTTGAGTCTTCATTGAGAGTATGGTTTGAGTTCCTTTTTAGTGAAAACAAGAACCTTGAAATATAATCTTCTAGACTTTCATCCTCCTTCTGCTGAATTCAGAATATGTCATCACCTTTACTGGCACTCTTACAATATTCCTTATACTTCTCAAGGAATTTTGTTTGCATGGCTGCCCAACTATCAACAACACCTCTTCCCAGACTCATGAACCATCTAAGAGCTCCCTCCTTCAAGGTGGAAGGAAATAACTTTAGTTTATGAGCGTCTGAGTTGTAGTCATAACTACGACAGAGGACATCAAACTCAAACATAAAAGTTTCTAGGTCCTTCGTAACTAGGCCATAAAACTTGGGAAGCAATGAAGAGGGAATATTTTTAAGATTGTCAATATCTCGCTGGGGAATAATAAGAAACTCAAAAGCAAGAGGTGGATTATTAGGTGGATTATTTGCCATATTTTCATTCTGGAATAGCAGAGCAAATGGATTTTCCTTAGGTTCTTCGTCATCTGGGTTAAATGGTAGTTCAACAAGCAGGTTTTCAAGGAGGAACCTTCCCAATGCGTCTCTTCTTCTTCTATGCATGCAATACGATGAATGGTGGTGTGAAAGATTGAAAATTTTGACTAACAAACTAAACTACTATTAAAAATGACTTTTGACAAATCTTTAGCTTGACGCCATCCCCGGTAACGACGCCAAAAATGGTCGCGCCCAAAAAAGGATATGAAAATCATAGTAAAACCTTTCCTGGGAATTGGACATTCCAACAGGTGACTAATATCTCTCTATGGACGTTCATTTACTTGTCAAACCAGGGGACGTATACTTTAAATGGCGCAACATAATATATGCACTAAGAACTAGTTTCGGTCAAAACTTAACAGAAATAAATACTTGAAAGGAATTCTATCTATGCTACAAGAAGGTAATGCAAAGTTCTTTTAGCTCAACTATGATTTGATTAAAACAGAAATCATAATAGCTACGACTGAAACACAAACTATGAACTGGCCTTATGCTGCAGGAATAGGCACAGGGATGGACTCCCTATGCTGCAGGAGCAATACAAGACTGAGTTTGTATGAAAACTTCAAAGATGAAAGCTAACTGATGATCAATAGAAAAGAACAACTACTAATTAGCTATAGATACTTACTAAGTGGGGCCCCTTAGCAAGCATCTACAAATTACACAGGTGCTGAACTCAAAAAGAATGGTATACATTGTTTTGTTGATATAGAAACTAACAACAAACTATGTCTCTTGTCAAACAGATTCTGCTTTTCATTATCATACTGACTCTTACATGGTATCTGTTAACTTTCTATCACTATGCTTCTATTTTACTCTAACTATCATCTCCCTTTTTTCCTCATGCAGGAGGAGTACTTTATTTAAAATCAAGAGAGCAACTAACTAACTAACCCTATCAAAGAAAGACGTGGAAGTAAAGTGTATCCCAAAATCAAGGAACAAACTTCATAAATGAATTTATGCGTTCAACCCGATCCAGAGAGAATCTAGTGCTCCACTCTTTCTAGATTGATTGTAATTAAAAATCTTTCCCAACAGTTTCAGTCAAAAGAGTCTTTGCCAGAGCTTCGTGCAGGAAATAGACTTTACTGCAAGGCTGAGATCAGCTGCACTTGACTCGATCATACTTCTTCAACAACCTGCAAAACACAAGGTAACTGATGTGAAAGAAAAGGAACATGGCACATACATAATATTCGTTCATTAATCACACATTTAAATCTATTTCATCATTCAAAAACTGTATGTGATATACCAGTCATTTAGGGAGTCAACGAGGTAATAAATGTAGTCAAGTCAACACAATAAGCTGCAGGAATATGAAAATGTTTTGCTACAGGGTATCCCCATAAAAGGTTTCAAAAGAGTTTTAAACAACCACAAATAACAAAAGTAAAGGCATTAAAAGTTCATCATAATATCTAAACTATGAGCACATTTTGGGCTCATAATGCTTGTTCAGTTGAAAGCATCTCATACCATCCATAATAAATCCAGTATTCCATCTTCACCATAATAAATCCATTTGATCCATGAACCATTTATCCAATCCATCTTTATCCGTCTGCATCCATCATCCAAGTTATCTTGATCTTGATGAAATTTTGGGGCACACTTTATGCCTGCTTATGGTAAAACATCTTGACATGGGCTGTTTTCATCCTATGCAGCATTATCTGAGACATGAAGCATTATCCAAATGAGTATTCTTTATCTGAACACCTTATCTTATCGCAAGATAATCCTTGGCATCCCTTGTGTATCCATCCATCCATACACCTATACAAGCATCCACCCATCGCATTCCATACATTGCTAGACACTAGGGGAAAATATTTACATCTTGCTTCATAAATAAATCTTGATCTATATCCTCTAACTTATGTGGTGATCTGAACATTGGAAAACGTGAAATCAAATTGGTCAAAACACTTGTGAGAAAAATTCCAAATCACTAGCCCGTGGCATATTTTGACAAGAACACGTTCATTATCAAGCTTCATCTTTCATTGAACATCAATCAAAACAATCGATATTAGTCACATCTAATTTGCACGTCAACGTCACATCAAATCATTCGAACATCTTTTCTTTCAAACCAAGCTTCATCAATGATGATCAATCAAATCTAATCAAGAAATCAGCAGGATATCCTTGTGTTTCTTAACACTATCCTTGCATTGTTGTGCATCCTCAACAATGTTATCATCATCAATCTTGATCAAATCATCATCAATTCATCATCATCTTGGGGATATCTTTCCCAATCTTTGTGTTGCTTAACACTATCCTTGCATTGTTGTGTATCCTCAACAATGTTATCATCATCAATCTGATTGACATCTCAATCCTTGTGTTGCTTAACACTATCCTTGCATTGTTGTGTATCCTCAACAATGTTATCCTCAACAATGTCATCATCATCAATCCACCAATGAGATCAATCAACATTAGCTTGGTTTTCAACAAAAATCCCAAACAGAGCACTGATATCATCATGTCCATATCCAAATCATCAAAATCATGCGAAAAATCCAACAACATCCAAAAACATCCAAAACATCAAAAAAACCAAAAACATCAAAAATAAAAAAATCCAAAAAACATCCAAAACATCAAAAAATCTAAAAACATCCAAAACATCAAAATATCCAAAAACACTCAAAAATTTAGAAAAAACATCAAAACATTGGAATCCAAACTCGTTCTCGAGCTTAAACGTAAAGGCTAATTTTTTATTAGCCCCCAAAACATCAAAATCTAATAAAACATCAAAATCCAAAAACATTCGAAAAACACCAAAATCTAAAAACATTCAAAAAACATCAAAATCCAAAAACATTCAAAACACCAAAATCCAAAGCATTCATAAAGCACAAAATCCAAAAACATTCGAAAAACACAAAATCCAAAACATTCAAAAACACCAAAATCCAAAAACATTCAAAAACACCAAAATCCAAAAACATTCAAAAAACACCCAAATCCAAAAACATTCAAAAAGCACAAAATCTAAAAACATCGCAAAATTCAAAAATCAAAACATTTGAAAAATCCAAAAATACCAAAAACAGCCTCAAAACATTCTAAAAACGTCAAAAACATCCAAATATTTGAAAAAACCCATCCATGTCATTTCGCTTGCACCCGCAATAATCACCATCCATAATAAACTAATTGTCATCCTCAGTCTTTGACAAGATAATCGGAAACAAGTCTAGCAGATTAAAAGTGAAAACTCAAAAATGTCAAGTCTAAAGTCTAAGTCAGTGTGTAAGCAAGTTGGTTATCTCTTTGTATTGGTAACTCACCATTTGAATTGGTCCCATATAAATCATCCCCTAGAACACTTTGGATAAATGAAATGGCGTGCCGCCATCCACTGACATGTCCTAGGATGAATCCTTCCTATAATGGGCATTATCTTTTGGCAATAAGTTTTGATTATCATCCTTAGAAAATACATCCTCTTTTCGTTAACGGTATTGAAGAGCATCAGTTTGTTTGTTTACTCGGTCTTTATGTTTTGACTTATCTTATTTTGCGCTCATTCTAAGGACGTCTCGATGATATCCCAAAACAGAGCATTTAGAGAGATAGGAATGGGGCAATGATCATTATCCTTTTGTGTGTTGTGCTTGTTGGACGTTCTTGTAAAATAACTTGGCAAATACTTGCTTTGTTAGGTATGTCCTAGCAAGGTTTTCGTATGTCAAGTGTGAACAAGAATACTCCTATCTGTTTGTTGAGTCAAATTCCATTGCACTAGGCACAATGCCATCCTAGTTCTTTATACCTTGATGCATATTACATATGTGTGTTATCAAACATAAGGTAAGTAGCCCTTTTAAAATCCCAATCATTGATAAGCAAACCATCATCATTTATCATCATCATCATCATCTATCATCATCATCATCTCTAATAAAGTCTCATCAGATCATGGACTTGTTGGATCCTCTTGTCATCATCTCATTTCCGTACTAACATCATCATCACCAGTGCATCCATCTTGCATCTAGAAAACTATCAACATACCACACATCATTCATATCATACATAATAGGAAACATCGATCATTTCACATGCATTTTCATCATCATAATATAGATCTATTAGTCTAAACATCTGCATAAATCATCCATTGCATAATCATAGCATATCACATCATCCATCTCATCCATCATCACATCATATCATCATTTAAGTTGTTTAAGATAATATAGATTTGCTATTCTAAGCATCTTAAGACCATCTCATTTGCATCATCATCCATAACCATCCATCTTGAACCTCTTTATTTCGAGATCGACCCTCAAATAGAATCTTTTCGCTCGATCTCTCGAGGGGGCAATGTACTAATGTACTTCTTTTTGCTGGGGCAACCGAAAAAATTAGAATTTTTTTGAATTTTTATTGTGGCAAGTTTATTCTTTGAACCAACGCAACAAGTACATTGCTTCAAAGAGGGGAAAAATGTAGACACGTGAAATTGGCATTATGCACCAAGTTCACATTCATCCACTCATAAAGTTAATCACATTCATTAAATCCATTCGTTAGGAAAATCAGGTTCATTTAATCTCTAAGGATTATCCACTTAAATTGAATAAATTAACTTTATTTAATTTAAGCCTATCATTCCCTATTTGATTAAATAAATCAAGACTTTATTTAAATCTCCAAGTCATATTCCATCCTTTTCTGATTTAAATAAATCAAATATTTAAGTCAAAAAGGTCAAACATCCTAATCATCATTAAGTTAATCTAAACTTGATTAATCTAATCTAATGCATGTCACATCCTCTAGATAATCCCACTTGCACAAATAAATCAATTTACTAATTTAATAAAACCCTTATTTTCTTTCAACATGGTATTTATGTGGAATATTCCCTCAAGTTTGAATTCAAAAGCAAGTGTACATGTACATCCAACAAGTCATTTATGAGTTCTTACATGGCTCTTACATGTCCCTTGCACAAGTCAAACTCAACATTTATATCACAAATTCAAATTTGAATTTCTCCCTTCTGGGTACATTTCCCAAATCTTGCACATGCATCAACCAATCACAAGTTGACAAGCATCTCCATCTCATTGGCTTGTTCTTTATCCCACATTCATCCATTTGGCCATTCTCTCATCAAAATAATCTATAAATGAGAAGCTTCATTCTTGATCAAATCCTCCACAATCTTTATGCAAAGTCATTCTCTTAAACTGAGAACTGATTTTGTCCATTTATCGTCTTAGCATTCCATATCATTCTTCATATCAATTTCATCATCAAGCTTAAAAAAGGATTGGGAAAGGGTTATTTTCTACAATAGCACCAATCCACTATGAGATAAAGTTGATTCATGTTCTTTGTATGCTCATTTAGTTTTTCTTGCTGTTTTAATATCTTATTTAGCATATCTAACATGTTTCATTATTTCATAGTGTAGACATGCAAAATATGCATACAGGCCAATCCAATGGTTTAATTGAATAATAAAATTTCATCTCTCATAAATCATTCAACCTTTATCTTGCATCATCCATTTAATTAAATAAACCAAAACTTTATTTAATTAAATCTCCAAATCCATATTTCATCCTTTTCTGATTTAAATAAATCAAATATTAAGTCATGAAATTCAAACTCACCTAATCATCATTAAGCTAACCTAACAATGATCAAATACTAATCCTAACCACTTGCATTCTCTAGATTATGCCACTTGCACAAATAAATCAATTTATTGATTTATTAAAATCATCATTTTCCCTCAACATGGCATTTATGGGGAATATTCCCTCAAGTTTGAAAAATATGACAAGTTGATTTGTCCCTTCAACATTGCATTTATTTCTCATTTTCTTGTCCCCCTCTCAAAATTTATTGCCCAAATTTGAATTTGAAATTCCCTCTCATGGGCACATTTCCCAAATCTTGCACATCCTTGGCCTATCACAACTTGACAAGTGGCCTCCTTTCATTGGTTCACATTTAGTCCCACATCCTCCATGTTTGGCACTCTTAGCATTTGAAAATATATAAATGAAGGCTTCATTCTTCAAGAAAATCCTCCATGATCTCATACAAGGTTACTCTCTTCAATTGAGAGATAATCTTGTCCATCTTACCATCATCATCATTGGCATCATATCATTTAGCTTATCTTAAGCAAGGATTGGGAAAGGGCTATTTTCAACAATAGCACCAATCCAATATGGGATAGGATTCATTTCATGTTTTCATATGCTTGGTTTTGTTGTTTATTTCGTTTGCATTTATGAAGCATTGATGTATTATTCCATAAGGATGTCTTATTTGATTTGCTTAAAGTTTAGTTGTTCGTTTGAGCAAAATGCAGATTTAGCATCCTACATTTGGCACTAGAAGGAGGGCATTTGGTTTATTAGAATACTATCACGAATGATTAATGTGTAGCCTCTTATACATCCACATTTTGTTTATTAGAGGAAGCATTACTTTTTACAAAGACTACTATTTCCTCTAAGTACTTTATTTTTTTTTAATGCAATATGAAAATCTTACTTTTTTAAAGAGATCTTTGGATACGCAAGAAGTTCTTTTTTTTTTCTTTCAAGAAGTAACAAACTGCATTTGTCAGGAATGTAATATTATTCTCTGTCATCCAAGATCTCCACACATAGAAATTTTGAGAATGCTATAAAGCCTACGCAATAATGGGATGAAGCCTTATTGACAAACTTGGCTTTTGTATCAGCCAATAAAATTTGCTTAAAAGTTTCTAAAGCCTAGTCAACAAATCCATTTTAGAAGCTAAATTTAGTATGAAGAAATATAGAGAAGAAGTTGCGCATAGGAAGCTATAGGTCAATGTTGGAATGGCTAGGGAGTTTGGCTTTACACCAGATAGTTGCATTTTCTTCAAAGATTAAAAAAAAACAAAGCCTGTTTAAACAAATCCATTTTAGCATACGCCTGTCAAAGGTTAAGGAGTGTGGTTTTATACCTTATAATTATGTTTTCTTGAAGGCTCCTAAAGCCCTTTTGACAAATCCATTTTGTGCATATCCAATGGATCTCCCAGTCAATGAGACCTCATTTTGGTGATTTGCTTTAGCAAATAGTTCTCGCGCCTTGCTTATGCTAATACTTTATTTTTTACCAAGATATTTGATTTACTTGCAAGTCTCCATACCCTATTCCATAGTTCCCATTTTTCGTGCAGACAAAGTGCACATTAGCGAATGTTGTGAAATCATCTGTGGCACCTAAGAAGAACAAATTTGTGCAGGATTTTGAGGATTTGCTGAGGAAGTTTCCTAAACAAGGATAGGCGAATTAAGAGTTTACATTGTGTTCCTTAATATTTGTGCCTGTCTTGGACGTGAGGGATTGAGAGGCATGAACTCTCGAAAGAAACATTGTATTTTCACGCATAAAAGGACATGATCCAGCCGCTACTCGCCAAATTGGGGAAGTACAATTATTTGGCTAAAAGATCTCCATTGGTATTTGGTGGTCTTGAATGAGCCAATGAGATCTTTGTTTGCTCGAGTAAATCTCTATTTTTTGTGGTTTTCTCTTGCAAATTATGATTGCTTTCTATCTCATTAACATTATCATTTTTACATTGATTGGTGTGCTTTTGTCTGTAATAGAAAGTCCAGCTTTGGAATGCCAAATATGGTCATCAATACATGGCACTATTTATGATTCAACCACATCTTAACCACTTAATACTTTTAGCGAAATTTCTTCTCCACCTGCCAATGGCATTCATTTGAAATTTCTCTTAATGGTGGTGGGTGCAATTGTTCTTTCACCTATCACTTGCATTACTCTAAAAAGTTCTTGATTGATGTAGGGGTGCATCTTTTGCACCTACTGAAGGTACACCTGTCAAATGCATTTGATTGAAAGATCTTGATGTACGACTATTCCTTCTTTTATGGGAAGTTTTCATCTTAATTAGAATGATCCCATGTGAATATACCAATGTATATTCATATTTAGAAAGATCTCATGTGCAGGCCGGTTCGTTTATGAGTGACTGCATAGTTATTTACACATTTTGCATTCTATCAAATCATTTTGTGTGCTTATTTTACTGACACTTCTTTCAAATCAGCCCGCTAAACAATAAAGTCTCGCCCACCGTATGTTATAGTCCCGCCCTTACCAAACATTGAAGATATCCAAGCTCAGTCAAAGCATTCGCGTCCTCCAAGCCACGTTGAAAAAAAGGAACAAAGATGGCGACTTCTCTCAATGACTAGGTATGTCTTGCGTGACTGAAAGCAAATCACAGAATTAATGTATTCAACACCTACTTTAATATCTTGTCAGTGGACCTCACGTGATCACTGTGAGTAGCGTTCAGGGTTAGTTCATAGAGATAAGTCCGCCTTGATGGTTATGGGAAAATTTGAACAACACACTGAGAGTTGATCACTTAGTATGGCCTATCTAAAATTGTCCTAACCTACTCGGTGTTCTCCTTCATTTTTATCCAAACAAAATACATGTCAAATATTTATGGATTTTTAATTTTGCTGAGCTGTCTCAGGTTTCCACGGTGCTTCTTACCACGTCTAAAGTTAAAATATCAAATGTGCTCAACCTATATATGTTGAACAACAATCTTTGTGCCATGGTTTGAAAGAAAATCTTTACATTATAATTAAAATTTAAATATTGATATCTAAATTTTAATGTGGTGTCAGTGCATTTGATTTGTTAACTAGATCTACTGGTATGCTTTCAAAATTTAATCATGATCGGTATCTGATTGACTATGCATTTGATTTGTTCAGATATGGAGGAGCTCCAATAACCGAGATTTGAGATCTCTTTGCGATTTGAGTGTGCTAGCACAATATGTTTGAAACTACATTCAGAAAATTGGCTAGCAATGTTGAAATTAAAGCTCGTGAGGCAGCTGCAAGCTAGAATTGGAGAAGTGAAAGGTCAAGGCATTCCTGGCTAAAGCACTTCTTCTATTTCATTGCTGAGTTGTTTTCACTCATTGAAAGCATTCGCTAGGTTGATAAAATTGATATAATATGCTATATGTTCTTATTAGCAGGTGCAATGACATGAAGTAGGGGTGTTTATTATATCTTTTAAGACTTGCATTGTTTGCAGATTGTGGTTGGTAGTATTGAAATAGCTAAGCCGTGTCAAGCCAGTTAATGAGATATTTAATATTTTGTGAAGTACATTCTTGATTCTGAAGTTTAATGAATTTGGTTGTTGTGCCTTATCAGTGATCTTTTCATGTCTGAAATTTTCACCAAAGTCAACCATCATGTCCTTTTATACGTCTACATGTAAATCCCTTAAAGACGGTGAATATTAGCACAACAAATGAAAGAATATGAGAAGAAAATTTGGTGAAGAAAAGTTGTTAGGGAGTAACATTTATGTGTGGAGTAATTTGTTAACGAGTCATAAAACCATTTAAAAATTGATTTGAATACATTTATAAGCTGAAAGTGAGTTTGGGAGGCAAATGGTTAACAAATGGTTTAACTAGTGAACTACTTTCTTTCTATGTTTCAAACACTTGTTTCAAAATCCATTATGTTTGAAATTTTGTTTATCTATATTAAGATTTTATTAAAATGAATCTTATTTGTTGTGGTTTTGTGGTATTTGTAGGATAATCAAGCATTAGAATCAAGCAAAAACAAAAGGAAAGATCAGAGTTAAGGATTTGAGAATTCAAACTTGAAAGCCAAAAGCGTTTTTAAATGCTTTGAGCTTTCATTGCATGCCTTAATTTTCTGTTTTAGGCTAACTCATTTTTGGTTTTGGGCTTTAAAACGAATATTACCTAGGCTTTCAAATTTCATTATGAAAGGGTTAAAATGAACTTTAGGCAACACTGACTAGATTTTGTTTAAGGTTAACAAATTGAACAAAATATCTATCAATTGTCTTTTGGTGCTCTAAAATGAACTCATCACTGCTTTGAAGTTAAAATGAACAAGTGCTTTCATGTTTTTGTAATCTTTTTTGCAAAATAATCTCATTTAAAAAGGCGTATGCACTTCTTTCGCACTTCACGACGACCTTGAGAATCAAAAGTCTTTTTGATGAAATTAAGTTGCATAAAATATTTCCTTCACACTTCGATTTGGGTTTAAAATTGAACATCTTGTGCGAGTGTGAGTAGGGCATCATCGTGTATATTCTCTTTCTTTGAGTCGTCAAAGATTGATCAAGTTACAAATTTTGTCTTTGCTTGCTTTTGTTTATCCTAGAGGGCCTACCTTGGGGAAAAAGTACTCACCCAAGGGAACGACTCAACTGGTAACACTCTAAACCCAAGAGTATTTCCAGCTGGGATATAAATGTGGGTATTAGAGTAAACTCCAATTTACGCGGTTTGCTCTGACGAGATGGATCTGAAAGGGGACTCTCGCCATATGGGTCAATCTCCATGAATGAAAAGTCCAAAATAAAACCCTTGTTTGTAGTGGCCTATGAATCCATTGAGCGAGTTTATCAAAGTGGTGCATTGGAACTTAGCTTCCAAGAAGTTACTTGCCATGTCTGATCTTGGTTGAAGTATAGAGGTTAAGACTTCATTCTTAACATACCTTTATACTCTTTCCTTGGTTGCATGTAAAATCATCTCTTCTACGAAGGGCATGAGGCAAGCCCACCAAGAAAAATGTACCAATTGAGCTAGGGTGTTATATTGCTTGTGGTTTGAAAACAAAGTGGTTTAATTAAAAACATTAAAAACCAACATTCAACATGAGCATTAAATCTCACACCCTTTAGGAGAAGCAAATATCCTTGAAAAAATTCACATGTTATTGCTTTCCCTTGGGATTCATATCCTTAGAGGTTTCTAAGCATTTGGATTTCATCTCAATTTGCTCCTACTAAGGTCAACATTAGGAAACCTTTGCCTTGATTTCCTCGATTTCTGCATAATGCACTTTGTAGGATGAAAGGGAATTGGGACATTGGACATTCAGTTTGAAAACCTAATTAAGAAGTGCTTGTGATAAAAAGAATCCATTAAGCAAAGATTGAATCAATTGGACCCCACATATGTGCTTGGCATCTTTTGGTCGTATGGTTTTCATGCAAACATTGATCTTTTGATTTTGAATTACTTTTAGAGAAAGGCATGTTCTTCACTATCTTGGCCTAGTAAACAAGTCCTTAGGTTCATTTAGGATCAAATCAAACACTTCATCCAAATTCCAAACATCCATTAAAATCCATCCCACAAACAACTTTAGAGTTTTGGAAACATCAGTCTAGGCTTGGGTAAATCATCAAAATCAAAATCACCTTATTTAGTTAGGTGCATGGGAATGCATCCTTTCTCATACATTTAATTGAATTAGCAATCCTTTGAACAAAGTTCATTCTAAAGATCACATCTAACATCTTAGGGTTTACAAATTCATTACCCAAATCAAACCCTAAGTCTAGCATTGATCCAAAGTCCCTACACATTCAATACACGTATCATTTACACCTTTCATCCTTCATCTCATCATTAGTCCTAAGAACCTTAGAGGTCACTTTTGCAACAAGGTCAAAACACAAGAGGAACATGGAATACAAACTTGATCCATACATCATGAGTAATCCAAATCAATTGAACTTTCAAAGCCTTACAATGCTGGTTGATTATCAAAACTCACACTTATACAAGATCCATACATGGGATCATTACCTTCTACAAATGTCAATGGCACAACAAGTTTGAGTATGCCCAAATCAAAGATTGAAACACATTTCCTTATGGTAGATCTAAATCCAAACCTACAAGTCTGTCAACTGAACAATCAAAGCATGAGCCTTCAAATGAACAACATCATCCCACCAAATCCCTACAAGATAAATGAGAATGTACCAAGTACAAGTTTTCAAAACATGAATCCGAAAGCTTTGGGATAAATATGCTTGCAAATCACACAAATGTTGTTCAAATTCCAAACACAATGATAACAACTCCATGCATTAGTCCAAGTCAAGGTAACACCATGCAAAATCAGAGTTACCTAAAACAAGGCAATGTGATTCCCAACATCAACAATTTTCAATTTCAACCTATCATGCCAAATCTGAACATTATCCCAAGTCAGAACAATGTCCAAAATTGATTTTTCCATGATCCCATTCAAACACCACAAGTGTACATCCCAAATTTGCTTGAACAAAATCCAAATCAAGGGAGTCAAAATCAAGATCAAATTTTGCTAGAACAACTTGCTTCACATACCAAACTAATTGAATTATTGAGCCAAGAGATATCTTCTCTCCAAAATCAATACATTCCTCCATTGGTTGAACCATGTCATCAAATCATTGAGTTATATCCACAATTGCATCAAGAACAACATCTCCAATGGAAAGAAGTCGGATATCAAGATCAACAACATCAACAACAAACCCAATCACCACATCTCAAAGATCAATCACCACACCTCCAAAATAAATCACCACAAGGTCAATTTAAAGTGCAAATATCACAAGGAAACAAGTGAAAATACACACCACTTGGGAGACCAATCCAATCAGTCCTACAATAATTGGTACAAGAAAATCTCATCAAAATCCCCGTTTATGTGAACTATCAAGAACCAGCCATAAAACCACCAGGGTATAATGAGAAGCACCTTTGTGATTATCATAGAATAAGGGGACACAAAACATCAGATTTTGTTTGACTCAAGAAACTCATCCAAGACCTAATTGATCAGAAGATAATCACTATTGGGGGAAATGATAGCATTGGCAATATCCCCACCACGACTGTGGAGAACAAGGAGAAAGATCAATTCATCACTGCGCACCTTGAATTTGTGTCTACTCCATCCAATGATCAAATGAACATATGTCAAGAGTCACTTCTCAATCATGATCAAAATCCACCAACAATACCCAACAATGATCCAATTCAAGAAATGTCAACATCATTTGACCCTATGGTTGAAGACATTGGAAATCCCTCCACCACAATTGTTGAAAACAATGATCAAGATCTATCCATCAATAAAGATATTTTCGCTTCATCCAATGAGGCATCGACCAATGATCATGTTGAAAATGTCTCTACATCACCTAATGAGTTAGAAGGCATATCTCAAGAATTTATTCTAAAGTATGATCAATGTCTTTCACCAAAGTCTAGCAATGGTCCTTTCCAAGACATATTGACGTCCTTTGACCTCATGATTGCTGATATTGAAGGAATCTTCAACTTGACACCTGATCCAAGTCCACTCAAAGATAAAGATATTAAGCCACTTCCAATGCCTAATGAAGATATCCAAGAACCATTTGTAAGCAATCCATCCTTTGAAACTGACCCATGTCAAGAACTTGATCCAAAGCATGTCAAAAGTAACTCCGAAATCATTAAAGATCAAGAATTTGTATCTTCAAGCTACTACAATAATCTAATGAATACTCTCTTATCTATGCAAGATGATCATATCCATGTAGCACATAGTCCTCCATCTACCCATGAGATGCTTTCTATGGATGGACACGTAGATGATCTTCATCTAGAACAAAATTCTATTACACAAGAAGAGCAGATTATTAACTCCTACAGTCAAACTGGGTTATCAACATCAGGATCAAATATATCCCAAGTTCAGACTGAGGACATCAGGTATGCAGATATCCAACATTATCAACTCAAGGAAACAAGTCAGACAGAACAGTATAATCTAGAGTTAGCAGAGTGGCAAATTGAAACAATGTCATCTACAGTAGTCATTTGTCAGAGAATGCATTCTAAACAAGAGCTCTTGGAACAGGTGAAATCAAAGCATGAAAGTACTACTTCCACAATACTGGGGGCAACTTCGTCTCAAGCAAACGACAACATAGGGAGCACGAAGAATCCTTATGATGAAACTGATGCCAATACTACAACCAGCCACATCATGATTTTCATCCACCCATGACCCCATCCACGAATTGGGACCAACATCAAATGAAGGATGTGAATCAAAGAATAAATAAATTGATCAAAGCAAAAGAAGCTGAGAAGCATAATAGACAAATCAAATACAAATGGATACCAAAACATACAAAGAAAGATCATCCCTATCAAACTCTATCAGTCAAAGAAACTATGGGGAAAGATAAAAAAGGGAAAAGTATCCATCAAAGATGTCCACAAAAGAAAAAGCAGGCTTCTCAAGCAAGGTAAAAGGTATATCAAGCAGTTGGTCCTAATTTCATGCACACTTTTGTATCCACCCATCATTGCTCATCTTCCTAAGTTTGGAGAGTCAAAAACTCCAAACTATCAACCAATCCATCTTTTATCCCTAAATACACTCCATCCTCGCCTCCACACATGATATCCAATTCTCACATTGACCATGTATTGGCAACGACCCTTTATCATAAGGATTCAGAAGGCACTCTATCGCGATGTGTGCACCAAGACAAAGTCGACTCCAGTATGAATAAAGCAGATCAGGAATCTCAAAAGTTGTATTCAAGTGCATGTATCTTAGCAAATCAACTTCTTCAAGCAGGATATCGATGGCACATTATCATAGGGGCATCTACATCAGCAACACCTTGTGATTCAGCATGAGCTTAAAATCTTTTGAAAAAATCAAAAAAATAAAAAAATATGAAAATCCAAAAAAAACCAGAAAAAGGATTGAAAACAGTAAAGAGAAAAAAATCATCCTCCAGTGAAAACCACTACGGTGGCGCTTTGGACAAGACCATGATGAAAACTTGGCAAAAAGGCATCATGTGTATAAATGAGCATCTACGTACACCACTTTAGGTGAAAGAATCTCATCCCATCCGTAATAAATCGAGCATTCCATCCATCTTATCCATAATAAATCCATGCATCCATAAACCATTGATCCAATCCATTTTTATTCACTACATCCATCATCCAAGTTATCTTGATCTTGATGAAGTTTGGGGCACACTTTATGCTTGCTTATGGTAAACATCTTGACATGGGCGGTTTTCATTTATCCTATCCTATGTAGCATTATCTGAGCCAGGAAGCACTATCCAAATGAGCCTTCTTGATCCAAACACCTTATCTTATCACAAGATAATCTGTATCCATCCATTCACACACCTATCCGAGCATCTATCCATAACATTCCATACATTGCTAGACACTGGGGGCAGATATGTACATCTTGCTTCGAGAATAAATCTTGGTCTATATCCCCCAACTCATGTGGTGATCCGAACATTGGAAAACGTGAAATAAAATTGGTCAAACCACTTGAGAGCAAAATTCCAAATCTCTAGCCCATGGCATATTTTGACGAGAAGACATTCTTTATCAAGTTTCATCTTTCATCGAACACCAATCCAAACAAGCACTATTAGTTGCATCAAATTTGTACTTCAAATGTCACATCAAATCATTCAAAAAAAATTTGTTCCAAATCAAGCTTTTTCAATCATGATCAATCAAATCCAATCAACTCATCATCATCTCAGGATATCCTTGTGTTGCTTAACACTATCCTTGCATTGTTGTGCATCCTCAACAATGTTATCATCATCATTCTTGATCAAATCATCATTAATCCATCATCATTTTGGGGATATCTTTCCCAATCCTTGTGTTGCTTAACACTATCCTTGCATTGTTGTGTATCCTCAACAATGTTATCATCATCATCAATCCATCGATCTGATCAATCAACCTTAGCTTGGTCTTTGACAAAATCCCAAACAAAGCACTGATATCATCACACATGTCCATATCCAAATTGTCAAAATCGTGCGAAAAATCACAAAAACATCCAAATCATATCAAAAAATCCAAAAACACTCAAAAAATTAGAAAAATAGCAAAAAAAATATGGAATCCGAACTACGTCATCTCTGAGCTTAAACATAGGCAAGGCTAATCTTTGATCATCCCCTGAGACATCAAAATCCAAAAACATCCAAAATCACATCAAAACCCAAAAACAGCCTCAAAACATTTCAAAATGTCAAAAACATCCAAATATTTGAAAAAATCCATCCGTCTCATCTCGCGTGCACCCGCAATAATCAATCATCCATAATAAACTGATCATCACCTTCATGCTTTGGCAAAACAAATAGAAACAATCACAACAATCAGCAAAATCAATCTTCAATCGTAAAATCAAAAGCAAACAACAAACCATTAAATGCAAAATCAAACTCTTGATCAATCGCAAACATGAAAATTAACTTTATATCAACAACCTATCAATCAACTTATCAAACCATCATCATCCTATACAATGCATGTCCTAGGATATATCATTCCAACAATGGGCATTATTTTGGATATCACCTTGGATTCTTATCCTATCAAAACACATCCCTTTGGCTGAAGGTTGACTTGTTTGCATACTTGATCTTTTCTTTGGATTTATCTTATTGCACTCATTCCAAGGACCTCTCGATGATATACAAATGAAGGATTTAGAGAGATAGGAATAGGGCAACAATCATTATCTTTTGTCTGCTGTGCTTGTTGGATGTTCTTGTAAAATAACTTGGCAAATACTTGCTTTGTTAGGTACATCCTAGCAAGGTTTCCATATGTCAAGTGTGAACAAGAATACTCCTATCTCTTTGTTGAGTCAAAGTCCATCGCACTAGGTACAATGCCATCCTTGTTCTTTATACCTTGATGCATCATACCTACGAGTGTTATCAAACATAAGGTAAGTAGCCCTTTAAAAATCCCAATCCTTGATAAGCAAATCATCATCATCTATCATCATCATCATCATCTCTAATAAAGTCTTGTCAGATCATGGACTTGTGGGATCATCTTGTCATCATCTCATTTCCGCACTAAGATTATCATCAGCAATGCATCCATCATACATACATCTTGCATACATAAACCATCAGCATTCGGCATATCATTCATATCATACATAATAGGAAACATAAATCATTTCACATGCATTGCATTTGCAACATCATCATAATATAGATCCGTTAGTCTAAGCATCTCATAAATCATCCATTCCATAATCATAGCATATCACATCATCCATATCATCCATCTCACATCATATCATCATTTAAGTTGTTTAGGATAATATAGATTTGTTATTCTAAACATCTTAAAATCATCTCATTTGCATCATCATCCATAACCATCCATTTTGAACCTCTTTATCGCGAGATCGACCCTTAAATGGAATATTATCGCTCGATCTCTTGAGGGAGAAATGTACCAGTGTATTTCTTTCTGCTAGGGCATCTGAAATATAAAAAAAAAATTCAAATTTGATTGCAGAAAGTTTATTCTTTGAACCAACGCAACAAGTACATTGCTTCAAAGAGGGGAAAAATGTAGACATGCAAAATATGCATATAGGTCAATCCAATGGTTTAATCAAATAATAACATTTCATCTCTCATAAATCATTCAACCTTTATCTTGCATCATCCATTTAACTAAATAAACCAAAACTTTATTTAATTAAATCTCCAAATCCATATTTCATCCTTTTCTGATTTAAATAAATCAAATATTTAAGTCATGAAATTAAAACTCACCTAATCATCATTAAGCTAACCTAACAATGATCAAATACTAATCCTAATCACTTGCATTCTCTAGATTATGCCACTTGCACAAATAAATCAATTTATTGATTTATTAAAATCATCATTTTCACTCAACATGGCATTTATGGGGAATATTCCCTCAAGATTGAAAAATATGACAAGTTGATTTGTCCCTCCAACATTGCATTTATTTCTCATTTTCTTGTCCCCCTCTCAAAATTTATTGCTCAAATTTGAATTTGAAATTCCCTCTCATGGGCACATTTCCCAAATCTTGCACATCCCTTGGCCTATCACAACTTGACAAGTGGCCTCCTTTCATTGGTTCACATTTAGTCCCACATCCTCCATGTTTGGCACTCTTAGCATTTGAAAATCTATAAATGAGGGCTTCATTCTTCAAGCAAATCCTCCATGATCTCATACAAGGTTACTCTCTTCAATTGAGAGATAATCTTTTCCATCTTACCATCATCATCATTAGCATCATATCATTTAGCTTATCTTAAGCAAGGATTGGGAAAGGGCTATGTTCAACAATAGCACCAATCCAATATGGGATAGGATTCATTTCATTTTTTTATATGCTTGGTTTTGTTGTTTATTTCATTTGCATTTATGAAGCATTGATGTATTATTCCATAAAGATGTCTTATTTGATTTGCTTAAAGTTTAGTTGTTCATTTGAGCAAAATGCAGATTTAGCATCCTACACATAGGGATGTTGATTATTATTTTGGTTTTAAAATGCTAACCATTTGCAGATTTTGACATCCACAGATACGTCCTTTCTTTTTACTTTTTTCTTGTCAAAGAGTGCCACAGTGTGGTTTTCACTCAAGGACTTGGATATGATTCTTAGTTTCTCACTTTTGTGACTAAAGGATTCAATCGTTTCCCCATAATAGGCATGTGTGTCCAACTCCATTATAAACCCTGCCTTATGATCCCCATCTGGAATGTTATCCCTCAATCCCATGAATTCTGAGAGTGCCTCATCATTTTTGAATGTATCTCAAACTGGTGATCCTCATTGGTCATAGTCGATCAGTTGGGGGTATACTAAATGGATCTCATGATTTTTTTGTTCTAGTTCGAAGGATAGGGTACTAATCATACACAGGGTGGTGTCCTAAAATAACCTAGGTAGATTGGTCATGGTATCTTCATCATCCCTACTAATATAGGCCTCAGTTATAAAGTTATGTATGTCTCTACCTATGGATATTATTGAGCAGACTTGTGCTAGTATTGGCTAAGGAGAAATATTAATCGTTCTAACTAGAGGGCTTCGGCCATGTATAGTTATTCTCGGAGGGGTACATCAAAGGCCAAGATTTTTTATGGGTCGCATCTCTGGAATGATAGGTATTATGAGCCCATTGTCATTTTGTCCCAGTCTTTGGTTTCTATCGTAGCCCATTGCAAGCATCATTTGCAGACCCTTGCTTCCATTATCCATTGGTAAATCTGGTATTGCTCTTTCATCTTGATAGAGCATGTGTGATGGATCTTCCTCAATAACCTCCTGGCCAAGGTTTCCCTAGCTTGTGAATTCAGGATAGTCTTTAGGAGACGTTTGTGATGTGGAAGCTTGATTTTCTTGTGGACGACCCCATGATCTAGGAGATTGTGGTAACTCTCCTACCACAAAAGCATTGTTAGGGAGCTTGTAGCTTCCACAACCGTCATCCTGGATGATGAGCTTAATGTTGGAAATGGTCAGAATGGGGGGAGTGGCGGGTGTCTTTGTCACATAAGTGGATGCGAGGGTGGAGGGATCGATGTATTATGTGGATGGGCCCTCATCATTTTTTGGTACTTGGGGGATTTTGTAATATTTTTCTTCAAGATTCTTGTAGTATGAGAAAGGTTCAGGATCTCCATGGATGGTAACCTCTTGTCCATTATGTGTGAATTTCACACATCGGTGAAAATTTGATGCTATGGCTTTCATCACATGGATCCATGGACGTCCTAGGAGGATATTATATGGTAAGTCAAGGTCTAAGACTTGGCAAGTAGTTTCCATGATGGTAGGCCCTACTTGAATAGGGAGTTTAATTGTGCCTTGAGACACTCTTTCTTGGTTGCCATATGGTCTTATCATGATGCCCTTTCCTTTGTCGATGGAATCTTATGATATTTTCAACTGCTTGATGAGGCTTAGGGAACATATGTTCAAGCCTGCACCTCCATCCACCAAGACCCTTTTGATTTTTCTCTTATGTAATATTGCTTCCAAGTGAAGTGCATGGTTGTGAGATGGTTGGGCGGGGAAATCTTGGTCAGATAATGTAAAAAGGTTAGGCGTAATGATATTTCTGACCATAGCTTGGAATTACTCCACATCGAGATCTACGAGGACAGTGGATGAGGCTAATGCTTCCTCAAGGATCTTTCTATGGGAAGATGATATTTTTAGCAACTCCATGATGGAGATTTGCACTAGCATTCTCTTGAGTTTTTCTAGGACATTGTAGCCATTAGGAATGGATCTGGATGTAGGGACTCTATTTGGTTGGGATGATCCTACAATGGTTACTTTGTCGCCTCTTGTGGTGACTCCACAATCTTCAGCATGGGCACCCTTGATGGTGATGACCATGCAGTCTTCATTTAGGGAGGCAACGAATGTTTCATACACATGATTTACACTGCCCTTCCCTTTATCATTTTTATTGCCTTTGTTACCATGATTCGGCATCGGATTCGTATATATCTTAACATCCTGATTTCCCATAGGTTGTTCCACATTTATGATTTTTTTATCGATGAGATCTTGGATGATGTTTTTGAGTCTCATGCAACTGTTTGTGGTGTGGCCTCTGATTTTATGAAATTTGCAAAGTTGATTCTCGTTATACCAAGGAGGTTTGACATCAGGCTCTTGGAAATTCTTAAATGTAGGAGGCTTGATGAGTTTTTCATCGATCAATTTTTTCATTATGTCCTCAAGTGGTTCCCCCAAAGTGGTGTATTTTTGCTTAGGATAACTCTTGCGTTGGGGTGGTCCCCTTTGGTCATTGAGATTATTGATGGTTGGATTGTTGTTTGGTTGGTATGTTGTGTGATGAGTATTTTGGTATTGTATTGGATTTGCGGTGTGGGTGTAGTTTGGTGAGGACCACTAATGACCACCTTGGCATCGACGACACCATCATTAGTAACATTTTTGTTCCTTTCCCATGTGCGAGGTTTATCATTGTAATTGGATGGTGGGCAGTTGTTTTGTTGTTCATGGTATGATGTTGATTCCATAGGTTGAGTCACAAGGGCTCTTTTGATGCTAAGCGCCTTGGAGATCAACTGATCGTATGTAGTGATGCCCTAAACCTTGAGATAAAATTCCAAGCGGCCTTCAAGGTTAGCTATGATGGTGCAAACCTGTTGTTCTTCTGGCATGTTCCACTTGCTCCGATTGGCCTTGGATCACCATCGTTGAAGGAATGAAGTGAAAGATTCACCCTTTCCTTGTTTTAGAGCTGAGAGTTCTTCGAGACTAACATCCATTGCAATGTTGCATGCGTAAATTTTAATGAATGTGTCCCTAATTTCTTGGAATTTTCTAATGCCTGAAGGTAAGTGAGAGAACCATTCTATAGCAGGGTCTGCCAAGCTCCTAGGAAATAGTCGCATCAAATAAGTATCATCATATGCGACCTCCATGCAATGAACCTGGAATTCCTGATGTGATCTTCAGGGTTTCCCATCCCTCGATATTTGTCAAATTTAGGGATCTCAAATCCCTTGGGGAATGGTTTCATCTCGAGGCTCCTATCAAATGGATAGGGACACAAGTTGCTTGGTGTTTTTGTTGTTCGCCCAAATTGCATATCGAGTACTTGTTGCAAAAGTAACATGATTTGTGTTTTCACTTCACATTTTACAAATCAGGGAATGGGATGAAAATGTTTTGGGGTGTTTGAATCGTGGGTTGGGTGGGTGGGTTGGTCGGTGTGTTGTTTGATGGTATCTGTATGTTTTGTCGAGTGAGGTAGGCTTCTACCTGCTTTTGTATGAACAATGCTTGTTGTTGATCTTGTTGTTGCTGGCTAAGATTTGTGCTTGTTGTTGCGCTTGTTGTTGTGCTTATTGTTGGGCTGCCAATTCTGTTGCTTCTTGCTACTCTTAATATTGATTTATTGTTTGTTGATATGCTTGCAATTGCGCCGCTTCTGCAAGAAGTTGTGCTTGTGCTTGCGCTTGTTGTGCTTGATATTGAGCTTGTGCTTGTGCGACTTTTGCTTGTGTTGCTTCTTGTTCCAATAGAGCTTGTGCTTGAGCAGTCTTGTGTGCTTGTAATGCTTGAGCAACTTGTTGTTGTTGTTGTTGTAATAAAGCTTGGGCTTGTGCGGCTTGTTGCATTTGCAGTGCGGCTTGGGTTGCTTGGGCGGCTTGCGCAGCTTGAGCGGCTTGTTGAGTAGCTAGGTATACAACTTTTTGTTTCTACACTTGTTGGTATCCTCTTTGAAAAGTGGCTTGCAATGCTGCATTATATTGACTTGATGTGATGGAAGTTGGTGGTGGTGGGGGTAGTGGTGGATTCAGAATGGCAGTTTTGGTAGTGGTGAATGGTGATGTCATGTTGATTATTTGATTGGTGGATGGTGTTGTTGGTGTGGTGGTTTGAGTGATGAGTGGCGTCATTGATGTGATTGGCCCTTGAGAGACCATGATTTGTGATGTTATGGGGGTGTTTGATGTTGTTGCAATTTCTTGTGCATTTATCGCTTGTTGTTGTGATGTCAACAATAAGTTTTGAGTGTTTGGCATAATGCTTTGATTGATGGTTGGGATGTTGTTTTGATCGATACTTGGTAGAGGGGGAAGCCCTAAACCAAGGAGTGGTGCGGATGATGATGGCAATGGTGGAAATGGTGGAAATGTAAGGGGTGTTAGTTGTTGTGAAAATGTTGTGGTGCCGAAAATACCCCCAGGTCTGAACATATCGCTCTCTTCTTGTGAATTTGTGAGAAGACGTGTTTGAGGTGTTGTGTGAAAGAGTGATGTTGATGGATCATGATGGAAGGTGAGAGGAACATTTTTTTGTATGAGTTTTGAGGTATGTTTTATTCTAAGGTGGTGTTTGTATCCAAGTTTTGATTATTAACAAAGGGATGTGCTTGAAGAGCGTTGAGGAATGTGTTTCCCTTATTAACATTGGGTTGGGTTGGAGTGAACGATGTCGTGATCTGCAAGATATTTTGCGTGATATTTTGGGATGGGGGTGTAGATGAGATGGGGATGGTGGATTAGATTGGAGGAAATGATGTCTCCACTATGGTACTCACATCAAAATCCGAAGGTAACTTGGCCCCTTGTTTTGCTAGTTCAAGCATGTATAATGAAGGGTTGAGCCTCATCATGATGTTGATGATTCTATGGTTGTTCAGATTTTGGAGCATTTCAGTTATTTCTTCGTGAGACATTCCAAGAGTAAGATCCTCTCCTTGGTTTTCCTCTTGTGGATTTTTCGTTGATGTTGGAACATTAATTGTGAGATTTCCAGACCCAATAGGATTCATTTCAAGAGTGGTTTGACTAAGATCACTTGAATCAGGTGTTTCTTTGTTGGCTTCCATGCTCTTCTTCTATTGAGATCTAGTTTGAACCATAAAACAAGGATCAATTTTTTTAAGAATGGGAGATGAATCTCTTGATTCTTTGGATCGATCTTTATTTTATGCCCCAAAGTGAAAAATTTTAGGATATCTTGAGGATCGAAAGGTGATATGATGATGATGTAAAAGATGAATGATGTGGATGTTATGATCTTTTGGTAAGTCTTGAAGGAGATACTAAGCTTTTGGGACTTTCAAATATGTTGCAGATTTTGATTTTGATTTGATTTTGGGATTTGTCCTTGATTGATTTTGATTTTGATTTTGATTTTGAACAAATAGACCCTAGGATGTTTGGATGATTATCTAAGGGATAGATTTGATCAAAGGATGATAATTTGAATATGTGTGGGAAGAAGGATGCATCTACCCACACCTATCCAAACAAGATGACAGTTTTACTAAGCGTATGATGAAGGATTCATCTACATATACTAAGCTAAACAAGGTGATTTTGAATAAGCATATGCAAAAGGATGCATCTACACATACCTAGCTAAAGGTGATTTTGATAATGTTTTCAAGGATTTAGTCTCAATGATTTTGATGATTTTTTATTTTGCCAAAAAGCCTAGTATTAAGGATGATTTCAAGATTTTCCAAAAGGTAGTTGTGAAATGATTTTTGTTTTGATGTTTTGAAGGATGGATGAAAAGGATTTTGATTTGATTTGATCCTAAGATGAACCTATAAAAAGACACTTTGTTTTGGGCTGATGCAAGAAGTTGGGTGCACAAAAAGCTCAAAAAGTGGAAATATTTTTATTGTTTTTCAGAATTTGTCACTCTTGGACTAAAAATTTGAGGCACTTACACAATTAATTTTTTAAAAAGTCAGTAATATGAAATCTATCATTTTGAATCTAGTTTCCAAATATGTAAATTATTAAAATACCCAGATTATATAAATTAAATTTTAATAGGGAACTATAAAAACCACTTTTTAAAAGTCCCTATTTTTTTACCATACCAAGCAGGTGTACGTACAACACTTTTTGACCCAAATAAAATTAATTTTCTAATTCCTTTTGGAAAAAGAGAGCTAACAACATGAAGTTTGATGTGGATTTTTTTTTTGTAATTTTTGGTTAAATATATATATTTTTATTAAATTTTTATTGGCCTTAATTGATGTTTTTTAAAATGAACGTGTACGGACAACATAATTGGACCTAAACAAAAAAAAAATTGACTCTTTTTTTTCATTGTGTAGAGAATTGTCTGAAGTTTTATGCCATATGATTTTTTTTACAAGAAACGTAACCAATAAAAAGTTATTAAAAACCAAAAAAACCTGATATTTCAAGTTTAAGGACTAGCTTACTTAGAAATTAATTAAAAAATAGAAAAAATAATCCAATATTAACAAAAGTTATATATTTAGAAAGTAGACATTGTATTCTGTAATGGGTTTTAATTTTATAGATTCATTCAGAAAAAAAGTCCATCAGCTATGTTGTCAAAGTTGGACATTCTTCTTCAATTTGCCTTAGATTTTAGTTGTAGGTCAAAGCCTCAGGCTCGGATTGCCAAGCCTTTCCCAAGCCTAAAACCAAGGCTGGATGTGGTGTGGAAATACATTTTTTAAATGAAACGCGTACGCGTTATTCAAATGAAACACGCACGCGTTTCATAACGCATACGTGTTGCCCATTGACCCGTTGGGAAAACATAACGCGTACGCATTATGAAACGCATATGCATTTCTTGAACATAATGTGTACGCGTTATGAAACACATATGAATTTCTTAAACATAACATGTACACATTTTTAGAATGCGTACGCATTTCTAATATAGTCATTTTTCCCTAATTTGGAAAATACTGGTAAAACACTATTTTCCTGCAACAATCATTTTCTGTAGTACGGTCTGAAAGTGTCATTTTCTATGTTTTTTATTGCAAATTTGTCTTGTGTAGAGCATATTCTATTCAAATTGTTGGAAAGACAAAGTGCAGGTTGAATTTTCTGAAGTGGAATCAACTGCAAGAACTATTTACAAGAAGATTTGGAAAAAGTGAATTTTTGGATTTTCTCATGATGTTTTTGTACTTTAGAGTTTATAGAAAAAATGATCTTCATAGTACATAGTTTAATTTGAATATTTGAAGGATGTGGCAATTTGAAAATATTTTTCTTGAATTATTATTTTTGTCATCAAAGAGGGTTTGGTAACAATGGGTGATAAGCAAAGACAAAAATAAGATGTAGAAAGTTAATGACACCCGAAGAAATTCAAGCAAATAAAGATAAGGAGGCAAAAAGAAAAAGGGAAAGGAGAGAAATTATTTGTCAAATGAAAGATTTGGAAGCATCTAGTTCCAATAATGTTGAAGAGGAAGCCATGAATGATGAAATAAATGTAGATGATACAAATGTGGAGATGGTGAATATGGAAGAAAATGCAATTACGGAGACAAACCCAACTTTGCCTTCAACTTCAACTTTGAATTATATGCAAACAACTTCAGGTGTTTCTTCAAATCCACCTCCCAATGATATGGAAAATGCACCTATTCAAACAATCTATCCAGGTACATGTTCAAACCCAAGTTTTCATAATATTGATATTGCTTGTTTAGATGAAGCTGGATACACCATTGATGAGATCAATAATATTAGGGTTAAAATAATGCAAAAACAAGAAAATGATGAAATTATATCTTATGAGAATGTAAATGAGAATGAAATCCCTAATATTGATGAAAATGAGTATGAAATCCCTTTTACATTTGAAAATGAAAATGAAACCCCTTGTGTGAATGAAAATGAAACTCCATCTATGGATGAAGGTGAAAATGTTTTATTTACAATTGAAACAAATGTGCTAGATAACCTTCGTGGTAAATTTTCTTCAAGACAAATAAGAAATTATGGAAATAAAATATATAAAATATTTTTTTATAGAAAAAAATTAGGATTCCAATGTCAACTCATGGTGCAATTGATGAGAATGTTGAAAATGAGAAAAGTGATGAAAAAATTAGGTGTTTTTGTAAAACCAAAAAAGAAAGATGATTCAGTAGAACAAGTCATATCTAGTGTTGCTAATGCTATTGATGTTATTGGTAAGAAAAGTCGATCAAAAGATAAGAATGTGGCTTGCCGTGCAATAACAACTGCTCTAGTTGATAAAGTAGCTTCAAATAAAAGAATGTTAAGTAAGATTAGTAAATGTATAAACTTAAATCCTAGAACTTTGATAAGAGTGCTAAAAGAAGAGAAAGTATTGAAAAGGATCCTATTAATCAATGTTGGAGTTTTAGTGGTAGACTCCCAAGATCAGACATGAAATTAACTAATGAAATTAAATCTTTAATTGAAAATTTTTGGCATGATAATACAAGAGTATCACCTAACATTAGAGATGTCTTAAAATTAAGGGTGGGTTCCAAAATTCGTGAACCTCATCCAAAGCATCTCTTAGATATGACTCAAACTGAATTATATAAAAAAAATTTAAATGCTTCAATCTTACCATTGAATATTAGCATAAGTCAAAGATCATTCAAAAAGTGTAAACCTTTTTATGTTAGAATTAATAAGCAACAAATCTCTTGTTGTTGTAAGACTCATGTACAATTTCATTATTACTATGATATATTTTGATATATACGATGCACTTTGCATGCTAACCAAATTATGTAGGACATTTGTGGTATTAATATGCCACCTGAAAGAATCAAAGATTTTATAGCAGGTTTGTTTTGTAATCCCTCTTTAAATGGAAACTCATTTTTTTTAAAAGCATGCATTTCTGGAGAATGCGATAGATGTGGTAACTTTTCATTATTAGGAGAATGTATGCATGAAATTAGTTTAGATGAATTTGGAAAACAATTAGTGGATGTAAAAAAATTTAAAAATATTGAGTATTCTTTAAAAGATGGAAAAACCTGGAAAACGTGTTGAGCTAATTGTGGAAAAAGTTAGTGTGCATGCTTTTATTACTGAATTTAAAGATAAGTTTGTACCTAAATATGTTTAACACTCTCAGAATGCTCATTGGCTTGATAATCAATTTTGTTTATGTAAAAACACATTTCCAATTGGAACTATATTGTCAGTTGTTGATTTTGCTAAAAATTATACTCTTGCTCCACAAGAAGAAATTCAATCACAGTATTATAATTCAACGCAAGTAGCTATATTTGTTCACATTGTTTATAGACATGCTGAAGATAGTATAGAAGATAATAGAAATTTTTTGAGAGAGTACCATTTTTATGTAAGTGATAATTGATTACATTCATTTGAGTTTGTACAATATTGTTTTGATATATTTTATAAAAATTTAAAAGAGAGAGGAATTCAAATGCTAGAACATCTCATATGGTCAGATAATTGCACGGGTCAATTAAAAAATGCTAGAATGTTTTATTGGTTATGTAGAGTTCACAAGGAAAATAATATCCAACACATATGGAGTTTTTTTTAAGCTAGTCATGGTAAGGGAGAACACGATGGAGCAGGTGCATATGTGAAAAGAGCTCTTGCTAGAGAGTAACTAAAATTTGAGGATGCTGCGAAATTTAGAGATGCACGTGCAATTGTAGATTGGTGCAATACCAAATTATCTACAAGAACAAGTGAGAGCTCAATAATTCGACGCTTCTTTTGGTTAGTTGAAGAAAATTATATTTTTTCTCGAGAAGATTGTGAAACAATTAATGGAACTGCAAAATGGCACTCATTTAAGAGTTCGAATGCAAACACATGGACAATATGGACAAGGGATTTGGCATGTTTTTGTCAATTTTGTATTGTAGGTGATTGGCAGGCATGTGAAAATATGGAATGGGTCAAACAATGGCAACAAAGAGCTTTAACACCTACATCGACACATGTTCAACATGGAACGACAATTGAAGATAATCAAGTGTTCGCATTAGATGATTATGATCGTATTTCAGATCTTGTACAACAAGGTACATTATTTATTAAGTTAAATTTTGTATGTATGCATGTTTATATGTGAGTTAAATATAAGTCACTCTTTATTGAATTTTGTATTTATTTTTGCAGGACATGTGTATGTTGTTGTTGCACCTCAAGGGAATGAACAGCAGACAGAGTACTGGTTGGCTAGATGTGTTGAAAGAAAACATAAGTTGGTACATACTAGAGTGGATGATGACAACTTTGAGTATCCAACTGGTTCAGTGGTTGTTGCTGGCACCTAGCTTCAAAAATATTTGACGAGAAAGAATGGCTTTCCTGCATTTGAAGATTATGAAAGACACAAGAAGATTATACATTATTCACATTTTATTTTGGCAACCAATATAAAACTAGTTAGATATCAAGGGAGGCCTGCTAATAAAGTTTTATGGACACTTTCAATGGATGATCATGAGATAATCATAGATGCATTACAAAAAAGAGAGGATGCAGATGGTAAAATAGAGTAAATAAATATTGGTAAGTATATCTAGTTGTATATATATTTAATTGATATATATATATATATATATATATATATATATATATATATATATATATATATATATATATATATATTTCTTTAATCATTTCCTAATTAAAGTTTTATATCATTTTTTGCTTTAGGTCTCCCAAAAGTAGATACTTTACAAAAAGAAGAGGAGATGCACATATATTACGATGGAATTCGAATCTAGAGATAGGTAACTATATATAGTTCTAGATACATTTAATTGATACTTTATAATTGATTTCATATCCCCTTAATCCTTTCTCTTAAAACCCCTTAAGTCATCCTCTTATGTACCATTAATCCATCCTCTTGCATCCCCTCAAGTCATTCTATCAACTACCATTAATCCATCCTCTTAAGACCCCATAATCCATTTCCTCTTAAATATTCTTAATCCACAATCTTGAATCCCTTAAGTCACTCTCATAATTCCCCTTAAGCCATCCTCTTAGGGTCTATTAAGCCATATCGTAAGGTTCATGACATGCATCCCATTAATCCACCCTCTTCCATCCCGTTAATGCACTCTCTTACATCCCTTCAAGTCATTTTATCAACTCCCCTTAATCCAACCTCTTACATCCCTTCAAGTCATTCTATCAACTCCCCTTAATCCACCCTCTTACATCCCTTCAAGTCATTCTATCAACTCCCCTTAATCCACCCTCTTGCATCCCCTTAATCCACTCTCTTATATCACTTGAAGTCATTTTATCAACTTCCCTTAATCCACCCTCTTACATCCCTTCAACTCATTCTATCAACTCCCCTTAATCCACCCTCTTACATCCCCTTAATCCACCCTCTTGTATCCCTTCAAGTCATTCTATCAACTCCCCTTAATCCACCCTCTTGCATCCCCTTAATCCACTCTCTTACATCACTTGAAGTCATTTTATCAACTCCCCTTAATCCACTCTCTTACATCACTTGAATTCATTTTATCAACTCCCCTTAATCCACCCTCTTACATCCCTTCAATTCATTCTATCAACTCCCCTTAATCCACCCTCTTACATCCCTTCAACTCATTCTATCATCTCCCCTTAATCCACCCTCTGACATCCCTTCAAGTCATTCTATCAACTCCCCTTAATCCACCCTCTTACATCCCTTCAACTCATTCTATCAACTCCCCTTAATCCACCCTCTTACATCCCTTCAATTCATTCTATCAACTCCCCTTAATCCACCCTCTTCCATCCCCTTAATCCTCTTACATCTCCTTAATCCTCTTAGGACCCGTTAAGCCATATCCTAGGGTTCATGAGATGCATCCTCTTAACTCCCCTTAAGGAATTCTCTTAAGACCCCCCTTAAGCTATATATCCTCTTAGGTCCCCCTTAATCCATCCTATGGCTAACATCATTTGAATTTGTATGGAATTTACTATATACGATTCTTTTCTTGGATGAATTTTTTATTTAAATTGTATCTACATGCACATATATGTTTCATCATGTTATATAGTTGTATTAAACATCTTGATGTATATTATATATGTTTGTTCGATGTCACTTTTTAAATATCTTGTTCCAATTTTATAGATTATACATGTTTCATGTCTTCTATTTACCACATTTTTATATAATTATTAATTGTATAGATTATACATTTTATACATACAAGGAGATAGTTTTTTGTTTATTGATTCAAATATTTGTTATATAATTGGAAAATAGTTAAAATTACTTGCCCTTAATTTATTATGAATATGATTTAAGAAACTATTTAAGGAATGTTTTAATTTGTCACCTAACCATGTGATAAAATATATATATGAAATTTGATTCTAGATAAGAATTTATATAGTGCATGTATTACTTGAAAATTAGATAAAATATAAATATAGATATGTATGAATGCATATAATCATGAAAATGAACATAACACGATATCATAATTGACTGCATATATAATCATCATATTAAAGTCAACTGATATAAATAAACACACATATGATAATAACATGTTCAAAATAAAACTAGGGATCTAGATAGTTCATAAAATTTATATGTCAAGTCCAACACATATATTGAAATAAAAGTAGAGATCTATAGTCCATAAAATATAAAACCATCTAACTTTTAGGCTGATTAGTCATATCAAGTCTCCTCTTTGTTCCATGTCGACTAGATGTACCCGCATCATGCTGTAAAAGAGTACAAGAAACTTGAAATTAGATTTAAATTTATTTCAAAATTTTTATATAATTAAACATATTTAAAATTGAAAATATAAACTTTTAGATTAAAAAAAAACTAATTAAATATTGAGTAAATATAGTAAAAATGATTTCTAGTATGCATAAATTACCATATGGTCATGTGAATCAACTGGCACATTTTCTTCAACGGGTAGCATAACTGTCTGTTGAGAAGATGCAAATGCCTGATCTACTATATCCTGCATATTCATATAAAGCAAACAAGATGTGAAAACCTCGATATATATATATATATATATATATATATATATATATATATATATATATATATATATATATATATATATAAAAGGTTCTTAAAAATTGTATAGGAGATTTAAAGTAAAGTTTACAACCTCGAATGATATGACCTCATGATCACGCACCTGAGATTTCCCATGGATAAATGTCGATGATGTCTCAAGTGTGCAGCCCACCATGGGTATCTCATCAAATCCCTGCATATAGATGTACAACAGTTCATATAGATCATTCACACATATGTATGTAAATGAAAAAAATAAATTAGATCTATGATGTGTATTTAATTTAAACTTAACAAACTTTTGAAAGCACGCACCTGAGTTGATGATGTCTCAGGAGCACTCACCACTGTAACTTGTGGTTGGTCAATACTAGGGATAGTATGACCTCCCTGCATCTAGATATAATATATCAATTCACACATGTGTACAAATTCAAATTAAATTAGATATATATATATATCCACACAAATTATTTAATATATTTTGGTTCAAGTACATGTCCAAAAGGTGAGCCCAGATCTACAGCACTCGACATATACACACTGTTGTGCATGTTTTGCACACACGCCCTGCTGTAGGTAGGGACCCCCTTTTTTTTTGCTCCTGACAGGTTGCTTTGCTCCTGTCTTGTTTTGTGTGTCCCATATCCAAACCCAAATTGGTCATGTGCCATCAAACGATCAAATTCCCCTACCCAAATTCACCTACTTGGGGTATTCAAATCTGCAGAGAAATAAGGTCCACCATCCCCCTTTTTGCCCTTTGTCTTTTTCTTGCTGTTTGGAAACATCCGCGGACCCCAATCGCTCCCGTTTCTATAATTTTGATTTTGGGGGAAATCTTTTTTGGATCTAGGATGTGTTTGAAGTACGTAGATGAACTGCCAAGGTTTCGTCAATGTTTTGTTAGGTTTCGATGGTTTCAGAACTTTCCTTCCGGAATTCTCTTCCTCCTTGGCTGTTTAGAAACATCCGCGGGCCCCTGTCACTCCTGTTTCCTCAATTTTTACTTTGGGGGCAATCTTTTTTGGATCTGGGATGTGTTTGAAGTGCGTAAATGAACTGCCAAGGTTTTGTCAACGTTTCGTTAAGTTTCGATGGTTTTGAAACTTTGCCTTCGGAATTCCCTTCCTCCTTGGCTGTTTGGAAACATCTGCGGACCCCCATCGCTCCCGTTTCGTCATTTTTGACTTTGGGGGAAACCTTTTTTGGATCAGGGATGTGTTTGAAGTGCGTAAATGAACTACCAAGGTTTTGTTAATGTTCCATTAAGTTTCGATGGTTTTGAAACTTTACCTCCAGAATTCCCTTCCTCCTTGGCTGTTTGGAAACATCCGCGGACCCCCGTCACTCCCGTTTCCTCAATTTTGACTCTAGGGACAATATTTTTTGGATCAGGGATGTGTTTGAAGTGCGTAAATGAACTGCCAAGGTTTTGTTGACATTCCGTTAAGTTTTGATGGTTTCAGAACTTTCCCTTTGGAATTCCCTTCCTCCTTGGCTATTTGGAAACATTTGTGGACCCCTGTCGCTCCTATTTCCACATTTTTGACTTTGGGGTCACCCTTTTTTGGATCTGGGATGTGTTTGATGTGCTTAAATGAACTGCCAAGGTTTTTTCAAAGTTTGGTTAAGTTTCGGTGGTTTCGGAGCTTCGTCTCCATTTTGCTGTTTTAGAACATCCAACGACCACCTCCCTTCTGGCCTCCGGAGCCCGGCCCCTCCGTGGCTATTTACGGGACTCCGCCTCTTCGTGGCCATTTTGGAACATCTGGCAGCCACCTCCCTTCCAGCCTTTGGAGCCTGGCCCCTTCGTGGCCGTTTCCAGGATTCTGCCTCTCCGTGGCCGTTTTGGAACATCTGGTGGCCACCTCCCTTCTGCCCTCCGGAGCCCAGCCCCTCCATGGCCATTTCTAGGAGTATGTCCCCATTTGGCCATTTGGAATATCCGACGGCCACCTCCCTTCCGGCCTCCAGAGCCCGGGTCCTCTGTGGTTGTTTCCGGAAGTCTGTCCCCCTTTGGCCGTTTGGAACATTTGGCAGCCATCTCCTTCTTGGCCTCCGGAACCCGGGCCCTCCATGGCCGTTTCCGAGAGTCTGTCCCTCCTTGGTTGTTTTAAACATCTAGGAGCCTACCTCCTTCCTGGCTATTTTGAACATTCGGGAGCCTCCCTCCTTCCCAGCTATTTTGAACATCTAGGAGCCTGCTTCCTTCCCCGTTGTTTTGAACATCCGGGAGTCTGCCTTCTTCCCGACTGTTTTGAACATCCCAGAGCCTGCCTCCTTCCTAGTTGTTTTTAACATCTGGGAGCCTGCATCCTTCCCGGTTGTTTTGAACATCCGAGAGCCTGCCTCCTTCTCGACTGTTTTGAACATCTGGGAGCCTGCCTCCTTCCCTACTGTTTTGGCTTCCATCCGCTGTCTGCCTTTTGGCTTTCTTCTGCCGTCTTTCTGCCCTCTGGCGCTCGCACCCTTGAGGCACGCATTAATGTTTATGGCCCAAATGAGCTCCAAATATGAATATCAAGATATTTTGATGATGCATGGATAGATCTAATAGGGAATTTGTAGGTTTGACTAAAATTTTCCTTAACTCATATATAAATGCACTTACGACACTTCGTGTTTGCAGGAGTCAAGAAACCTTCCGTAGGTCTATCAAAGAGGCCCATTGAGGGAGTTGTCCTACCTTTTTCTAGATGATGATGATTTCTAAGGAGCTTTTTGCCCAAATTAGGGGCCACCAATCCATTGATGGAAGTCATCGACTGACTTGTTTGATCCAATCAAAAATGTTGCAAGTCCACTAGATGGGGGTTAGCCTTCAAACAGTCTCTGTTATAGTAAAAAGAGAAATTAGTTACAAGACAAATTTGCTACAGTAATTGGCACTATAAAACAAAATAGAGAAAAAACAAGGAATGTATTTTAAATTGCTAGATAATGGGGGGTAGGTGAAACCCTATTGTAAATCAAATCTGGGCCATTCATTGGAAATTGATAATAGCCATTCATTTGGGCTTTGGAAAACTATAAATAGGGGCTTGCCCCTTATTTGTAAGGGTTGGAGAATTGATGTAAAGACATTCTACAACAATAGAAAGCAACATTGCATGATTTATGGGTGTTCCTTTTGATTTTTCTCTTTATGTATGCATGGTTCACCTTCCATGTTAGTTTTAGTGTTAGTTTCTTGAATGGGAGTGGTGATGGTGTTTGCTGTTTTAGTATTTGATGAACATCTAGCTCATGCTTTTTGTGGTTCATTGATGATGAATCACTTTGCAAAGCTAGTCTGAGCCTCTTTCCTTTATTGCTGCAACTTAGTTTGATTGCATGTACATGATGTGTGTATGTGATGTGAAAATTTGTAGTCCTTAGAAAATTGCACTGGTTTTGTGTAGCTGTAGGTTTCTCTTGGTTAAGCAAAACTTAGTTTAGGAAGTCTGTCTACTTTAGCAACTGCCATTGTTATTGTTCATTCGTAGCTTAGGATTATAATAGATTTCTTAACCCTTCTCCTTTTGCTATTTATTTTAATCATTGGTTAGAGTAGGATCCAAAGCATCACCATAAAGCCAAATCATATGAACTTGATGAGTTTCAGCTTGCTCTTTTGAGTGGACAGCCACTATTCATTCACTTCTAGCACTTTGAAGCTGCATTTGCAAACCCAACTTCCCATGCTTTGTAACTCATCCGTAAGACCGCCTTGTGATTCTAGCAAATCACATCAAATAACTGAGATATTCCAAGCACTGTCAAGACCTAACATTAGAGACCTTGGGATAGTGTTCTGCAATCTGATTGTGGAAGATTGTCTTTCAAGAGAGGTAGTGCACCTACGCACTGCCTGTGTTGAGAAGTGCATAAAAAACATATCAACACACATGATGATCATATTGAGTTTCAAGCATCACGTCATCATGTGTCTACACCAAAAACAAACTTATTGAATTAATATTATATTATATATATAGTTTGATGTTATTATTTACATGATTTGTTTACATTTCAAACTTGAATTAAATTTAAGTTCAAAATATGAACATTCCTGTGTAGGACAATCCTCAGAATATAGTAAATTTAGGTATGAACCCATCCCAAATGCATGTGCCTCACCTTAAGTGGATGCCTGAGTATCCCTATAGCCCGAGCCTCCATGCTCTCTATTGGCCACTTCAGTGGCTGCGTGTGTAGTCTGCTAAGTGAGATGTCCTGAAAGTGAACTCAATGCTCCTAATGTTGATAACATGGTTTGCTGTTGAAATACAAGGGGAACGCTAGGAGAAGGAGGAACAATAGGAGCAACTGGAGCATGTCGCTGAGGATCAACATGTGCTCCTAGTCTATGTTGGGGCATGCCACGACCAGCTCCCTGAAATAACCTCATATCAAAATAGTTGTGTTTTTTACCCAACTCAAACTCAACCCATAACTTTCTCAAAAAGTATAAGGGCACCTCACTGTTGCCATGTGGTGGAGTATCAAACACCATCCACCATCTCTCCCAAAAATGAGCAGCTATTTGTGGGTGCCTACACCATAAAATTAAAATTCATTTTTTTGTGGGTGGTATTGGTTGGTTTGATTTGGGGTTCACAAAATATTGGCATATGACTTGTTTAGTTATTTTTAGGTCATTGATTTCTTTATATGACAATCCATCCGCATAGAATTGTCTCATATCTTCTCTCCATCGATGGAACCTATCTAGGTCCACATCGATAGATCGAACATAATCGACAACAGTTTGCATAGTAGATGCAAACCGTGTGAGATGTGGAGGGACTCTAGTCTCATTTTTTATGAGATCTATGTTTCCTTGAATGACAGTCAGGTTTGCTCGAATATTCTCTCGTAGTTGATCCTGGTCAACTAGAGGAGGGGGTGGGGGGTTAGGCGGTGGAGAATGTGGAGGTGTGCTAGGGTTTTGTTCATGTGGTGGACTAGGATGTACGTCAGGATCTATAGGGATTTCTTGATCAGGCATGAAATCCTGTAAATTAAATAGTGGATCCATCTGAGCAATGATATGGCAACTGCATGTTAAACAATTAAAAAATATATATCAAAAAACTAATTAAATAATGCACACAATTTGAAAGTTATTTAAAAATCACTTTGAACATGCAAAAATTCAAAATATATTTAATTTGAAGACCATTCAATTTATAACATTAAAAAATCATATAATATGTACACACATTAAATTGATTCCAGTGTGGGGTTGTTAATATGAAGGGTACAAATGAAATTATGGGGTTTTATTAAAATTTATTTAATCTCATTCATTATTTTCAAATAATAATAAAGATAAGAATGAAAAACTAATAGAAGACATTGAAAGGGACACATAGATATATATATATGCTAGTGACCTAATTGCAATGTACAAAATATATAAAAAAGATGAGTCAAGCTCTATTCACCAAATTTTGAAAACTTATTTGATCCCCTTAAGAAATGTCAAATTCCCCCTTAAGACATCGATTTACGATTTAGGGTGATAGGATGGCTTTTAAGGGGATCTATGTGTAGTAAGGTCCTAGGAAAAAATGGTCCATGGCTTAACGGAATAAAATTTGGTGGAGTTGCCTAAGGCAACCAAATTTCATTTTAAGGTCCTACAACAAAATGAATAGATGTATTAGTCAAGTATGACATATAATTTAATTAAATCCAATGACATAAATTGATTTATCTAAATTTTCAAATTTCATGATAAGAGACACAAGTTCTCTATAGTGGGACAAAGTAGTTAAGAATAAATTATAAGTTTAACACTAACATTAAAATTTATAATCTCATTCATTTTTTTCAAAGAATACTAAAGATAAGAATGAAAATTTAATAGAATACATTTAAAGGGACACATAGATATATGCTAGTGACCTAATTGCAATGTACAAAAAAAACAAAGATGAGCTTCAACTCTATTCACCAAATTTTGAGAACTTCTTTGATCCCTTTAAGAAATGTCATTATTAGGACCCCTTAAGACATAAATTTACGATTTAGGGTGATAGGATGGCTTAAGGGGATCTATGTCTAGTAAGGACCTAGGACAAAATGTTCCATGGCTTAAGGGAATAAAATTTTGTGGAGTTGCCTAAGGAAACCAAATTTCATTTTAAGGTCCTACAACAAAATGAATGCTTTTAGGGTTTAGATTTCAATTATAACTAAGTTACATAAGTTACAATGGATTTTGCAACAATTAGGAATTTTAGATTTCAATTATATATAACTAAGTTGTTGAGTTACGATGGATTTTGAACCTATTTGGACCTCTACGCACTCTTGGATGATTTAAAAAGGGAGAGGGGATCTAAAGTGATTTAGACCCAATTTTTTTTGTAATCATATATTTTTTGAAACTTTTCTATGGCATAGACTCTTCCTTCATATTTATATAAATTATAGACACATGGGTTTTCAAAAAAGAACCTAACTGCCACTAAGTGAGGAATCAATTGATCAATGAACAATAAATTTAAATAAACTTAGAAAATAAACCTTTGGTTATAGAATTCACTTGCATTTATGAATCATCATCTATCAAGTTTGTCAAAAAAGTAATTTGAATTTTCCATTGAAATGTTCATGCTACAAGTTATCTTTGATACACTAGTTTAGAGAAATTACAACATTTAGTTTTCCTAATCTAAAACAATGCCACTACACATGAGAGTTAAAATAGGAATTAGATTAAACACACAACCTATAGATCTTATGAATAATATCCTATAAATTAAGGTTTGAATATGATCATAATGCATCCTTACATTTAATTCACAAAGGATCTTGAATCAAAATAAGATTTGGGTAGAAATCATTCATGCTTCACATTTTAATTTTAATTTGATTTAATAACATTTATACAACTTGTCTAGCTTTATCCATATTGCACATAGTCTAGATCAACAAGTATGACTTGCATTTCTATGTTTTTTTAATAAATTTTTACAAGTAAATGAGAAACCCTACTACCTAAACTTAGTGCTTTGAATAAAATACATGTGACATTCTAGGAATATCTTCAATATATCAACAATTAGGAATAAATTAGATTTCAATTATAACTAAGTTGTTGAGTTACGGTGGATTTTGCAAGAATTAGGAATTTTAGATTTCAATTATATAACTAAGTTGTTAAGTTACGATGGATTTTGTTCACCTATTTGGACCTCTACACACTCTTGGATGATTTAAAAAGGAAGAGGGGATCTAAAGTGATTTAGACCAAAAAAAATTTGTAATCATATATTTTTTGAAACTTTTCTATGGCATAGACTCTTCCTTCATATTTATATAAATTCTAGACACATGGGTTTTCGAAAAAGAACCTAACTACCACTAAGTGAGGAATCAATTGATCAATTCAATAAATTTAAATAAACTTAGAAAATAAACCTTTGGTTATAGAATTCATTTGCATTTACAAATCATCATATATCAAGTTTCTCAAAAAAGTAATTTGAATTTTCCATTGAAATGTTTATGCTACAAGTTATCATTGATACACTAGTCTAGAGAATGTGTACAACATTTAGTTTTCCTAATCTAGAACAATGCCACTACACATGAGAGTTAAAATAGGAATTAGATTACACACAACCTATAGATCTTATGAATAATATCCTATAAATTAAGGTTTGAATATGATCATAATGCATCCTTACATTTAATTCACAAAGGATCTCATCCAAATAAGATTTGGGTAGAAATCATTCGTGCTTCACATTTTAATATCTATTTGATTTAATAATATTTATGTGTCTAGCTCTATCCATATTGCACATAGTCTAGATTAACAAGTATGACTTGCATTTCTATGTTTTTTTAAGAGAATACATCATACACTATATAAGCTTTAATATAACATTGATATAGAGTGATTACATGTTCATATCAACTAGCATCATGATATATACATTTATTAAATCAAGCACATAGTTTCACATGAGGTACATGATTTTACTCCACTAGTAAACTTTCTCAAGTTAAATTATACAATCATGAAGTTTTCGGAGATAAAATTAGCTATCAAATTTATATTATGTGAATATATATTATAATTAAATCAATAATTTGTTGGTTAAAATATATATATCTATGCATCGATTGTTTGTACCTCCTTTATTAGTCAATTTTATGAATTTCATTGGTAGTTGCATGGATCACCAATGACATACCAAAGTGTACATGTAGAACCTATGGACTATAAATTATGATCCCTAATTTAGGGTTTTACGTAACTTACGTTTTAGGGTAAATAGCCTATTTTAGCTTTACGTTTTAGGGTAAATGGGGTTTTAGGTTTACGTTTTAGGGTTTACGACCAAGGATTAACCTGTGTAAATTAGTTTTTAGAGACCTATGTAAATTTTGTAACCTAGGGTTTTGATTTCTAAGTTAAATGTGTCCAATTTCGGTTTATTTTTTCTGGTTTTCAATTTACAATTTAATGTTATTTGTTTTGTTTATGTTTTTTATTTTTCAAATGCAATTAAAAACTATAAAAAAATTGAACTAAAACACACTAAAGAAACAAAAACTAAATATTAATTACAAAGAAAAAAAACAAGATACAAAGTAAAAAAAGGTTGAATTCAACCAACCTGGAGGTCACTAAGGTCGGGTGTGTTGACGGGAGGAGGTGGTAGTCGAAATTTTCACAAAGGACGAGCTTCAAAATGCGTACGCTATCAGGAACCTCTCCTTTCTGGTGCAGCTTGAAACAGTGAGTGAAAATGAAACGCAACAATTTATTTTTTTTAAAAAATACTTTCAAAAAATGCGTACGCGTTTCTGGTTCGCATACCTATGGCTGAGCACGTACGCATTCAGATTCTGACTCGAGTACTCGATTCATAATGCATACGCGTTTTCTAGATAACGCGTACGCGTTTGTTTCGAAACTTTTTTTTTAGCCTAAAATTTCCCCTCTTCGTGTACTCAACTACTTGCTTTCACCCTTTTCCTAGACCTAGGTATTGAAGAACAAGCTTTTCTCTAAACAAGATGTTCAAACTCTCTAAAAATATTTGGGTTTTGGAAGTAATAGAATGAATACAAACAGGGATTGTTCCTTGAAGCCTTCTTGTAAAAGTTGAAAAGCAGTCTTTGTATGACTTTGTATAACATAGAGAGACATTTCTTAACAGGCTATTAGACTAAGGGCTTTCACCTTTGGTTTCTTGATCTTGATTTTGCATGAAATCATTGGAGACACATGTGGGGTCCAATTGTCTTTAATCTCTGCTTAATGGATTATTTTTACCACAAACACACTCTTGATTAGCTTTCAAACTAAATATTCGATGTCTCAACTTTGTCTCATTTCACAAGGTATATTATGTGAAACTTTGATGAATTTAAGGCAAGAGTTACCTATTGTTTAACTTTAGTGGGAAAATTGAGATTTAAATTCAAGTGCTTAGAAACCTCTAAGGATGTAATCCCAAGGGCAAGCAATAACACGAGAATTTGATCAATGATATTTGCCTCCTAAAGGGTTTGAAATTTTGAGGATCATGTTGAGTGTTTGTTTTCAAATGTTTTCGATCAAAGCACTGTGTTTTCAAACAAGAACAAGTACAAACCCTAGGGATGTGTAAGACAGTATTTGTTGGATCCCCACTTGGACAAGTCCAACTACGCTTATCTTTAGCGAATGGTTAGATGCTTGACCCCACTGGCTCCCCTCCATGACACTCACTTATATGGGGCAGCCAAGCATCAACACCCATGAAACTCCCATGCCATGTTTTCCATTTCTACTAAAGACCGTAAAAGTGTGGGTTGGCTTCAGAACGACCGTTCTTGCACCAACAAATAGATTAAAGGATTTTGGAAAATTCTAGCACATGGGTTCTAGTAAGGACTTTCCATTCATGGAGATTGACCCATACGACAAGAATCCCCTTTCAGATCCATCTTGTCGGAATCAACCGCGTGATACTGGTATTTCTTCCAATACCCACATTTATATCTCGGCTGGAAACACTCTTGGCTTTAGAGTGTTACCAGTTGAGTCATTCCCTTGGGTGAGTAGTTTTTCCCCAAGGCAAGCCCTCTAGGAAAAACAAAAGCAAACAAAGAAAAAATCTGTAACTTGATCAATCTTTGACAACACAAAGAAAGAGAATATACGCGATGATTCCCTACTCACACTCGCACAAGATGTTCAATTTTAAACCCAAATTGAAGTGTGTATGGGAAATTATTTATGCAACTTAATGTCACCAAAAGCCTTTTGATTCTCAAGATCGCTGTGAGGTGTGAGAGAAGCACATACGTCTTTTGATGATATTACTTTGTGTAAATAATTACAAAACAATAAAGTCACACATTCATTTTATCCTTCAAAGCAATGATTTGATTCATTTTAAAACACCAATATCAAGTGTGAAGTTGCTTGTTCAATTTTAGCCCAAATTGAAGTCTAGTAGGTGTCTAAGTTTCAATTTTAACCTTTTGCAATGAAAAATTGAAGCATTCTTTTTAAGCCCAAATGAAAATTAGTGTCCTAAAATTGAAAGGATAACAATTTCGTGAAAAGTGTTTAAACAAACACTAAAGTGTTAAAGAACACTTTAATCTTCCCAAGACATCATCTTCATTTCTCCTCCTTTCGTTTTCCTTCTTCACTTTACCTTTGTTTTCCTTCGTTAGCCTTTGTACCTTCTTCGTTTTCACCTTTGCTTTCCTTCATTAGCCTTTTCCTATTTCCTTCATTTTCCTCGCTTTCCTTTCATTAGCCTTTGTTTGCTTTTGTACCTATAAAAAGAAAAGACAATTATGTGAGGATTAGAACATTGAATTCATTTTGATAATTAACTCCAAATAATAACATGATTTCAATTTGAAATGATTTGGACAATTAGAAGAAGAAAAGAAGGATTTATAATTGAATCATGCTTTGATATTAATTTTATTGAAGCGATACCACATTTGCTAGACCCCTTCCATCTCTTATCACAATTCACTTTACTAAGGTCATTAAGTCCATGAATCTTTCAAAAGTACCCTCCCAATTTCAAATGTTGGCTATCATAACAATCACAATGATTTGATGAACTTTGCAAGCTAAAACATTAATGCTTAAGTGTGTGACTCCAAAATATAAATGTTTTGGCACTTAAGTCGATATATATGCTTTGACTTCACTAAAGATCCACCCATATCACAATCATGGACACTTTATGTTGGGAACCAAAGCTAGGGATAACAAACATGGGTGATCTTAAACTTTTAATGCAGATTTGAAATATGAAGGTCTTTTTTTCTTTTTTTTTTTGAAGTGGTCCTATTATGGACACCATTCCCAACCAATCGTACTCAAGAAGACATAAAAAAATAAAAAAAATGCACATCTGCTAGACCTCTATGCAATAAAGGCATAAATTCAATAGCTAAGGGTAGACTGTGCTTGAGAGATGTGCCCTTCTCTTTGTGTTTTTAAGTTGACAATTATTATAAGTGCATGAGACAAGTGCGCCAGCCAAGAAATAAATATAGCCACCCCTTATTTAATGAAGAAAGATTTCAAACCAAAACGTTTTCAATTTTGTACGAACATCTAATATATGAATATAGGACTTTATAGACATGGTTGGACAGCCCGTAAGGCAGATTGTAGTTACTTTCTATTTCCAGACAGGTTTGATTAAACTGAAGGAATCATGTCCTATAATTATTAATGAATGAAAGACTCTTACAGAAAAAAGGAGATCAAATCAGATCTATAAATCAATGGAGACGTCTGGGTGAATGTTCGATGAAAGGAATTAAAGGGTGACAACAGGACTGACTCTAAATTCTCCTAAGCTTAGAATTATAAACTACTTCTTACTAGTTTTGAGGCTGCTAATTGATTCCACAGTATATACTAATGTTGCAAACCCAATCAACGATAAGGACATAGATGCAGGAGTCGATAAAAGTGAAAGCCAGTTGAGCATTTACTAATATGATGAGCTGCCAGCATTTTTTTTTTAAGAAAAGACCATACAAAAAGATGTTTTATATCCCACAAAGACTCCTTACTAGAAATGGCACGCATAAACCTTTAACTAAACACTATTGGCAGGAGTGAAGTCATTTTCTGTGACTATTTCCCTCTTGGAATAACTATCAAACCTACGCAAAAGAGAACTCCTTTCATAGGCGTCTTTATAAGGTTTGTTACTACTTGATATAATGCCTCAAAATGATGCTTAATTGACTGACATGACATCTAAAGAAAATTCCAGTAAATGGAGGAAAAGAAATGTGGATTTAATACAGGCAACAACAAGATCGATGCACAGAAAGATGACTCTATACCTGTACACAAAACAACAGTTCTCAACTTGCACGTAATTAATGAAGACATCGGCATAACATTGAATGAAGATGTAGTTTATTTATAAAAGCTTTTACTTATCTTAATATGTACGCAACATTCAAGAGATAAATAGAGTAGACTCCAACGCATGATAACAAGTGACTTATATACGTTGTCTTCTATGCTATCTATTTTGATCAATGAAATCTAATAGAAGTGATCTTTTATGCCTTATTTTACTTCCTACTGTAGCTTCGGGGCATTTCATTAAGTCATTGTCATCATATCAGTGGATTTAAAAGGTTAGAAAACTACCCACTTTAAATCTAGTTGATGCTCATCCCAACGGTATTAGTTCCATAAGCACATACAATGGTGAAAAGAAACCAAAACAAAAATTTGACAGCGTAAATACCTCCTATAGTAGATATAGTTGGATATATGTTGTCAATATCAAATAACAAACAAGACACTCACAGTCAAACCAAAATGATTAGATTATAAATGGAAAGACAAATGTATCCAACCAGCTATCCATGCTAAGAGCCAAAAAAATAGTAGATACAACCTTGGCTTACAATGAGAATGTTCTATTAGAAAATTTTTGATAAAAAAAAAAAACACCACAAGCTTTTAAATGGAATGGTTCTAACATAAAAATGATTTAGCTAAAAAAAAAAAAAATCCCTCCTTCTAGAGCCAAATGTGAGCATCCTTTAAAATCTGCAAATACTAAACTTCAAGCATGGGTTAAAGTGTTCTACAAATCCATCGAAATGCTCTTATGGAATAACATGTGAATGCTTCAAAATGCAACAAATGACAAGAGAAAACTAAAGGCATTATGAAAACAATAACAAGTACCTATTCCATGGTGGATTGGTGTCAAATATGCAAATGACCCTTTCCCAATCCTTGCTCAAAAGCTGAAATGATGCAAATGCCAATATGATGAAGAGTAAAATTAGTTCTCAAACCAAGAGAGTAACTTTGCATAAAAGTTGTAGATCTCTTTGATGAAGAATGAGGTCCTTATTTATAGATTTTCTTGATGAGAGATTGGCCAAATGGGTGAATGTGGGACTAAATGTAAACCAATGAAAGGAGGCCACTTGTCAAGTTGCCATAGGTTGAGGGATGTGCAAGATTTGGGAAATGTGCCCAAGAGAGGGAGTTTCAAATTCAAATTTGTGCAATAAATTTTGAGAGGGGGACATGAAAATGGGAAATTAATACAATGTTGGAGGGGACAAGTCCACTTGTCCTCATTTTCAAACTTGAGGGAATATTCCCCATAAATGCCATGTTGAAAGAAAATAAGGAATTTAATAAATCAATAAATTGATTTATTTGTGCAAGTGGGATTATCTAGAGGATGTGATGGGTGATTAGGTTAGGCTAATTAGGATTAGGTTAGCTTAATGATGATTAGGTTGATTTTGACTTTTATGACTTAAATATTTGATTTATTTAAATCAGAAAAGGATGGAAAATGCATTTGGATTTAATTAAATGAATGTTTGATTTATTTAATTAGAGGGATGATGTGAGACAAGTTGATTTATTTAATAATCCTGAATTACTTGGTGAATCGATTTGATGAGTTTAATTAAATTAATGAGTGGATGAATGTGAAACCTGGTTTACTTGATGAATGAACCTGATTGAATGCATAATGCTAATTCTGCATGTCTACAGAAGTCCTATAAGTGTTAGTACTAAAAAAAATCACATAAAACAAGAAAAAAATCACATAAAAGATTGATGCATTACTTAACATGATACTTTACTAAAATAATGTTGCAATAATCTAACTAATTCTTATCTTGATTAATTTTAGGTGTTGAATGCATAAGACAACTAAGAGGGGGGTGAATCAGTTGTGCATTGAAACATAAAAACCTTCATTAACAGTTCAATCCTTATGAATCCTTACACTTTTGTACTACTTTAGCATTAGTCTCTTAAAGCATTAACAACGATTAAACCTTTCTCATGCATTAGTAGAATGTAAATATGGGAAACAAAAATGTAGACACATCCAAAAACATGAGAACACAAGATTTACGTGGAAAAACCAAGAAGGGAAAAACCGCGGTGAGGATTACCTCACAATATAAAGTAAGTGCACCATTGAATACAATAGGCTCACTACTAGAGGTTTCACTTGCAAAAATTAAAAAAAAGGGGGGTATGTACAGGATCATGATGGGCAAAAAAGTGGCGATATGATGGCTATTTGTAGGGTATGTGGCTGATGACTTTTTTTTACCCAAAATTGATGAAACGAAGAGGGTTTTTAAAGGAGTTTCTTAGCTTTCCACCAATATAAATTAAGCTTTACTTTGAATTTAATAAATAATTATTATTCATTTTCTATTTGTATTACGACTAAAGTCTTGATTGATAGGTTGATTGAAAAACATCTATAGCTTTCAAATAGTATCACATTTTTTGAATCTAAAACATGTGCCGCATTCTATGCTTCTCATACTATAAGATTAAAAAAAATGAATTTCATGAAGTTTTGACCAAGTGAAGATGGTCATACATACGATTTTTTATATTTTTTGAAAGTTGTAATCAAAAAATTCATAATTAATTATTTACATGGAAAAGAATTACAAAAATATATGCATCACATCGAGACATCAGTCTTCCACTTTTATTTAAAATCTTATAAAAAAATATTAACATTTTATTGTGGTTAGGGTGGTCAGACAGACACCTCCTTATTTTTTCCCTGAAATTTAAGTTCTACTAGATTGAAATTTCAAATTTTCACCAAATAGATTAAAAAAAAAAAAAACCTAGTATTTTAGAAGCTACATTCAATTTACTACAGATTCTATTCTTACATATTTTTGAAATAATATAGATAACTTATTTAAATTTTTACGTCAAGTTTCCTAACTCTGATTTTTTTGAATTTTTCACCTCATAAGGGCCTATTTTTTCCATGATGATCCTACACATACCTAGGGCTTAGTGCCAGATTAGAAAGAAGAAGATAAAATATTGTTACAATGAGAAATCCATCTTAAATAAAAATAAAATATCCACTACTACTTCACCAAAACATTCACACTCTCTTTGTTTAATGTATACACCTTTTGCTCACCACTTCCAATAGTCTTAGGTATTAAGGCTCACACAACATTTCAAACTTTCAAATTTCACATCTCAACACTTCACAAAACACACATCACTCATACATCCTACATCAACTGATCACTCATACATGCCATCCTCAACCTTGAAAACTAATAGAGCACACCCACTTTCCAATTTCGTTCAAGGATAACCGTAGAGATCTCAATGCAAAGGTGAAGGATATCTTGCAATAAAGGTGTCCTAGGGGTTGTTTGTAAACTAATAAAAGGTTCACCACCAAGTAAAGACTTGGAAATACAAATGCAATGCAAGATGTAATACTAAACCTTAATATGATGCAATGCTTCACTAAATGACCTAAAAATGCAAATGAAACAAAATCGAAATTTGTAAGACAGAATGTGTTCACCTGGGAATCTGAAGATGGTTGAATGGAGCTCCAAAATGTAGGAAATATTGACTTTAATAATGAGTGGGACTCATACACCTAGTTAGGTGAATCAATCCCAGATCTGGGTTTTTATGCGAAAATAGGAATCTAGCAAATGGGTATCTAAATCTATAAAAATCTAAATTTTGACCTAAACTTGGACTCATTCGCCAAAAGTGGTGAATCGGTCTAGTTAGGATTTTTTGAAACTTCAAAGTTTGAATCTACTCTTCTCAGTCTCCTCAATCTGCTTCTTAAGGCTTCTAAATCCAAATCTCTGTAAATCAACTAGTAGGTGTTCTCCAATGTTCTCCAATGCTTGATAATAACTTTGAAAACTTTAGGCACTTTGACAACTTTCTCCAAGCTTGCTCTTCAATGTCTCAACCTAAACCTGCAAATCACACATTGAAGAGAGGGAAAAATGTTGATTTGTTAGTGGAAAGGGCTTTTCCTTGGTCAAATCCCATTTTGTTAATCAAACCTTGAAATGAAATGGAATAGTAATGGACAATGATGAATGAACAAAATATAATGTTGCAACTCACCAAACTCTAGCAATGAAGTGTTACAAAAATGTATGACATGGCTCTGATGGATGTATACCTTGACTCTTGCTTGAATGTGATAGATCTTGAATGGAATGTCAGCTTGAATCATAAAATCCTACATCACAATTGTTAGCTCCAAAACAAACATGATCCATGAAGTCTTTGGCATGATGCTTGATACTTGAATAATGCTCTAAAATGCTTGATAATCTGCTCTTGAAGACTCTTGAATGCTCTTGTGAACTCAAACTTGCTATAACAATGCTCATTCAACTTGCTAGGTGATTTCTTGAATGCTTACGTGAAAATGAGTGAAAGAACATTGTATTTATACTTAATTATGCAAGCATTCCCAAAATTACAACACTATAAGCTGACAACAAATATAGGAGAATAAATCCCACCAAAAAATTAACTTAATTTTAGTTTTGGACCATACAGGACTCATTCGCCGAAGGTGGTGAATGAGTCCCATTGCGCATAATTTATGGGACCATTTGAAAAATGATTAGAAAGGTGTGAAACTAGGTTTGGTACCCAAAAAACTAGGTAGGAATCATTTTCCCAAGGTGGCGAATGAGTCCCAGATCACTAAATCTCGGCCACACAAGTTGAAAACACCTTAATTATGATTGGATGTTGATTTTTGTTAGGATTATCCTTGAAAAGATACATTAAATGAGGCTTGTGGATGCAAAATAAGGCCAATTAAAGCATAAAGAAGCCCAATTATTAATTACAACCCTAGAAAAATGTGAAAGTGTGTTACAACACTCCAAATAAGGCACCAATAAGCCCATTCAGTTCACAAGGACCCAAGACCTAATTGCAAAATTAAATCAAGGCCATGTTAGGGGGAACATTTTTCCATCATTACAACAAGAATTTGGTGCCTATCAATTTGATGAGGTAGACCCAACATAGTGTTGGAAATATTACATTGATAACTAATTCGTTAAGCCCATATCCATCTGCATCAAGGTGGTTACAGGTAGTTACACCCACCATCCTCTATAAATGTTTTCCTTTCATATAAATAATCAATCAATTACATTTGGACTATTAATATTCAAATACATAATTAACTTCATATGGTATGAGAGCCTCTATGCTTGCATTGAAGTTTATATATTTTTGAGAGGTTGATAAGCACTGATGTAGAAAATGTAAGAAGTGTAGGATTTGTAGATCGAGTCAAATTGCATTTGAATCCTAGAGAAAGAAAGTGGATGGACTAGAAACTTATCTAATAGTGACAACAATCTATGTGATGGCATTTGGGTTTGCATGAAAGGAGTGGTAGTATTGCATTGGAGGCATGCTTTTTATTGTAGCCATGATTCCTTCCATAGTAGAAATATTTGAAGTTTGAATGAAGTTTCCTTTCCCTAAGTATAATTTAATCATAATAGTGAAATTTCTAGGAAACATGTTAAGGAGAAACACGGTCTTTAGAGAAGTAATAGATAGGCATAACATAAAAATAAAAGAATAAGGTGTAGCATATTATGCAAGCCATATATGGATTGTTAATGCTAGTATAGTCTCAAATTGATTCTATTGAAATCTCTAGACAATGATTTATAGCCAATATATATGTTTGATGGGAGTATGATGATTGATTAAGATGGGATCAAGCTATGAAAACAAGGTTGTTGGATCTTTGTAGCATGTAAGTTCATAGTTTCATTTTGATGCTAAAGTTTGTTTTAGCCATGCCTTCTATTCCCTTTACATTTATGATTCAATGAGAGACATGAAGAATCTAGAGAATCCTTACTTATTGGATCAATTGACTGGCCGCATATTAATAGAATTTACACCTAGTCATGTTGATGTTACCATTGAAGTGGAGTGGATACATAAATTGTTACATAGTTGTTTGTATGCATTACTTATTAGTTGTAACTTGGGTGAAATTTTCTTTGCAAGAGAAGATGTAACTCCAATTAGTTTTATGGGGATTGTAAGATGTCAAGCAGTTGATATATGTTCCTTGATTTATGCCAATTAAGTAATCTATCTTACTACCAATGCTTGGGAAAGTGCATTTCAAAACATTAAAACAATTTCTTAGCCTCTTGTAGATGTGTTTATCAATGTTTCCAATGGACCTTCAAATAGTTATGCCAAGACTTTTGGAGCCATCTTTTCTATTCCTGATGAGGTCTCTAAAGACTTGTCCATGATATTAAATGGATAAAGTGAAACATGATCATACAAGAGGCTAGTGGCACTAGAGGATAGAGGAATTTCCATCATCTCAAGTTAGCTTCTTGCTTTGAGATGATGCTTTGTACGAGAAGCATTTTCGGCTTTATTTTATTTTCTTTGTTATTGCTAACAAATTTGAAGATGCATGTATTGTGAAGTTTTCTTTTTGGAGACAAGTAAGGGGTTTGTTGAAGGGCTCAGTATGGATTTTTTCTCAGATAGTTCATGAAACTATGACAGAGGATTACACCTTTTTGAGTGTCGAGGAGACAACTTGGAGGATGGTTCTCTAGTAATTACGATCAAGGACCAAGGGTTATACCTTTACAAGGGTCAAGGAGACAACCTATAGAATGGTTCTCTAGTAATAGAATTCGCTTCACATAGAGGAGGTATAAGAGATCATTTTTTAATTGGTGGTATTATAGTTTATGTAGTGGTTTATTTGTATTGGTTCTTGTCATTGTGTATATTCAAGAAAATGTCAATGTTTAAATGTATAAGATATATTATATAAACTACAATTGGTGCAACCAATGCACTTTCTTTTAGTGCAAGTGCTATTATATATCTCTATGCCCCTATCTATCTTTATATCTCTATCTCTCTCTTTCTATCTTCTCATATATATCTCCCTCTCTCTATATCTCCTTAGATCTCTATATCTACATCATTCTATCTAACTATCAATATCTCTCTCTCTCGCTCTCACTCTTCCTCTTCCTCTATATCTATATATTTATTCCTCTCTATCTCTCCCTTTTATCTATCCCTCTCTCCCTCCCTCTCCCTCTCTTCCTCTCTCCCTCTCACCCTATTGCAAACATAACATTAGCCTATTTATAATGGGGCCTAATTATCTTCCTAATTCAAAGTTTTTTTTTCAATTGTGTTTCAATCCCTATAAGTTGATGCATAGTTGATTTGAAGCTATCACTTATCCATTGAGACCTTTATTGGATGAAAAACATCATTTATTAAAGAAAAGGAGAAAATAAGAATTTATTATAGACATTTCTTCTTTCTCATTGGTTAAGTAGGAATAGACAAGATCTTACTTGATATCATTATTAAGTTGTACAAGTTATGTGAAAACCATAGTAAGGTCAAGCTTATAAATTGTTAGAGAACCTCTCTAACATCTTTAAGATTTGCATTAGGAACCAAAGAGTAAGGGGGTTTATATAAAGGGATATAAATATATATCAATATTTACTTTCATGTGTATTTTTTGTTATAAACTTACTAAAGGTTCTTTGGTTTTCATTTTACAAGCCTACATACTAAAAATATAGTTAAAGCATCATGGAACTTTGCATATATAAGGTAGGCTTGATTCAAAGACCAATTATGTTTATATTATTTATTCTCACTAATATTTTTGGAGCCTTAGGGATCACAATTAAAATTCTATCATATCCTTAAGTGAAGAAGTGTTTCCCTCCCATATGAATTTGTTCTTATTGTAAAGTATGTAATAACGAGTCTTAGCTCCATGCTATGGTTAACACATATCCCTCATCTTGATTAGTAAGCATACTTTTAAAGATAGTAGAGTGTCATTTTGATAGGGACAATGAGAATTCATTAATATTAAAAAGATAGGGTGCAATCACAATAGAATAACCCTAGTTATTAAATTCAACATAATAATAAGGATAAAAAATTTAGGTTAAAGTATTGCAAAACATAACAAATGAATATTCTTCCCACAAACACTCCCGTAAAGAAATTATTTTCAAAAAGGTCTATGAAACACACAGAGATGCATTTGCATGAATAAAAAGAGAACAAGGAAATACTTCACACCTTCAAGATTATGTTTTCTTAAGAAGTGTGCAAATGAAACCCATGATCAACCCTTTCTAGTAGTAAGGAAATTTTAAAAATAATTGGTAGAGTCAAAATCCTTAAAGAGGATAAAATATTGGAGCATCTTGATCTAATCTCAAGGACAAAGCATGATTGGATTCAATCATAGCTATTTGAGTCTCACCAATCAATCCTTAATATGATCAAATATCTCACAAAATTTTAATGGGTTTTCCCCTTATCGTAGACCTAAGGATTATGATCTCCAAAATAAAGCTCTATTGCATCCAAACGACTAGGGAGCATAAAATTAAAATTTATCAAGATTACAAATTGGTTCATCTCAAATCCATAGAGGAAGATTAGTACCTTTCCTTAGACCCATTTCTTCATTATTAGGACCACTTAATTGAGATTATTAATTAGGCATCCATTGTCCCTTAAAATTTAAACTTGAAAATCTATGAATACCCCTTCCTTTCACATAATGAAATAATAATGTGCCTAACCTTGTTCTTCTTACCCTTCTACGTTTGAGCCAATATTTTTCCCTAATTCAAATTGAATTAGGTATAAAGAGAAAACCAAAGTTGACATGTACTATAGACATAAGAAACACAAAGCATATTATTCTTAGTTTCATATACATAACATTGGACTCCTATTTATCAAGCCAAGTATAGTGAAGAATCAAAATAATTGAATTGAAGGGAAATAAAATAAACTAAAGATGAGGCAATAAATCAATATTATACTATAAACATGAAGTATGGATAGATAAGCTTTTTATATTTGAGTTTACGTATAACTTTTAAAATTTAAATTTAAATTTAAACTTTTACAATTTTAATATAATTTTTTTTCCTAAATATTTTATTCAAAGTAAGACCAACATTTTCTCTATTTGACCTTCCACACCTCTTCGACTTACCTACACGAAAGTACAATTACTAGTTTTATTTTACCATTTACAATTTCTAACTTTAATACCCATACATCCAAGACACTTGTCAAAAATACCTAAACAATAATCTTGTATATGAACATAATTTCGAAATTTTTTTGGTCACAAAAATCCTTAGAGATTTGACTTGTTGGAAACATTTTTCCTACCAATTAAATTGTGTATAAGGTGTATGAAAATTTGTAATGAGGGCGTGGCTAATATTTACTCGAATTGAGAAAAAAAAATGTTCTTACTTGCAGTTGCCAACGCATATAGATGCATTAAAAACTTTTGTAGCATTTAGTACCCATATTGCACAAATAAGAAGAAACCTCGGATAACTATCATAATGATAAGGTTTTATATCATTTCTATATTGCATAGTTTACCTACTTAGACCCAGAAATCATATCTTTCAAAAGAATTAATGTCTTAATTTCAATTGAGTTAACCCTCAAGGTGGATGAGTATTGCTACTTTAACGGTTCAACCTCAAGAATGATGAAGCTTTTATTCAACACAGCTTCTAAGCAACTGATAAGAAAGAAATTAATCAAACGGTGTAAGAACAGCCTAAGAGGGTCATAATAGAATCTTCTCTCAACATAATGGCCAACTACGTCTGACAAAATTCCTAATCCTTCATGCTTTTACGGATTCTCTGTTCCAAAGCTCCCATTTTGGCACAGGCTTGGACTATGACTGTAAATGTAAACAGTGCCATTAATCTCATGTTAAACAGTGCCATTAATCTCATGTCTTTATGGAGTTGTTTAAATGTGTTTTCTATTTTAAGTTTAGGCAGTTGGAATTTTCCTATGCATAAATTTTACTATGGAAAAAAGATAATTTGGAATCTTTTCTTATTTTAATGGAGCAGTTTCTGTTTAGGAATTGAAAATAAGGACAGGTCCCCATGCAGCTGCTTAGCTTATTTTGACTAGTAGCCACTGATTAACTTATTTAGAAATGCCCCCCTGAATAGTTAATTTTGCTGCTTATTTGTAAGGATAGGGGGCTGGAAATAAGCAACAATTATATATTGCCAAAAATCCATGTGACCCCACAAATTTCTTCCATTTTTTTTTAATATTTTCTTTCAAAAAATTTTGACTATTTTTTACTACACAAATGATTATTAATACTATAAAACAAATTTAAATTAACTACTTGAAAAATCTAATATAAATGAGGTCATCAACTCCACAAAGGTCACCAGCTTAACTTCTGCAGCGGGGGAACTTTGAGCTATACGCGGGTCAGCAGGAGATATTTTTAGAAAATTAAATTGACTTACATCCACCAAATGGCCTCTGTTAACGGTGAACAGGAAAGCGATGGGTTACGGCTGGCCCCACATGAGCCACCCAAGCAGTTAATTTTTTTTATGACATATATTTATTTTGTTTTTCATTAAAAGTCCAAGGTTTTTGAAAGAATTCTAATCTTTTTTATAAAGAGAAAGATATAGCAATAAGCATAATAAAACAGTAAGGAAAAACAAGGATAGAACACAAAGTATAATCAGACAACAAACAACAACCAAGCAGTATCATTATAAGACTACTAAACTTTACAAAATAAGAAACGCCAATCAACCAGCTCAAGGCGGTTTAAAAAATGTTCCAAAACATTCTGCTGTATCCTCATACAAGAATTCCTCTCCACAAATTGTTTTCATCTTTTTATTACAAGGAGAAGACACAAGACACTAACTAGACCAGCTACAAAAACCTCTACACTTATTCTGCTAAAAACTATATATAAATCTAAATTATATTTTCTCATTATCTTTAAATAAAATTTAATTAAAAATATCATAAAAAATTACAAATAAGATTAAGTATTTATTTTATTTAATATAATATCTTTCGGCCCCAAATACTTGTAAAATAATTTTGAATATAAAGATAATTTCAAACATTTCTTTGGCCATTAAAAACCGTAGAGTTTTGACTTGTTTAAAACACTTTTTTGCCAACTAAATTGTCTGTAAGCTGTTTGAAATTTGGAAATGACCTGATTCCCATCATCTAGATTTCTTGGCTACAATTTACTCGTATTTAGAAACTAAATGTTCTTTTGTTTTTAGCTGCCCATACAAATAAATGCTTTACCATTCAAAATAATTAATGTCTAAATTTCAATACAGTTCACCCTCAAAGAGGATGACTATTGGTATTTGGTCGGTTCAGCCTCAAGAAGGATAAGGCTTTTATTCAGTACAGATTTAAAACAACTGATAATAAAAGAAATAATTCAATCAGAGTAAGAACAGCCTTAGAGGGTCAAGATAACGTCTTCTTTCAACAGAATGGCCTGCCTATTTAGAGAAATAATGAGGGATTAATGCCCTACTGGTGCTGGTGCTGGTGCAGATGCAGAGTTTTGCCCAGAAATCAATTCCTTGACCTGTTGATCATTGATATTAAATGCCTTGGCCAATACATCTTGAGGAATGGGAGGACTGGCTCCAAAGACAGCAGATGCAACCACTTGAACGCCAGGCAGTTGGCTGTTAAACGCAGTAATTGTAGTGGCATATGATGCCCCAACGTTCTGCTGAAAATGTACCAATCCCCTTGGTATTACGTACAAATCTCCCTTCTCCAACTTTTGTGAGAACAAGACATTATCTGTGCTGATAAAACCAGCCAAAATAGTGCCCTCCATAACAAATATGATCTCAGTAGCACGAGGGTGAATATGAGGGGGATTCAAACCACCAGGGGCGAATTCTCCACGGTTTATTGATATGCCCAGTGTGTTTACGCCTGGGAAATTTTCCACATTACCCGCGGTGATATTGAAGCCTAAATTGTTGTTCGTTGAGAGTGGATCCTTTGTGTCCTTGCAGACAAAACCGTTCACCTTCACATTAGTTTGAGTAATATCAGCGACACAGAAATCCTGCAGAGGATCTGGGTCTGATGCGTTAATGGCCACAATTACGGAAAGCCACAAAATGCAGATCAAGGAAGCTTTGACCATTGTTCTCGAAGTTTTCATTTCCAATTGACGCGGAATGTTGTGCGATATGAAGAATGGAAATAAGAGCTTGATACGATTTGAGAATACCGAAACCAGGTATTTATAAAAGAAAATAGGGGAATGCGTGGAATAATATAATTGTTTATTTTTAATATTGCAGTTTCCTGAGACTTGTTAAACGCATACTTGTCAAATAAAGGTGACTAGAATTTGCTTAGCATCGATCACACAGACGAATTTGTCCATTGTGGCCGATACGAATATGTTTCATAGATGTTCAAAGATTAAATATCTAGGCTAATTTGCGTCACATGCTACGTAATAGGATGCAATAAAATAGTTATTAAAGCTGGTTGTATAAAAATCTGAAGTACTAGAATGGGATAGAGTCATTTGACTTTCCTCTACCTTGTATTGAATATTCTACACATTCTCGAAAGGAATCAGTCTACTATGGTGAATAGGTCGTATTTTCTTATCATTTACTAGATATTAAAATATAAAAGCTACCTAAGATTATTGAATTAGGTGAATCTCCACTATCATGTATTGATCTTCCGACGGGCTTATGACTGAGCGCGTGGTGCGAATATTTCCTACATTTATAGATCCATCTTTACTTGCTTTTTTTCTTCAATTTTTAATTCATTCTATTCATGGATATGTTGAAATGCTTTCCTTCTTTAATTTTACTAGTTAAAAGTGATCTTTAATTAGTGAACCTGATGATGTATAAGACTATGTCACTTAATTGCTATTGTTTTTATTTTAATAATTTATGTGGAATTGAGGGCAATAATTCTTTTTTTTTTTTTTAAACAATCATATGATTTCTCTTGTTTGCGGTCATTTAATGATACTATTAGGATACTTGTTTATTTGTGAGTTATTGTTAGCAACACAATGGCTGCTACCTATCTCTTAGCATGCAAATCTATTGCACACATGATATGAAAATTTCACCCTCAATAGCAACTTTGTTGGGAAATAGTAAGGATGATTAAATTATTTCCTACATAATAGTATGACAAAAAAGCATGCATACGACTTTACCAAATAACCATAGTACCCAAGATACAAAACAATCCACACTCAATATATTATTCCACAATAAAAGATATACAATACACTTATAGATTCTTTATGAAAACTTATAAAACATAAAAGTCCTTCAATGCATCCTTCATGTATCAAGCATAATGAATGACCATACAACCAAAACTCTTATATCATCTTGCATATGCACTCTTTAAGAGAGCTCAATATAAATGTCAACCAATCTCAAGCACCGAATATATGCTTTCTTTTATATATTCAAGTTCACACACACAAAAAAGTGGTATTGAATAAAATACATGTCTCAAAACCAAGAGACCGCAAAACTATAGAACCCAACATTTATTTTTGGTGCAAAGTTTTTTCATTATTAAATATTTTTCAACATGTAACAATAAATAAAAAACTAACCAATGTTGCAATACAACTTTATATTTGAACCCAAATAAGTATTTAATGTGGCTAAACACAACACCAAAAGTACATCACAAGTAAATGATTATTTTACCTAATTAAAATAATTATTTCTTAGTATTTCTTAGTACAAATTGTACTACATTATTTTTTAATGAAACTTAAGATGTAAACATAAATTAAGCCTACTACTTTATACTTTAAAAGGGTACCATAATAGATAGAGATAAAAATTTAAACATGAAAAGTAGTAGATAAAATATAGTGAAGGTTGGACACCTTATTTGTTTTAGCTTTTTTATGTTGATGAGAGTGCTATCAAGCATTGCACATTTAGAAATGAGTGATTTTTTTTTCTCTCATCGTTCAATGTATTTGTTTTCTATCATGCATGTTTCTATTTCTAAGAATAATTTAATTCAAAATTAAATATTAAACTTGAACGTCCTCTAATTTACTAAATGAAGGGATCATTGTAGATATTATTAATTTTAATTATGAGTGCATCTTATAAAGAGTGATATTTAGACTCTCTCCTTAATTGAAAAGTACGGAAACGTATTGATTTTTTTGGGTTATCTCTAGTTTAGCATTAATCTCTATAGAGGATTGGTTCTCTTGATGCATCACTTAAACTAATTTATTGAACTACTTTTTCACAAGGAAAAAAGAAATAAAACAACAAAAAACTAGAATTTAAATCTTAAAAGAGGTTATACACAAAATTGCAATGATTCTTCCTACTTATTTTACACAATGAATTGAGCAAATTTCTAAAAGGGTTACACAGTATATAATTTATTAAGACATATATAGAAGTTAGAGTTTAAAAATCATTCAGAAGAAAAATATCCATAGTTAACTATGTAAATAAGTCTAACACAACATACAAGAACCAGAAATGGCAAAACATTAACTCATAAACCAAGGTAAAAAATTTACACATGATTTAGAAGTTGAACAAAGGTAAAAACAATAATTTTATTCGTTCAAAGGTACAAGCCTGCTACAGTACCCGAGAAATATGAAATATACATGTCCATGTAGAGAATGGAGAAGAAGAACCCTTGTATAGAAAAAGCTACTTTTCATACTAAAGCATAATAGAAAAGATCTTGCAAATAAGTGGGAAGTAGGACCAAATAAGAAATCCTCCTTGCTGCCCCCCAACTATGAACCATTGGAATCCATAATATTTTCCCCAAGAAGTTCTCTCTTGGCGACAAAGGATGCTCTGATTAACCTTCAATTTTGTACAAAAATCAACACTCATATATGATCTTGCTTTGTGTGAGGTTGAGAAACAATGAATTTTCTTGTAGTGGCAATGCCCTGATAGGAATCATCCTTACCATAAAATTCTGATATTGTCTTTTTGGGCATTCGATTTTTGCTACGAAAATTGAAATAGATCCTTTCAAAATCATCTGTTAGCATGTTATTAACTAGCCCCCAGGCTCGTGATCTCTCTATTTTAGCTTCCTCTGCAAGGGACAACCTTAGCTTACTTTCAGGTATGCATCTATTGGGAACCCTATTTGGGTTTAGGTATTGTCTTCTTCCTAAGAAGGGGACATCTCTTGCAGATGTTAAATGATTTAAACTACTGCGAGGGTGATTGAGTATGGAAATAGATGGCTGATTATTTCATTTTGGTTTAGCGCAAGATATTGGCTTATTGACTCAAGATATTGGCTTATTGAGGCAAGCGGCCTCTCTCCTACCCTGTGTGTTCTTTCTATCAAGAACATCATTACCAAAACTCTGAGATCCAATATTACTATAAGCGCCTTTCTGTTGTTAAACGTGTTTGGAAATACCACACCAATAAACCCTCGGACCTCCTTTGTGCACTTTCTGCACAGGAATCACCAGAACAAGACAAAAAAAATTCCATTGCAAAGTCATTTGAAAGAAAAACATGATAGACATCAGAACCAAAATTCTAGAGAAGCGACAATAAATATAAATCACAATGCAATTGGTGATAGTAGGAAAATAAAAGCCTCTAGAGTAAGCCATACAAGATATAAGTCAAAATATGCAATGGAATTAGATATGGTTATTTTGGATCCCATTGAGGAGTTCAATGTCATACTTAAGGAGGAGGAAGATCTTATAAACAGAGATTTTACACAGCAAAGAAAAACAGAGATATGAGACAGCAACAATAAACAGAGAATAGAACGACTTAGTGATCTCATATCTTTCATTAACAAATACTACGAATTTATAGATACACAAATATTCAACTGCTTCATATAATAGAGCTAACTAACTTGACAGCTGACTAAAATGGATTGACAACAAACTACAAGATGGACACCGAACTGGAATCATAAGGGACAGATCGAACAGTTAGTTGAAGACTCCTATTCGAACTCATCCTACATCCATGATTCAATTATTGACTTATTCCAACACTCCCCCTTAAGGAATAATGGAATTTTGCTGGAATCCTAACATATCTCTATATGATACAAATTTTATCTTGTCCAATAGATTAGTAAATACATTAGCCATATTATCATTTGTGTTACAATATTGCATCTCTGTCTCTTGAGATTGAATCTTCTCTCTTACAAAATGATGCTGAGTTTCAATGTGCTTTGATCTTGCATGATAAACTAGATAGTTTGCTAGCTTGATTGTACTTTGATTGTCACACTTGATTGGAGTTGGTCCCTCTTGCTTTTTTCCCATATCTTGAAGAATCTACTTTAGCCAAATAGTTTCACAAGTAGCACTGGACAATGGTGTGTACTTAGCTTCAGTAGATGATAAAGAAACAGCTAGTTGCTTCTTGCTACTCCAAGAGACAACACCTGATCCTATATTGAATGCATAACCAGTTGTTGATTGACGATCATCTAGATCACCTGCTTGATTAGAATCTGAATAACCTGTAAACTCAACATTCAAATGGTTAGTATATTAAATGCCCAAATTTGTGTTAGCATGTATGTAATAAATGACTCTCTTTGCTGCTTTCCAATGTGGCTCAAGAGGTTTAGCCATGAATTGGTTAATTATGTTGATTGAATATGCAATATGAAGCCTTGTAGTGGTCAAGTAGCTCAAACTTCCCACCATCTATCTATACAAAGTCTCACTGACATCTGTAGCATCATTATCACTAGAAAACTTAACATTTTATTCTAATGGAGTAGACACAGCTTTACAATCTTGCATATTAAACCTTTGAATCAATTTCTTTGCATACTTTATTTGAGTAATCAAAGTGTTACCATTTTGTCTCCATACTTCAATTCCTAAACAATAATGCATTTTACCAAGCTCCTTCATTTGAAATGCTTGCGATAATTTTGTCTTGATTTCACCAATCAACTCTATGGCATTTCCTCTTATGATTAAGTCACTACAAATAATGAAATCAAAACAATATTCTCATATTCATCTTTTCTTATGTACAAATTTGGATTATTTTTACCATTGACATACCCTTGTTGAAAGAAGAATTTATCAATGTTCTCGTACAATGACCTCGGTTCCTATATTGAATGCATAACCAGTTGTTGATTGACGATCATCTAGATCACCTACTTGATTAGAATCTGAATAACCTGTCAACTCAACATTCAAATGGTTAGTATATTAAATGCCAAAATTTGTGTTACCATGTATGTAACAAATGACTCTCTTTGCTTCTTTCCAATGTGGCTCAAGAGGCTTAGCCATGAATTGGTTAATTATGTTGATTGAATATGCAATATGAAGCCTTGTAGTGGTCAAGTAGTTCAAACTTCCCACCATCTATCTATACAAAGTCTCACTTACATTTGTAGCATCATTATCACTAGAAAACTTAACATTTTATTCTAATGGAGTAGACGCAATTTTACAATCTTGCATATTAAACCTTTGAATCAATTTCTTTGCATACTTTCTTTGAGTAATCAAAGTGTTACCATCTTGTCTCCATACTTCAATTCCTAAACAATAATGCATTTTACCAAACTCCTTCATTTGAAATGCTTGTGATAATTTTGTCTTGATTTCACCAATCAACTCTATGGCATTTCCTCTAATGATTAAGTCACCACAAATAATGAAATCAAAACAATAATCCCATATTCATCTTTTCTTATGTACAAAATTGGATTATTTTTACCATTGACATACCCTTGTTGAAAGAAGAATTTATCAATTTTCTCATACCATGACCTCGGTTCCTATTTGAAACCATACAATGCTTTCTTTAACCTGCATACCAATTGTTATTTTCCCTTCTTTACAAATCCTTCAAGTTGAACAAGATATTTTCTTTTAAATCACCATTGATTTATTTTGACTTAACATCCATTTGATGTAACTCCCAATTAAACTTAGTAGCAAGTGCAATCATGTTACTAATTGTATTCATTTTAGCAACTGGTGCAAATTATCCTCATAATCTATTCCTCTTTTTGTGAATATTCTTTTGCAACCAATCTAGCTTTGAATTTATCAATAGTACTATCATATTTAAACTTAGTTTTGAACAACCATCTAGAACCTATAGGAATTTCATTCGTAGGTAATTTAGTTAATTCCAAAGGGTCATTACCCATAATTGAATCATATTCATGTTTAATTGCATTCATCCATTTCTTATGATCCTTAGCTTCTTCATAATTATAAGGTTCATCTATACTCATTACTTGAGCCATAAGAGCATAGTCATTATACTTGATTGGTGCCTTCATTTGCCTTGTTCACCTTCTTAATGCTTCATTGCTAAATGAAGTGGCTTCACCTTGCCTTTTTTCATGCCCACTTTGATCATGAGTTTCCTAATCTACAATATCCAAACTTTTGTCACTATCTTCTTCAAGTAGTTTCCATGAAGTAGTATTTTCTTCCTTTTCTTCCTCTTGTACATCATCTGCAAATTCATGAAATATGACATATCTACTAGAAAACACTCTATGAATAGTAGGATTATACATTTTGTAGGCCTTATGATCTGCACAGTAACCAATGTATATACATTTCATTGACTTAGCATCAAGTTTCCTCCTATTTTCTTTTGGAATATGACAAAATTCCTTCTAAAAATTCTCAAATGACTACCAATAGGTTTACTACCTATGAAAGCCTCATACAAGGAGTTTTATTTTCTAGATTCTTGGTTGGCCTATGATTCAACAAAGAAACAACTATACTAACTACTTTAGCCCACAAATTACTAGAGAGATTCTTTTCTTTGAGCATACTCCTAGCAAACTCAACTACTGTTTTGTTTTTCCTTTCAGCCACACCATTTTTTTCTAGACTATGAGGAACTATATATTGCTTGATAATAAAATTATCTCTACAATATTTCACAAAATTATCTGAAGTATATTCCCCTCTTGATCTGATCTAAGAAATTTGACATTGTGAGCTGTTTGTTTTTCCACCATAACTTTAAATTCTTTGAAACATTCAAACATTTCACTCTAATTTCTTAAGAGATAGAGCCAAGTATATCAAGTGCAATCATCAATAACTATAAGAAAATAAGAAGCTCCTCCAAGTGACTTTGTTTGCATGGGACCACACACATTTGTATGAACTGATTAAAGAATGCTTCTTTGCCTTTGATTTGAATTTATTGCAAATTCACTTCTATGATGTTTACCTAAAGCACAACCATCACAACTAATGTATTCATTCTTTAGTATTGGAAGACCTTGCACCATATCTTTTCTTTGTAGAGAAATAAGATCCTGATGATTTAAATGACCATACCTTTTTGTTACATAATATTTTAATTGATACACATGTAGAAGTCATTGGTTGACGACCTTTTACTTTAACATCAAGTTTATACAAAACTCTTATTCTAATTCCCTCAACAATCACAATAGTGATTTTTCATATCTTTTACTTGACAACCCGTCTTTAAGAATTCAACCTTTAAACCTTGATCAATAGTGGCTGAAACTGATATTAAATTTTTCTTAATTCCATATGATTCTTCTTTTCTTCTTCTTGTAGAAGGATACCTACCAAATGCTCAAAAGAAGGTGCATTTTCTCTTGCAGACAAACCAGTAATGAACTCTTGATAATCATTTATCATTCCATTCAAAGTAACAATAACTAGATCATTACTTGAAATTGATTCACCAATGTCAGCTAATTTAGCCCTTAATTCATTAACTCTTGATCAATAGTCAGTAATACTTTCATTTTCTTCCATTCTGATTGAAAGTAATTTGCTCTTTAGAAACAAAATTCTGTCTGTTTGTAATCTTATAGAAACCTTTCAATGTTATCCATGTACCAATAGAAGTAGTGATATCATGAATATGAGGGATGATGGAATCCTTTATAGACATCCGTAATAGAATCTTAGCTTTGCATTCTCTTTTCTCCCAATCTTGAACAGCAGCTTGAGGTGCATTAGGTTTGACCTCAGAACCATTAACAATGGTCCAAATATTGTACCCCTCCATCAGAAATTGCATCTTGAACTTCCAATTAAAAAAATTGGAACCATCTAACTTATTCAATTCTGTTACATATGAATCAGATAAACTTGTCATTTTGAAGAAACCAAAGATAAATGAAATTTACCAATCACCTAATTGCAGATAACTGCAATTTCCTTGCTTCACAGCTAGCTAGACTTCTTTGCAAGAGGCTATCATTTGACAACTTTTCAACAGCAGCACGCTTCTTCACAACTTCGATTGGTTTCTCACCAGCAAACTAACGACTTGCTATAATATTCCCTTCCTCTTTTTTCACCACTTAGATTTAATGATTCTCAACAAAACAGAGCATTCAACAGAATCCTCTCTGCTGGCCTTTTTCCATGCACAGTGCACTAATCTTTCCTTATGCCCCCTCTTATTCTACAGGAGAGATTTGGCTGCTCACACTAAAACAGCGCTTATAAATCTCTTTGCCAAACAGTGGTAGCTGCTATTACTATTCAGGAATTTTTTATTTTCTGTTGGTTGGCTCTGATACCAAAACAAAGACTTCACACAGTAAAGGAAAAATAGAGATATGAAATAGCAACAATAAACAGAGAATAGAATGACTCAGTGATCTCATATCTTTTATTGACAAATACTACGAATTTATAGATACACAAAGATTCAACTACTTCCTATAATAGAGCTAACTAACTTGACAACTGACTAAAATGGATTGACAACAAACTACAAGATGGACAGCGAACTGAAATCATAAGGGACAGATCACACAGTTAGTTGAAGACTCCTATTCGAAAACTTCTTACGTGCATGATTTAGTTATTGACTTATTCCAGCACTTGTGATTGCTCGCAGCAAACAATTTGAAGATACCATAAACATTGTTAGGGAGGAGATGAAATTGCTATCTGAAGCAGATCAACCTGAAAACCATATAGATAAATACATTTCAGAATTGAATGATATTTTGGCAAGGAAAACTACTAGAATACTCAACTTGAAAACTCGACTGGCACAGTTTCAGAAGCTTCTTAATGATCAAAACATCTTGACTTGTTCATCTAGAGAGAAACTTGGATAAGATTGTCTAGAAATTTGTAAATGCTACTTACTTTCTGCTATTCATTTAAGCATTGTAAATGCTTATACAGGATATGAGCTCCAAAGGAAAGTTGACTGACAAGTTATATCATGAACGTGTTGACCGCAAGTGATTCTGTCATCATGAACATGTTGATTTAGTTTGGATTGGGTATCATATTGATGAGGATGGGGCTTCCTGGGAGAAGGGAGTGGATGTTAGAGGAAATGTTGATATCTCACATTGAGGCTTTTGATAGATTAGGTAAATTGGGTTTTCTGAAATAAGTGGAGTTTTGATTTTTTTAAAGGATTTCTAAAACGGTCTGTTGTAGATCTAAGGAGTAGGTGATGAATGCCACTGAAGAAACCTCTTCCAAAAGCTGCATCTTCATTTTTGGAATTAGAAGAATTTGCATTAAAATCATTGATTGTCTGGCGAGAGGCAGTGCAATGCATGCAACCATGGATGCATGTTATGTAGAATTGTCAAGATTTCTAATTGCACAGAAAGCACAGAAAGCACAGAGCTACTGCTCTGTTTCCCCCAAAACAGAGGAATACAAATGTGGAATAAACAAAATGCAGGAAGACAAATTTGGGCATGCAATGTTTTCCTTTTTATATTTAAATATGCTGGAAATGACAATAGAGGAAAGATAAAACATAAACTACTGAAATGTACCTCTAAGCTACGAATCACAATCTGCTGGGAGCAAACAACTACTCAACCAACTTCAGATAACTTTAGGAGCTACAAGGAGCTCACTGGATTGAGCTATGTAGAGCTCTTCAGGAGCAATCACTACTCACACACAAAACTAACAGCAGTTGTTGTTCAGGAGCTTTCAAAAGCTCACACAGAAAACATTCTTTGTTTGCATTCTGCTGCTGCATAGAAAATTCTTCTTCTTCCAACCGAGTCTTCTCAACTGACTCTACTCAAGTTATAGAATAATCTTCCTTCATTCTTTTTGTCTTCAACAGATATTCCCTCTCAATTTCAAATTCACCTACCAACATTGAATTGGAATTCAAAAATTCCTAACTCATTTAATTCTTCTGCAATTTTTATGTCCATGTTAGGAGCAAGTGGGAAAGATAATCCCCAAAACAATTTTCCAGCTGCTGGCATCGAATGCCCCTGACAGGTAGGTGGACAGGAAGAGGCTCAAGAGCATTTAATTTTACAACACTCCCCCTTGATCCTGAGCCGACAACAGGATCACATCTGATCCAAATCAACAACACCCAATTTGGTTCTTAGATGCTCGAAGCTATCTTTGCTCAAAGTCTTGGTGAAAATGTCTGTTAGTTGCTGCTTCGACTTGAAAAATGCCATTTTAATTTCACCATTCTTAGCCAATTCTCTGATAAAATGATACCCGATTTCAATGTGTTTGCTTCTTCCATGAAACACTATTTTTTTTCCAAAGCTATCGATGAAACATTGTCACAATAAATTACTGTTCTATCCTCTTGTCCTTCTCTCAAATTTGCCAAGATTCTTCTCTGCCAAATAACTTGACATGTTGCTACATTTGCTGCTATATACTCAACCTCTGTCATAGATAGGGAAATGATAGGTTGCTTCTTGGAAGCCCATGAAATGACTCCCAAACCCAAGTGAAACACATAGACCGATGTGCTCTTCCTATTATCCAAACTTCCTGCGCAATCACTGTCCATGTATCCAACAGCCCAAATTCATTTGCTACTATGTACATAATGCCATATCCTTTGGTACCATTCACATACCTTAGGATTCTTTTACCCACTTGCCAATGGGTGTCCCATGGAGTCTCCATAAACCTGGAAATAAGACTCACACTGTGCATTATATCAAGCCTAGTTGCTGTTAAATACATTAAGCTTCCAACCAAAATCTTAAACAGGGTTGGATCCACATTGCTATTGCAATTTTCCTTTCTCAACTTTAGACCTATGGCTATTTGTGTTAGGGTAGACTTGCTTTCAAGCATCCTAAATCTCTTCAAAATCTCATTTGCATATTTTTCTTGAGAGATGAATATACCATCATGCATTTGTTTACTTCTATGCCTAGAAAATAACTCAAGAGACCTAAATTTGTCATTTCAAACTCTCTTTTCATGGCCTCTTTAAAATCAACAATGAGGAAATCATCATCCCCAGTAAAAACTAAATCATCAACATACAAGACAATAATCAAAACCTTACCATTTGCTACCTTGATGTAAAGAGTAGGCTCACCATCGCTTTTGCTAAAGCCGTTGCTCATCAAATATGAGTCAATCCTGTTGTACCATGCCCATGGAGCTTGCTTCAACCCATAAAGAGCTTTTTTTAGCCTATACACCTTGTGTTCTTCACCTAAAACTTCATATCTAAATGACTGCTCCACATAAACCTCTTCATTCAACACTCCATTAAGGAATATAGATTTCACATCCATTTGAAATACCTTCCACATGTGCTGGGTTGCGATTGCTATGACTGCTTGCATAGTCTCCATCCTTGCAATGACTGCAAATGTCTCATTGTAATCTCTCCCAAACTGTTGTTTGCACCCTTTGACAACTAATCTTGCCTTATGCCGGTCTATCCTTCCTTTGACATTGCACTTGGTCTTGTAGACCCATCAATAACTTGCTTGTTGGGAGGAAAATATATTAACTCCTAAGTGTTGTTCCTCTCAATTTCATCTATCTCCTCATCCATGGCCTCACACCATTTCTCCTCTTTTACATTTTCTTCAAAATAAACTAGATCACCATGAGAAAATAATGCAAAATTCACATTCTCATCAAATCTTTCATTATACCTTTCATTCTGGTAGATCTCCCTTAGACTCTTTGTCTTCTTTGGCATTAGGGAGGCAAGAGGTGGTTCTAAACATTCATTACTGCTACTGCTATGGTGAGCAGGTAGGTTTAGGAGCGGTTGGGAGCTCTTAGGAGCTCTACCAGCGACTTCAAGAGCTCTTATCGAGCTCTTCAAGAGTTGATCTTCTAGCACTTTCAGGAGCCAATCTTTTGGTTGTCTCTAGCAGCTTGCCTTTTTGTCTATTCACTTTAGGAGCTTTCAAGGGCACTTCAGGAGCTCATCGGAAAACTTTAGGAGCTCATCTAGAGCTCACTGCAGCTGAATCTCTGGCTATCTGTGACAGTCTTCCTAGTTGTCTACCAACTTTAGGAGCTCTCAAGGGCCTTTCAGGAGCTCTATTGGTACCTTCAAGAGCCAATCCTCTAGCTAATTGTGACAGTCTACCTGACTATCTTCCTGACTATCCCTTGGCTTCAGGAGTTGTCAAGTGTCGTTAGGAGCTTTCAAGAGCTATTAGGAGCTCTTTAGGAGCTCGACCGATGCTTTCAGGAGCTTCTGCAGACTCATCTTCCTAAAGCTCATGTTTAGTTTTTGCTTCTTCAGAAGCTGTCAGGAGCAGCTCTGAGTTGTTAGATTCTACCACTCCATCCCAAGACTTGTCTTCTAGGAACTCCACATCCCTACTAATGACTATCTTTTTGGTGACTGGATTGTATAGCTGATAGGCCTTGGACTCTTCACTATAGCCCGTGAAAATTCATTTTTCACCCTTGTCATCTAATTTTTTCCTCTTTTCTTTAGGCACGTGTGCACATGCTACACACCCAAACACTCTCAAGTGCTCAACCATCCACTTGTGTCTTGTCCATGCCTCTTGAGGTATCTTGTCATGGACTGCTTTTGTTGGACTTTTATTTATCAAATATACAGCCGTTGCTACAACATCTCCCCAATATTCAGTTGGGAGTCCTTTGCTTTCATCATGCTCCTTGCCATCTCCATAATGGTCTGATTCTTTCTTTCAACCACTCCATTTTGCTATGGAGTATAACTGGTTGTTAGTTCCTTCTTGATGCCATTTTGCTTGCAAAAATTCAAAAATAAATTAGAGTTATACTCTCCTCCATGATATGACCTTAGGACCTTGATCACATGTCCACTCTCCTTTTCAACCTAGGCCTTAAATAGCAAAAACTTATCAAAAGCTTCAGTTTTATGTTGCAAACAATAGACCCATGTCTTACGGCTATAATCATCAATAAAGGTCATAAAAAATATGCTCTTACCAATAGAAATGATTTGCATAGGGCCTACCAAATCCATATGCACCAGGTGCTCTTTCCCTTGTAGAGTTGCCCGATTGAAAGGGCTGCCTATGGTGCTTGCCCAAAATGCAAGCCTCACATCTAACATTAGGCTCTACTATCCTTGGCAAACCATCAATTATTCTTTTCTTGGAAAAAAGACTCAAACTAGCATAGCCTAAATTTCCATACCTGAGATGCCACAATTTGGAGGGATCTTGAATGGTGCTCTTGAGTGCTACATGATGTACTACTATACATTCTCCATTCTTGAGAGGTATAGCAATAGATTGAGATGAGAAACATGTTTCAATCTTCAACGGAAACATCTAGTTATTTCTCATTTGCATTGATGCAAACACTTTTGTCCTCTCATTCTTGTCATAGATGGCACATTGACCCTTCTCCATCAACACTTTATATCCATTTTGGATCAGCTGACGAACACTCATGAGGTTGTACTTTAAACTAGGAGCAAGAAATACATTTTGTATCTCCTTCTTTTCATCTTGCTTGTTGTGGATCATAATAGTTCCTCTTCCAACAACATGAACTACTCCATTGTTCCCCATTCTTATTTCAGACTTTACATTTTTGTCAATGAAAGAAAAAAGACTTTCATTACCACTCATGTGGTCGCTACAACCGCTGTCTAAATACCAGACTTCGGGGCTGCCTTCTTCACCAATGTTGCACATGATGAAGGTTGTGGCCTAGCTTCCTCCAGCCACATTCAAATAATCCACATTTGCACTTTGTTTTGACTGGTCTCTTTGCTTGGTCCAACATTCACTCGCATAATGCCCAAAATTATGACAGTAGTAGCATTCAACATTTCTCTTGTCATTCTTTATATTCGAATTGATGTTCTTCTTGCCTCTCTGGGAGCTGGTTTGAGAGCTGCTTGCTCCCTCTTGGTTGTTTGCTCGCACTGAGCTTTCTTCTCCAGCATTACCATGTCTGGAGCTATTTCTACCTCTCCCCCTTCCTCTTGCATTCGACTGAGCTTTAAAAGCTTGCTCTTGGGAGGTACTTGTAGACCTATTTAGGCATTGTTCATGGGTTTGTAGAGAACCCATCAACTCATTAATAGACAATGTTGTGAGATCCTTTGCCTCTTCAATGGCAATCACAATTGCGTCAAACTTCGTGGGTAAAATCCTGAGAACTTTCTTCACAATCCTCTGATCATCAATGATCTCAACATTCACTCTCAACTAGTTTATTAAACTGGAGAGTTTTGTGTGGAAAACAGAAATGGACTCACTGTCCTTCATTTCAAGAGTCTCAAACTCTCTTTGAAGCATCTAGAGCTTCACCAATCTGACCTTGTCAGTTCCTTTGTAACAAGTTTGGAGGATTTCCCAAACTTCCTTTGCATAGTTAGCTGCTGCTATTCTAGGAAAAATGGCCTCTATTAAGGTGGCTTCTATCAAACTCAATGCCTTAGCATCTTTCCTCCTCAACTCCTTCAACTGGTTCTTCTGGTTTTCTGTGAGCACAACATATGTTGTTGGGTCAGTTACATCATTGAAACCACTAACCACAAACTCCCACAAATCATTGGCGACCATAATGGTCCTCATCTTCTTCACCCAAACATCATAGTTCTATCCATTAAAGGACGGTGGCTGTTGCTAGCCCTTTCCTTCATCTCTAGCCATGTCTCCTACATAATAAACTCAATACCCAGATAAAACAAATGCCCTAACTCACAAGGAAATGGGGCCTATGGCTTTGATACCATGTCAAGATTTCTGATTGCACAGAAAGCACACATAGAGCTGCTGCTTTGTTTCCGAAAAATAGAGGAATACAAAAGTGGAATAAACAAAATGCAAGGAGACAAATCTGGGCATGCAATATTTTTCTTTTGATTAACTATGTTGGAAATGAACAATACATGAAAGATAAAACTTAAACTACTGAAATGTAACTATAAGCTATGAATCACAATCTGCTAGGAGCAAACAACTGCTCAACCAACTTCAGATAACTTCAGGAGCTACTAGGAGCTCACTGGACTGAGCTATGCAGAGCTTTTCAGGAGCAATCACTGCTCACACAAAAACTAACAGCTGTTGTTCTTCAGGAGCTTTCAAAAGCTCACACCTGAAACATTCTCTGTTTGCAGTCTGTTGCTGCACAGAAAATTCTTCTTCCAACTGAGTCTTCTCAACTAACTCTACTCAGGTTATAGAATAATCTGCCTTCATTCTTTATGTCTTCAACAAACATTCCCTCTCAATTTCAAATTCACCTACCAGCATTGAATTGGAATTCAAAAATTCCTAACTCATTTACTTCTGCAATCTTCATGTGCATGTTAGGAGCAAGTGGGAAAGGCAATCCCCAAAACAATCTTCCAGCTGCTGGCATCAAATGCCCCTGACAGGTATGTGGATGTGAAGAGGCTCAAGAGCATTTAATTTTCCAACATAATCAAGGGCTTCATGGGCTGTAGTTGTTACATCTGTGGTATCAAATATATAACATATTAGACCTTGACAATCTAGCAAAGCATTAATTTCCAGTAGGAAGTTCTTGGTGAACGTCATTACATTCAACCCACAGTGAAGCCTTATGATCTTTTTCAGATGAATCGCCAAACTTGGTCGGCCTCACAAGGGACTTCTTTCTTCCCTATCTTGTATTGGGAGCTACCCCGTTTGGTAACATTTGCTTATAAAATAATCGTGTCTCTCACCAATAGGTTGAACTCCATCATTGTTTATTCAAACTAGAAAATTTGGTGATTTTATCAAGTTTTATAGATAGTTCCATTCAATAATAGGTTCATGGTTCAAATCAAAAGATGTGAATGATAAAGAGAGCTATGTGATAATAGTTAGAAGTGTTCTTATAGCTTATAAACCAGAGGCAATGTAGGTCATTATCTTTTTTTCCAAGCAAATTATCTTTAATAATATATACTTTATTTATTTGTTTTGATGGAGATTTTTTATATCAATCTAGTTAGGTTGAATCTTCTTTGGTTGAGATTTAAGGATTAAGAGATATCCATTTCACCAAAGTCATGTGGGGCACCATACTAACCTCACCCCTTATGATGTTAGGGCTTTGCACTCAACAAGACTTTATACAATATGATTTATGAGTCAACTTGCTTAATAAACTATAATTGAAAAGGATCACTCACCTATTTATGAATAATCTTTGTGTAATATACTTTTTAATAACAAAAATAACCTAAAATAAATCCAATATGAAAACCTCTTTAACATTTAACCTTAATCTTCATCTCCACTATCATACTCTCGAAAATTTCAAAATAGATCCTTTATTTAGTTTTTTGTTCGCATGTCAAGATACTGAATTGTTAAGGGTGAAATTTTGTTATAATAATGACGGCCAGTTACATGTTAAGAGATGGTTAGCACTCATCAAGTAGCAAATGGTAATTCATGAAAGAGCACACTTTGATGTAGACGACTATAAGCGGAGGAAGAAACCTGACAAATTATCGAACAAAAAGAAACATAACAAATTATCCAAAAAAAAAACGTTTGCAGTTCGCATTTCAACAGAAATTGGTCAAATAGAGCATGGTGCTAATTATGTTTCGCCTTGATAGGGAAAACAAGGAAAGAAAAAAGTATCTCACCTAAAGAAATAGGTCGTTAAATGCTCAAAATATTCAATCATATCACTTAGCTGGGACGGTATCTACTTCTCTAACATTATATCTACTTCTCTAATATTCAGTCATACTGGACCGAGTCCTTTGGAGAATGTGAACACAGTTCTCTACATTTTGGAGGAAAGTCAACTTACCTGTTTTTTATACAACTATCTTAAATAACTATTTCATTCTATCAGATTAGGTAGCCGTGACGCAAATCAGCTTGTATATTTATAAAGCTTTAATCAAAACAAAATAAAAAAGCCACGCCGATGAATTTATCCCGTGGACAATTGACAAATTCATGCAAACAACAGTCTAACCGCTTTAATTTGACTTAGTATTCCAAAATATGCGCTTAACAAGTCTGAGGAAACTGTAATCTTCCGATAAACAATTATACTTCACCGCTTATTCCCATAATTTCCCTATAAATACATGCTTTTGCTATGCTCAAATCATATTAAACTCTGACTTCCTTTTCTTATATCGTACAACATTCAGAGCCAATTGGAAATGAAAACTTCCAAAACAATGATCAAAGCTTCCCTGAGCTGCATTTTGTGGCTTTCCATAATCTTGTCAATTAATGCATCGGACCCAGATCCTCTGCAGGATTTCTGTGTCGCTGATATTAGTCAAGGTAATGTGAAGGTAAACGGTTTTTTCTGCAAGGACCCAAAGGTAGTGAAGGCATCGGATTTCTTGTTTAAGGGACTAGGCAATCCACTCTCAACCAACAACAGTTTTGGGTTCAATATCACCGCAGCTAATGTCCAAAATTTCCCAGGAGTAAACACACTGGGCATATCAATCAACCATGGGGAATTTGCCCCTGGTGGCTTGAACCCCCCTCATATTCATCCTCGTGCTACTGAGATCATATTTGTAATGGAGGGCACTATTTTGGTTGGGTTTATCACCACAAATAATGTCTTGTTCTCACAAAAGTTGGAGAAGGGAGATGTCTTTGTGATTCCAAGGGGCTTAGTGCATTTTCAGCACAACGTCGGTGCATCACATGCCAGTACAATTACTGCATTTAACAGCCAGCTGCCTGGCGTTCAAATCGTGGCATCTGCCGTCTTCGGAGCCAATCCCCCCATTCCTCAAGATGTGTTGGCCAAGGCATTCAATGTCAAAGACCAACAGATCAAGGAGTTGATTTCTGGACAAGGCTCTGCACCTGCACCAGCACCAGCACCTGTAGGTCATTAATCTGTCATTGTTTCTCTAAATTGGTAGACCATTCTGGTGAGAGAAGATGACATCTTGTCTCTCTTAGACTGTTCTTATGCAATTTGATGTATTTCTTTCTCGTAAGCTGTTTTGAGGCTGCACCCAATAAGATCCTCATCCTACTTTGATACTGAACTTAATAGAATTTAAGACATTATTTCTTTTCAAAGTTAAAGGAGTTGTGCGTTGTATTACATTTCTACTCTTCATATGTAATTGTATTTCTATTTTTGAGATATAATTGTATTTCTATTTTTATATAAATTATTGTGATATTGGAAGTTGATTTTTGACCGCTATTTTACAAAAGTAAGTGCAATATTAGCGAGTGCTTGCCATTGTGGCTGAACAATATAATGCAATCTAGAACAACGAAACAATCTAAACATTTCAGGATCTAAAATCGGTGATTAGAGTCTGCTTATTCCCCTTAGAATGAGTATTATTTTATCTTTGTCCACGGATGAGTTGGTGTATAAAGACAAATCTGAAAGCATGGATCTCGTTTTGAAAAGCTGTGATATACAAATTGCAGACTTATATTCTTCACTTTGTTCGAAGTGCCTCTATTTTTCTTCGCTTTCCATATTTTGAAATTTGTAATATTTAGAAATATTTTTAAAGGGTTGTCATTGTCTCCCAAACAAATATTCTTTTAGGTCAATTTATTGAAATTGGTGTACATAAGATTAAAGGCAATATTCTTTAGTTATGTAAATACTCCTTGGATGATAATGTAGAAGTGGTTTCCTTTTATATATCAAATCCAAATTCTTTTGGTCCTTAAAAGATTGGAGAGGAGTAATGACTTTTAGATTTCTAAAATGAATCCATTGAATGTTCATAAATATCGGGACATGTAACATATCATATGATTTTTTCGTTTATTCAATCCTTATTGAAAAAGGTATAAATCAGAGCAACCAAAAGTCAAATTTAAAAAACTGAAATAAAAAATGACAAGTCTATGACTAAAAACATGTCTTGAGACATGGAAATAGGCTGAATGGATGTGAGTAGCATGTGTATTTAAATGTGTCATTTTATGGATTTAATAAATAAGTGACTAGGTTACATCTATGGAGATGTTAAAATATATAAATAAGATAAAGGATAAAAATGTATGAACATCTATAATGGATAGCTAGGAAGCATATCGAGCAATCGACAAAAAATTGAAAAAAAATACACCATTTTTGTAATATATCAATATCAAGGCATTATTTTCAAATTTCATAGAAAAATGAAATGACATTGGTATCAAAGTTTTATCATTATATTTTCTCCACTTTGAAATTCATGTGAATCCTATGATAATCATGAATCTTAGTGCATTTAGCATCCATAAATGTACACATAATGTAGAATTTTAGACATCAATAGATATCATCAAGCATCCATATAAAGTAATAAAACCTAAAATATGTCATCTTGTCTATTTCTATTCTTTGTATGCACTATTTAATAGAACTAAAGAAAATTATCTACAAGTGCTTGTAAAAAGGATATCACACAACATTAGCATTTGAGGTCGTTACATGTCTATATCTTGTTGCTTTCATGACCCCTAGATTAAATTATATTATGGAATAGGAGACCCAAGATACCACATACAATTATTCATGCCTACATGCATAGATTTTTCATACGATGATAATATCTTAGCCAATTTATTCCTACAAACATTAAGGACTATGTTGTTTAATAGTCTTATTATTTACATCATATTTTTACATGTTTCTTTGAGTATTTAGATGCCACCTTCTTATATCAATTTTATTTCAACATAGGTTTGAAAATTACCTTGAAGAACATAAATAATTTAAACTCATTAATGTAGTAATTTTATATTTGGTTCTAACAAGTGTATCCCCTAGTAGAGGCAATATTTAAAGTGGAGCGAGCTTGAAGGAAGAGACAAAACCAATAGTTATATCATTATTCCAATGTATACATGATCAATTGAAGTGTAAATTCAGTGACAATGAACTATAAATTATATTTCTTGAGGGACCACTTTTAGTTATTAATATTACTTAGGGTTCCCTCTTTTATTGATATCTTTACACATTTTAAATTATCTTTAGGACAATATATAAGAATATAATACACTTAAATATGGCTTCAAAAGTCACACAAATTTTTAAAGGGAAATTAAGCAAGGAAAAATGTTAACCAAGCTATTAATAATTTTACCATTCCTTTGAATTTAATTAAAATTTCAAACAAATTTCATTAAACTACAAGAATATTTGCATGATCTAAAAATATTAGATAGTCCTATTTTAAACAATCTTTATCTGATACATCTGCTTGACTTGAACAAACCACATCAAATGACCTATAATAAATTTTTTTTTATGTAATATCTATAGAGTTCATGACTATAAAATGAGTTTTCATGATTCTCAAGTAGAAGTCATAACACCTTATAAAAAATAACATAATTTGTGTTCAAGGTGGATGTGACATTGAGAATGTAATTTTGTTGTGGATGCTAATATATGGTTAAAAATTTACATTTATCCTTTTCATATAGCATAAATAAAATTCAGAGACAATGTAGCATTATTGTGATATAGGAAAAAGGGATGTATGTTCTAAATCACTCCTCATCCTATATCACAATGAAAAGGACTAAAATTGATGTCAAATACCCACTTGGCTAGTAACCGCAATGGAAGAGCTAGAATGGTAGATCATTATTTTAGTCCTTTGATGTGGGTAAATGATTTAATAGTGATTGTAAATGATTATTAATTGACTTAATTTGATAGTGTAAAGATGTACCTAGGTTAACTATGAAAATGTAACAAACTGTTATAATTTCAAGAAAAGAAAAAAATGAAAGATAGAAATAGAGTTCAATAGAGGAGAGTGTAGACATAGAAGAACTTCACATATAAATTTAAGCTTGAAATTGCTAGATAGTGGCACTAGTTCTGTAGACCTATATGTGCAAACAGACAAATTCAAATTTTAGATCTGAGTTGGTCTCTATTTGAGGGTTTTTCTCCTTTGGACTCAGTGTTGGAACTTCATCTTTCACTGATAAAATCTACATTCCTTAATTTTTGATGTTTAGGACTTGAATATTTGATTGAGAAATTAGGTCTTCAATCCTTTTCAAAAATTTCTCTAGGTTAGTAACCTACACATAATAGGGGAAAGGGTTGTGTCATGTAATGGCTTTTGTAATTCAAACCTTATTTTTTGTATTTCTACATCCACAATGGCTATCATAATTTAAAAGAGAGCTTATCCTCAATCGAGTAGAGGCTAATTGATAAACAAGTGACAACTTGATAATTGTTGCCACTTACCTCTCAGATTTGGATTCCTTAATAGATTGAATTCACTATAATATCACCTTCAAGGAAAAAGTGATGCTTCATTTGAAGTTCTATAAGTGTTACTACTTAAAAAAATGAACATAAAATATAAAAAAATCACATAAAAGATTTATACATTACTTAACATCATACTTTACTAAAATAATGTTGCAATAATCTTACTAATTGTACTCTTGATTACTTTTAGGTGTTGAATGCATAAGACAACTAAGAGGGGGGGTGAATGAGTTGTACATTGAAACATAAAAACCCTTATTAACATTTTGATCCTTATGAATCCTTACATTTTTGTACTAATTTAGTATTAGTCTCTTAAACCCTTAACAACCATTAAACCTTTATCATGCATTAGTAGAATGTAAACATGAGAAAAAAATTGTAGACATGTCCAAGTACATGAGAAAATAAGATTTTTGTGGAAAAAATAAGAAAGGAAAAACCACGGTGAGGATTAGCTCACAATATAAAGTAATTACAACATTGAATACAATAGGCTCACTACTAGAGGGCTCACTTCCTGAAAGACAAAAAGGGCTCACTACCAAATTAGAAAGAAGAAGATAAAGGATTGTTACAATGATAAATCCATCTTAGAGAAAAAAAATAAAAAGATCCACTACTACTTCACTAGAACATTCACACTCTTTTTGTTTAATGTGGACACCTTCTCCTCACTGCTTCCAATAATCTTAGGTACTAAGGCTCACACTACATTTCACACTTTCAAAGTTCACATCTCAACACTTCCCATCACACACATCACTCATACATCCTCCATGAACTCATCACTCATATATGCCATCCTCAACCTTGAAAATAGTTCACAAGGTTAGCTATGCACCTCAAATGTACAAATTCAAATTAGGTCGGCACCAAAACATTCCCACATTAAAGAGGAATGAAGGAGGACCAAATAAACCTTAACTCAGACCCAAAAAAAATTATACATGCCATGCCACACTTTCATGAAAACTATAGCACCTCCATATATAGTGTAAACACCCAAGGTCGGTTGAACCTGTGTTAACACCATTAAATAATTAAGTGCATGCTTCCTTTGATCCAAAGATGACTCACGGACCATACATCACTTGAACACAACCTAGAATATTCCATCAATACCCTGGAATCCAAAAAATCCTTCACAACAAATTTCACCTAAAGAGCATACTCATCTTGTACACCTAGTTAACCTTCCACATATCGTAACACTTGAATCTAGCCTTGCAGAGCACCAAATCACAAAAAATTCAAACTAAAGATAGATATGAGAAATATAAGAAAACCCTTAGACCCACAACACTAGAAACCAAATTGCGGAGAAATATGAAGCAAAACCATTTCTCCCAGAAAAAACTGCTTTCATAGTTCATATACTAGTGAACACAACATTCTCTACACAAAGATACAAGACAGGAAATTTAGAATATAATACCTCTAAAAAAATTTGATTAATATATCCAAATAGCATTATCAAATCTTCAATATAGAAGAAATTTGGAGTAAAACACTCAACACCACTCTTCCACATGAAGGACAATTCACCACACTATTTCTTCTTTCATTCAAATTTTCTCTATAGCATTTGGAAACCAAGCACCGAAAGAAAAAATTTAACATCTAGAACAACTTCTCTACATTTCAACCACACAAAAGGTTGAACATCACCAACACATGCTCATCAAAGAAACACTAGAGGTTGACATTAATGATACTACTAATGACGACGTAATGCTATGAATCAAAGCATCTCTATAGGTTGACATCAATGAAACAAAAAATGTCTATTAACATCAATGAAAACACAAACTTCCAACAATCTCCCTATTTTTCATTGATGACAACACATGAAAAACCATTAACAAAAAAAATAACTCTCATCACCAACTCATATACTCCACCAAAAACAACAAATCTGATCACCAACTCATATACTACAACCATAGTGCACACAACTCCATCTTACACAAGCATCTATACTTTCCAACACATTCTCTTTCTCCTCCTTATTTCATAAGGTTTTTCATTTGAATATCTCCCCCTTTGAAATCAATGGAAAAGGGAAGCATCTCCTTTTACATCAATCATACATGAATGTGCTCTATAACTTCATTTTCTTCTATTGCACTTTGTTTTCTTCACACCGTCTTTGCACACTACACAACATACTTAACTAACCAAAAAAAACTATAGTTATAATTTGACATAGTTGGAAAAGGAAAATACCTATATACCATACAATGAGAATAATTACTCCCCCTAACTGTAACAACAAAAAATGCTACAACCTACTCCGCTTGAGAGGTAGACACCAACATCTATCCAAAATAAGGAATGAATCTTGAAATCCACTTAGAAATTGATGCATATCCTTAAGCATATATTTAGAAGGAGTGAAATATCCCCTAACTTCTCCCAGAGGTACTCAAATGTATCCTTAGGAAAAGCCTTTGTGAAGATATCTACAACTTGATCCTTTGTAGGCACATATTCCAAGTTCACTTCATCCTCTACAACCTTCTCCTTCAAGAAGTGATATCAGATTGAAATGTGTTTTTTCCTTGAATGCATTATTGGATTCTTTGAAATGTTAATAGCACTTTTATGATAAAAAAGGATAGAAATGGGTTCATCATATACCACTTTGATATCCTTTAATGTCTACTTCATCAATAATACCTATGTATAGCAAGATGTTGAAACAATATACTCTACTTCTAAGGTAGATAATGACACTAAATCTTGCTTTTTGCTTAGCCAAGACACCAACCTATTTCCAAGAAAGAATGCACCACCTCTTATACTTTTTCTATCATCCACACAACTTACCCAATCTGCATCTTTATAAGCACTCAGAGAGAAATCAGTATCCTTTTGATACCACAAGTCATGTTCTAGAGTTTCCTTCAATTATCTAAATAGTTTCTTCACTACTTCCACATGTGACTATCTGGGATCTTCTTAAAATTTAGACACAAGACAAATTGCATGTATCATATTATGTCTAGTAGTAGTTAGAGACAAAAATATCCAATTATTAGTCTATACTTGCTCTAATCAACCTTAGGAGATTTATCATTCTTGCTCAACTTGCAATCAGTAACCATAGGAGTACACATATCGGTTTAGAGTCTTCCATTCCAAACTTATTTAGCATTTAGTTTAATTTTTTTGATTGTGAAATGAAAATACCTTTTTTGTTTGATTGATTTCTAGTCCATGGAATAAATTCATCTCCCAAAACACTGACATTTGAAACTCATTATGCATCTATTATGTAAATCTCTTGCACATTGCTTCATTACCTCCAAAAAATATGTCATCAAAATACACAATAGAATTTAAGATTTGATATTTTTCAACATTAAAATAAAGATTACAATCTATGGTACCTTTATTGGATCCTTTGTGCAACAAGTACCTATCCAATCTTGCATACCAAGCTCCAGGATCTTGCTTGAGCTTATATAATTCCTTCTTCAATCTATAGATCATATCAAGATTATTTGATAACTAAAAGCCTTCCAATTGTTTAGTATACAATTCTTCTTCCAATTTACCATTCAAAAATGTATAATTCACATTCATCTGATAAATTTTGAAATCCTTATTTTCTACAAAATCCAAAATACATCCTATTAGCTTCCATTCTTTCCAATAGAGTAAATTTCTCCTTAAAGTGTATTCCTTCCACTTATTAGTAGCCTTTTCACATAAGTCCTAGCTTATTCCTAACAACTTATCCAGTCTCATTCAATTTGTTACAAAATACTTTCTTAGTTCCAATCACATTCTTCTTTGTTGGTCTTGGGACAAGTTCCCAAGTCTAATTCTTTACAATCTGCATTAATTCTTCTTCCATAGCCTTGATCCAATATTCATATTTACATGCATTAATCAATTTTTTAGGTTCAACTTTGAAAAGTAAACATACGTTTACCCGTTCCTCTATCATAACAACCTTTCTTCTTGTCAATACACTTCTTCTTTTGTCACAAACGATTTGATCTTCAAAATGATTATTTTACACATACTTAGGGGTCTTATGGATCCTTTCTAGGGCTTCTTCCTATTTAACCTACACTTCTTTTTCCTTACCTACATCTTTGTCTTCTTCACTACAAGAGGACTCATCTAATTCATATCCATCTATCATCACTAAAATTTTATTTAAGTCTTCATCCACTTGGACACTTGCACTTTCAATAATCTTTTTGAGCTTGTTGTTGTGGCACTAGTAAGCCTTACTTCTTGTAGAGTATCCAAGGAAGATTCCTTCATCATATCTTGCATAAAACTTTCTTAGGTTTCTTCATCTCTTATGATATAGCAATTGCTTCCAAATAATCTCAAATATTTCACGACAAGGGTTCTTCCATACAACAACTCATAGGGAGTATTTGAACTATTTGTCCTTGCTTGTGCTCTGATAAGTGGGTATGTGTAGGATCATGATGGGCCAAAAAGTGGTGATATGATGGCTATGTGTAGGGCATGTGGCTGACGACTTTTTTTTACTCAAAATTCATGAAATGAAAAGGGTTTTTAAAGGAGATTCTTAGCTTTCCACCAATATAAATTATGCTTTACTTTGAATTTAATAAATAATTATTCTTTATTTTCTATTTGAATTACGACTAAAGTTCTTATTGATAGGCTAATTGAAAAACATCTATAACTTTCAAATGCTATCACATTTTTTGAATCTGAAACATGCATCACATTATATGCTTCGCATACTATAGGATTAAAAAAATGAATTTCATGAAGTTTTGACCAAGTTAAGGTGGTCAAACATATGAGTTTTTATATTTTTTAAAATTTGTAATAAAAAAATCATAATGAATTATTTACTTGGAAAAAAATACAAAAAAATATGCATCACATCAGGAAATGTGTCCTCTACTTATATCTAAAATCTTATTAAAAATAATTATGATTTTATTGTGGCTAGGGTGGTCAGACAGACACCTAGTTTTTATTTTTTCCTAAAATTTAAGTACTACTGCATTGAATTTCAAATTTTCACCAAATAGAATTTTTTAAAATAAACCTAGAAGTTTAGAAACTACATTCAATTCACTACATTCTATTGTTACATATTTTTGAAATAATATAGATAATTATTCAAATTTTTACGTCAAGTTTCCTAACTCTGATTTTTTTGAATTTTTTCCCACTTAAGGGCCTTCTTTTTCCATGATGATCCTGCACATACCCAACTATGTAGACTGCAGTATGAATTGCTTCTCCCCAGTAGAAATTTGGTCAATTTTCTTCCTTCATAATTTTCCTTTCTACTTCCTCAATGGTTCTATTCTTTCTTTTCATAACTCTATTGTGTTGAGGATTCCTAGGAGTTGAAAAATGCCTCTTTATTCCATGATCTTCACAAAAATTATTAAACTCATTAGAGGTTAACTCTCCACATTTGTCACCTTGAAATTTTTTTATTATTATAGTTCCAGAAAGATTTGTATGCACTAATTCCAAAGGAATGGTAGTAGATTGTTCATTAAATTTGAAACACTTTATAGCTTGTTTATGAATTTGACACTCCTTGTAGATGACATTGATAGGCTTTCTAATCTTTGGAAAATCTCTCACATGTTTATTTAAACTAATTCTCACTAGGCTATCAAAATTGATGTGACACATTCTCCTATACCATAGCCAATTCTCATTAATTTGAGTCATAAAGCACTGACCATTTGCACCCTTAAGTTGATAAAAATTTCCACCTGTACTTCTATTGACTACAACTACAGTTCAAGATCCTTTTAGGATTTCACAACCATTTTCCTAAAACACAATATTATATCCTTTGCTCTGCATTTATCCTACACTAAAAGGTTATGTCATAGACCTTTAACATAAATAACATCTTTATTATGCTTGCCATCAAAATTGATTGAACCTTTTCCACATCGCTTAGTAGATGTATCATTACCAAACATAACTATACCACCTTCAAAATTCTCAAGCTTAATAAAATTACTCTTATTACCTATCATGTGATTTGAGCATCCATTTTCAATGATCGATTTTTTTTTCTCCTCTGTAACATGAAAATAAGTCACCATTTCTCCTTGAATGTTATGACCTACTTTCACAGCACTTTCCTTCATACAATTCTCGAAGTTAGAAAAATTAGTTCCAACATTTAGAACTAGGAACAAGAATTCATCATCTTCATCATCTAGATAATCAGATTAATCATTAGATATATTGGTATCTTCTTTTTAACATAATAACTTCTCTTAATTGATTTGCTTTTATTCTCCTTAGGTTTATCTCTTGAAGCTTTGGATGACATCTTGAAGAATAATGACCAATTTTCCCATAATTAAAACATTTTAAAGGTAACTTATCTCTTTATTTTCCAATTCCCTTTTTCAATTACCTCACTGAAATGAAGGAAAATAGGGGTTCACCATAGCAGAGTCATGAACAATGGACCTATTTCCCCTAGCTTCATTCAAAATGTGTTTTATAAGATGCAAATAAAGAATAGTAATCAAATATAACTAAAACAACAATCAAAAGGTAGATATGGAAATGGGAATTTTTTTTTACTATTCACCAAAAGTCACCTTTTGAGGACCACTAAGGGCTCATTTTCCCTATGGTGAATGGGTCCTTGCTAGGGTTTTTGGAAAATGATTTCTCGTTTCTCTTCTACCAGGTCTACACTTCCACAACCAAGTGCTCACTATTAAAATCAAGAATTTCTTTTTTATAGAATAATTTTCATGAATTGACAAATTTTCTTGCAACTTTGACAAATTTGTAACTTTCTTCAAATTTTCTCTTCAAATGATTTTCCACCTAAAATATACAATCACACATCAAAGAAATAATAATTTATTTTTTATTAAGGAATGGTGGTTTACCTTAGCCAAATCCCATTTTAGTAATTAAACCTTGAAATTAAATAGAAAACATGAAGGAAAGAATGATGAATGAAAAACAATATGTAACAACTCACCAAACCTTATTTGAAACCTTGGAGTACAAATCTACAAACTAGCATGAAGTGGCCTCAATGAATGTAGATCTTGATCATGAAACTTGTCTACAGATAATGTCTTTGAACACTTGCATAGATCTTGAACACTACATCACCATATTAGCTCAAACAACATGCATGATGCAAAAAATATTTGACATGATGAATGAATCCTGATTGTTGAAAAAATATTCAATCAATATTCCCTTAAATGCCTTGAAAATTCTCTTGAATTCCTCTTGAATTGATCTTGTGAAAGTAGTCTTGACTGCTTATAAAATTCTAGTATCTTAGCATGAAAATCTAGGTGAAACATAGTGAAATAACCTTGTATTTATACATATCTTGACATTAATTTCTGAAATTCAAATATCACAAGCTGACATTGAATTATAGATTTGAAATCATTAAAATACCATCAAAAAAATATTTCAAAGGTGGGTTCTAGGTCTAGGTGAGGACCCATTCACCAATGGGCCCTAGGCCACTTGCCTAGGACACACATTGGTTAGTGTTAAATATTATGTAAAAATAGGGTCATAGGTCTAAGTGAGGACCCATTCACCCTATGGTGAATAGTTCCTAGGTCACTTAAATAGGACACACATCTTCCAAGGTTAAGTTTTGTGTGATGGAATTTATGAATGTCAGGTTTTATCCCTTGGAAATTACATTTAATTAGGCTTGGATTTGAATTAAAGGGGCCAATTAAGGAGAATTAACCTGAATCAATTAATAAAGTGCTAGTGCGAAAGTGTAAAGTTACACCTTACAACACCAAAAACAAGGCACAATTAAGTCCATTTAATTAAAAGTGCCCTAAACATAATAAGAATATGAAAAGCATATTACAACACTAAATCAAGGCATCATTAAGAACATTTTATTATTAATTGTTCCCAAATTAAGTGTGAAAAAGGGATAATTTTTCCTTCACTATATTTTGCCCCTAGTTTAGGGAGAGGATGACCCCATGTCAAAATCACACTAAAGTAGACATTCAAGACACTTATGTGTGCATAAATATCAAAGATACACAGTCATACACCATCAAATACTAGGAGGATGAAGCCTAGACATTCTGATTGGTACAAAACACATCTAATCCATCAGTTTGTTTTGTCACGCTCACTCTGAGCTAGTGGAACCTCAGGGTGTCCACTAGGTGAGTATCTGAAAGAGTGGAAAATGAGAATATATTATTAGGCTCCCATACCATATCAAAGCTATCCTCCTGACAACTTCAACAAGGCACCGCAATGCTAGGAAAAGATCCATAGGAAAGCAAGGTGTGTTATGTTAGGTGGCCTTGAATTTAGAGGTTTGAGCTTCATAGGGCTTAACAAGATGTGTTATGGTAAACACTTATGAATAATAGTGCTAGTATGCCCCAACTTTAAAGAAGTTGATAACACCATTTCTATGAGCAATTTATTTAAAGTATCTAATATTTAATCCTAGAAGACATTTAAGAGCTTACTTGGAAATCCCTATGCCAAGTCATATGCTTCATACAATGAAGTTATGTCACGAAAAAGGAGTGGTTTCCCCCAAAATTACATAAAGGATCTATGGATTCAGGGTTAGTATATCTTTGCTACAATATTGCTATAGAGCTCGAAAGCATCACCATTCCCCAAATACTTGTAGAATTGGAAGAATGAAACAAAAGGAGTGAAAAAAAAGAAAAATCCTTCCGGTCAACATGGAAGATACCTAAATGTCTTGATGCCTTGCATCATCCCCAAAAGGAAAAAACAATACAAATGAAAAGATAAAATGTTTAAATGACATAGAGAAGAATGCAAGTACATACAGAGGAATGAAAAAAGAGAGAAAGAGATACATAAAATGAACATTACGGGGGATCACATTACACACATGCAATCACATAAAGAAACATGAAAAAGAAAAATAAAGAAAAAAGACTAGTAAGACACATGTGAGTCATCTTATAGTAGGTCGTCCACATCCTAATCTCAATCAGTGTATGTGGAAGGAAAATAATTGTCCAAATGGACAACAACAAGTTCTAAAACTAGGACAAGGCTATCTAACCCCTTGCCCCAACTAAGTGCAGGACAAGGATGAGCTGAGATGGGTGATTAGAATGAGCTCCTTGTGAGAAATATTTTCAATGAATGTAAAACATGTAATAGTGAGGATGCTATTACCCTACAAACTATTACATTGCAAAGAGAAATATGCATGTAATTTCTATCCAATTATTGTGTCATAAAAATTATCATCATCAAAATTAAAATCAATCAATATCAATTTCAATGCATGTCACTTTTTAGTTAGATGCCCAAGAGTGTTATGATATGTGAAATAATTCATGTTTTTATTAGGTATATTGCTTTTGCTATGAGGTGGAAATTTGATCCAACCTTTTCTAAGGAGGTGTTCCATCTTTTGTTCAATTTCTATTTGAGTATGTAAGAATGACAATTTTTTGAGTTTGTAAGTATTTTTTTGCTTGCTTGATACACCAATTTATTGAGGTAGATGTTGATAAGGAGGACCTAATATGATCTTATCATCCTTGTGAGGCATTGGTTGTTCCTTAGGAAGGAGGAAACTTATCTCGGGAGCAATATCTTGATATCCTAATCCTTTGGTTTCTTCAATAGGAAGTTGCTCTAAATTTTTTTGAATTTCATACTCATTAATTATGTCACATCCTTGTTTAGTTAAAATATTAAAGCCTTGGTCATAAGTCTCTTTTACATTGATGGGAGTGTCGGTCACTTTGTTAACATAAGATAGATAGGTATGCACTTGATTAGAGGAACTAGGTTCACCCATTGTTGGATATTTAGGCTTAGGTTGTGAATCAATTTCAAGATGTAAAAGACCAAACATCTCAAGTTGTGGTGGTTGTTTCATGGAAGGATAAAAGGATATACTATTCAAAAGATTGTTGAGGCAATTGTTTATGAACTCACGCGTGCTAACATCATCTTCTCCAATGATGTCAACTTGACGAGGACACTCATTAGAAGTTGATTGAGTATGGTTAGATTCAATTGCATTAGGATTGTTTCCAAAAACACAACTTGAAACATAAACCAAGGAGAACAAGGACTTCCACACATTACTATTTACTCCAGGTTCGTCCTCTGTTACTATTGTTTCCAACATCTCTGTCATTAACGTTGATTTTACTTCTCACGTCTCCTCCTCTATTTCTTATGGCTCTCTCACGCAACCTCCTACCTCCAGCCATGAGATGAACTCATCCTGTCTTGCGTACTTGGCTTATCCTTCCAATAGGTTGGCGAACATTGTTCCCAACCTTTCCTCCCCCAGTCACTGTCAGCCGTTTTCTTCTGACTGCACCTCTCCTCACCATCCTGCGCCCTCAACTGCATTAACTAACCCCCTTTCTTCTATGTGCTCCTCCACCTCGAACACTCCCCAGCCTAACCTCGGTCCCCCCAATTTCATCAAAAATTGGGAATCCAAACTTGTTGTAAACCTTTCCAACCTCACTCCCAATCCCTTGGCTCTTAATTTCCTTAGGCGTGGGCTAAATTTTTCCATTTCTCCTCCCTCCATCCCTAAAGTTGATTTCTTAATTGAAATTGAGAAATCCATCCAATCTCTTCCCGAGTCTATTGCAGATGAGATTAGACAAGATTGTGCTATAGCGCTTAGGCGTGCGAGACCTCCTAAACCCAATGTCCCTAAAAGTGAGTTATTGGCCTTCAAAAAGCTTACAAAGAATGATGACATCATCATAGTTAAGGCTGATAAAGGGAACGCTGTGGTCTTATTTAACAAACATGATTATGTCTGAAACAAAATGCTTGACCACCTATCCAATAGTGGAAGCTATAGAACCCTCCCCAATAACCTTATTGCCAAGATCATTAAAAAGGTCAAGACTACCATCTCCCTCACTCCTTTTGATGATGACACCAAAAGGCGTCTCCTCCCTCATAAAGAGGTCACCCCACTCATCTATGGTGCCCCTAAGATCCACAAACCTGCATTCCTCTTCGTCCTATTGTTGACACTTCCCAATCCCCTACCTATAATTTGGCTTCTTACCTTGCCAAATTGATCTCTCCTTTAATTGGAAATTTTGATTCCTTCATCAAGGACTCCACCCATTTCATCAATTTTATTAATGATAAAAAGATTGAAGAAAACGAGATCCTTGTTAGCTTTGACGTTGTCTCATTATTCACTAAAGTCCCCATTGGTGACGCGGTAGAGTTGGTGAAGAAAAAAACCAATAATGAAATTGCTTCTCTTGTTGATCTTTGCCTTCGCTCCACCTTCTTTTCTTTTCAAAATATGATTTATGAGCAAATTGATGGTGTGGCCATGGGATCCCCCTTGTCCCCTATCATTGCAAACCTCTATATGGAACATTTTGAGGTCATGGCCCTCCATTCCTTCCCTCTTAAGTCTCGTTGGTGGAAATGCTATGTGGATGACACTAATATTTGTTGGCCCCACGGTCTTGATCAACTTGAGCATTTCCACTCCCACTTAAATAGCCTTGTTGATTGCATTCAATTCACCAAGCAACTTGAGTGTAACAACCAACTTCCATTCTTAGATGTCCTCATTATTAGAAAAGGAGATGGCTCCCTTGCTCACCGAGTCTTAAGAAAATCCACACACACGAACCTTTACTTACATGCCTCTTCCCACCACCATCTTGCTCAAAAAGCTGGTGTTCTCAGCACGCTTGCAACCCGAGCTTATCGCATATGTGATACAGACCATATTGATGATGAGCTATCCCATCTCTACCAAGTCTTTAAACTCAATGGCTATTGCCACAAGCGCATCCTTAAATCTTTTAAGGTTGCCAAAATTCGAGCCAATCCCTTACCCAAACCCACTGAGCCCAAAACCTCCCCGTTTGCTACCCTCCCCTTTATCGAAGGCCTTTCCAATAAGATCTCCAAAATATTGCACAAGAAAGGTATTCCTTGTGCCTTCAAACCCATCTCCACCACTAGAAGTTTCATCCCCTCTACTAAGGACCCCTTACCTCCTCTTCTCCACTCTGGGGTATATAAGATTGAATGCTCTTGTGGTACCCCTTATATTGGAGAAACATGGTGATCTATTAGCACTAGGATCAAGGAACATAGTGCTGACATTAGGCATGATCATATTGTCAAATCAACCCTAGCAGAGCATTCCCATCATTCTAAGCACCACATTTTCCTTGAAGAAGCCCAAGTGGTGATTAAGGAAGATTGTTTTTTCAAGCGCAAACTTCAAGAAGCCATCACTATCAAAAAACACTCTTCCAATCTCAATCGAGATGAAGGTTGGCATATTAGCCTTGCTTGGAAACCTCTCCTAAACTCCCTGCATCCAAACCCACCCCACTAGGGTTCTCCCTCTCCTCCCCTAGCCTTCCTTTCCTCTTCTTCTTCCTACCTCTCCTTTCCTCCTTCACACCCCCTCCTCTTTTCTTTCCCCCCCCCCTTTTCCCTCTGTCGTCGCTGATGCCTTCTCTTAACTTTCTTCGAGCTTGTTTTTTCTTGTTTTTTCCTCGAGCTTTTTTTTTTCCTATTTTTATTCTTGTTGATTATTTTTTTATTTATTTCTATTTTACAATTTTTATTCTTTATTTTTTATTTTAATTTAATTTTTTTATTTTTAATTTTATTTTTGGTTTATTATTTTATTTCTTTTTATTGGCTTCTTTTTATTTTCATATTTGTTCCTATTTTTAATTGTTGACCACCATTGAAATTATTTTTAATTTATTATTTTAGTTCTTTTTATTTTAATTTTTATTTGTTATTTTGCTTGTTTTCTGAGTTATTATCTTGATTATTTTTTTAAGTTTGTATTGTTTTTTGTTTTTAATTTTAATGATTGATCCTCTTTTTGTTACTTTTGTATTTGATTTATTATTATTGGTTCTCATTCTTAATTTTGTATCTTGTATTTAGCTATTTATTTTTATCTTGATTTTGATATTTTGTTTTTCAATTCTTAATTAAATATTCGTTTGTTTTCTTGAGTTATTATTTTAATTATTATTGAGTTGTTTTTTATATTTGTTTTTAATTATATTGATTGATCCTCTTTTTGTTACGTTTGCATTTTGATTTATTATTATTGGTTTTGATTTATTATTTTGGTTTTTATTAATCAGTGTTTGTATTATTATTATTTGGTATTATTTTATGTTTTCAATTATAAAGTGACCTTTCCACTTTTTTACTTTTTTATTTTTTATCTCAAATTTTTTTATCCTGATTATTATTTATTTTATTATTTATTATCATTATGGTTTTATCTTTCCTCTTCTCCATTATTAGGCTGATCTGCACTCCTATTTTTCATTCTTCCTCTTCCTGATGATGGATCATTGAGTGTGATTCGAAATGTCGATGAAAAAAATATACACAGCTAAATCTAAAAGCATATTATCTATCTTCAATGGACTGTGGAAAACTCATACCAATGATCACTTGTCTATTTTCAGATATTCAAATTTAAAATAATGTAATTTTTTGATTGCAAGCACTATGCAAAAATGTGAAAATAATATCTTCTAAATGCAATTTTGAAATCACACAATGCACTAACTTTATCAAATTAAGCTAGATATGATCAAATTGGCAATTTTTTGGTTTTTCACAAATAGTAACAAAAATATGAAAACAACAAATAGGAATGTAGAAATGAATATTTTAGTGCCCATAAAATCAGCTTATGACCATAATTAGGGAGTCATTCACCCTAGGGGGAAATGGGTCCTAGGTAAGGGTTTTGAAACAATTTTTTTATAGATTTTTGACTTATATTTAGTAGTTTTCTAGATTTTGGTTTGTTACAACAAGTTTTAGCTTCAATTTTCTATGAAATAAGGATAAAATGCAAATGTTAATTGTGAGAAAATGACAACCTAGAAAACCTAGTTTGATATGCAATTTTTGTTTCAATTTTCAAATGAAAAGGAATGCTATGTAAAATGATATGCAAGATGACTATGTTTTTTGTAATTTTTAGATTTAAAGAATGAAAAATATGCAATCATAAAAACCTTAAATGAAATACAAAGTTAAATGCAAACTAGACACCCTAAATGAGACCTAATTCAATGCAAAGAGATGAAAACAAATGCAAGATGTAAATCTAGGATGGAAAAGGACTAAAAAATAAGAAAATGCAAGGATCAAACTCAGGTTCACCAAAACGAAATGAAAGGAAATAGGGTTCACAACAATGGAGTGATGAACAATGGACCTATTTCCCTAGTTTCTTTGAAAATGTGTGTTATAAGATGCAAATGATGAATAGTAATTAAATCTAACTAAAACAACAATCAAAAGGAAGATATGGAAAGGGAGAAATGTTGCGTACCTTTCACCAAAAGTCAAATTTTGAAGCACACTAAGGACTCATTCACCCTATGGTGAATGGGTCATGACTAGGGTTTCTAGAAAATACTTTCTAGGTTCTCTTCTACCAGTTCTATACTCCCAAATTCTAGGTGTTTACTATCAGAAAGTGTAATAAATTATCTAGATTCTTTCCGTGATTCAACAACTTTTCTTGCAACTTTGAAAAATATGTAACTTTCTTCAAATTTTCTCCTCAGATGATCTTCAACCTAAAATCTACAATCACACATAAAAGAGAGAAAAAATTTGTTTGTTAGGGAATGGGGGTTTGCGTTGTTCAAACCTTATTATGGTAATTAAACGTTGAAATGAAATAAAAAAGCATGAAGGAAGGAATGATAAATGAACAATAGTATGCAACAACTCACCAAACCTTATTTCAAACCTTGGAGTACAAATATGCAAACTAGCATGAAGTGGCCTCAATGAATGTAGATCTTGATCATGAAACTTGATTAGAGACAATGTCCTTGAAAAATTGCATAGATCTTGAACACTACATCACCATATTAGCTCAACCAACATATTTGATGAAATAAATCTTCTATATGATGAATGAATCTTGATTGTTGCAATAATATTTTATAAAAATTCCCTTTGAATTCCTTGAAAATTCTCTTGAATTTTTCTTTAATTTCTCTTCTGAAAGTACTCTTGATTGCTAATGAAATTCTAGGATCTTAGCTTGAAAATCTAGGTGAAACATAGTGAAATAACCTTTTATTCATACCTATCTCAACATTAATTCCCAAAATATAAATATAACAAGATGAAACTTTATTATAGATTTGAAATCATTAAAAGACAGCCAAAAACATATTTCAAAGTGGGGTCCTAGGTCTATGTGAGGACCCATTCGCCATAGGGCAAATTATTCCTAGACCACTTACCTAAGACACACATCAGTCACTATTAAACATTATGTAAAAATAGGGTCATAGGTCTAAGTGAGGACCCATTTTCTCTATGGACAATGAGTCCTAGGTCACTTACCTAGGACCAACATTTTCCAAAGTTAAGTGTTGTGTAATGTAATTTTTGAATTTTGGGTTTTATCCCTCAAAAATTTGCATTTAATTAGGCTTGGATTTGAATTAAAGGGTTGAATTAAGGAAAATGTGAAAGTGTAAAGGTACACCTTACAACACCAAAAACAAGGCACAATTAAGTCCATTTAATTGAAAGGGCCCTAAAATTAATGTGAATAAGGAAAAACTTATTAAAATACTAAATCAAGGTATAATTAATCTCATTTTATTATTAATAATATCCCAAATTAAGTTTGAAAAAGGGATACATTTTCCTACACTACACTGACAAAGTTTACTTCCATCTGATTAAATTCATCTAGATCAAAGTCCACATTTTTCACTACTTTGCCAACATTAAAAGTAGTCTCCCTTTTTGAATCACTTGGACCAAACTATCTTAATTAAATGGAGCTAATGCACCAAACAATTGATCTATAGAATAATTATTCAAATTCTAAACTTCCTCAATAGCAGAAACCTTATGACTATAAGATTTAGAAAGTGTTCTTAGTGCCTTCTTTACCACCTCATCTTCTTCTAGATTTCCACAAAGACCTATGATGGAATTAAAAACTTTGTCCACTCTATGCATGTAGCTTGTAATATCTTCATCTTCTGTCATCCTTAGGTTTCAAAATTGATCTTCATATTTTACATCTTTGCTTACTTGACCTTATCATTTCCTTCAAAGATACTTTCTAGCTTTTTCTAGATTTCACCAATAGTTTAAAGACTCATAAATCTCACATGTTCTGAATGAGAAAAATCACTCAAAAGAGCATACCTTGATTTTCCGTTGTTCTCATATGACTTAATTTCATCATTAGTACTAGAATAATTTGAAAGAATTTTATATCCATTTTCAACAGTTTCCAAACTGTAAACCATAGAGAAATAAGGAAACCTTCCATCCTAGTCTTCTAAAATGCATAATGAGATCCATCAAACAAAGGAGCCTCCTTCTTGTGCACCATCCCAGATCTACCTCAAGTGATTAATCTTTCTTATAAGGAACCTTACTTTGATACCAATTTTTGAATGCAGAAGATAATTGACAGGGGGTGAATCTATTGTATATTAAAACATAAAAACCCTCATTAACATTTAGATCCTTATGAATCCTCACATTGTTGTACTAATTTAGAATTAGTATCTTAAACCATTAACAAGGAATAAATCCTTATCATGCATTAGCAAAATTTAATCATGAGAAATAAAAATGCAGACACATCCAAACACATGAGAACACTTGATTTATATGGAAAATGCAAGAAGGGAAAAACCATGGTGAGGACTAGATCACAATATAAAGTAATTGCAACACTGAATACAATAGGCTCACTATCAGAGGGATCACTACCTAAAATAAAATAAGGGCTCACTACCAATAGCTCACTAGTAGATTAGAAATAAGAAGATAGAAGATTGTTACAATGAGAAATCCATCTCAGGGCAATAGAAAAGATCCACCACTGCTTCAACATAATATTCACTCTCTCTATAGAATGTAGACAACTTCTATTCACTAGTTCTAGTAGTCTTAGGAATTAAAGCTCACATTGAATTTTATACTTTGCACTTCACATCTCAACACCTTGCATCACACACATCAGTCATACATCCTCCATCAACTCATCACTCATATATGCAATCCTTAACCTTTAAAATAATTTACAAGTTTGGTTATGCACCTTAAATGTGCAAATTCAAATTATTTTGGCACCAAAACATTCCCACGGTGGAGAGGAATGAAGGTGGACCATAACACACCTTAACTTGGACCCAAATACACACATTCATGCAACGCCACACTTTCAAAACACCAAAGCACATCCAAAATTAGTGTAAACACCCAAGGTCATTCAAACCTCTGATAAAAAAATTAAAGAATTAATTTCATGCTTGCTTTGATCCAAATATGACTTGTGAACCATGCTTACCTTGAAGTCAAATTCTTAGTTTTACAGATATTATTCTAGATGATGGACCCTAATGGGGATTTAACATCATGAAAAATGGATATTCCTTCTCTGCCATGTAGATAATTATCTTATAGGATCAAATTCCATTCAACATATATATTCAAAAGTTTCCAAGTGACTTTGGTGATGAGAGCATTGCTCAGATGTTTAGTTTTTCTCAAGTCTAGTTGGACAATACAATTTCCTACAGCACATAGTTTCCCAATTCACCATGGACTAATGATTCTTTTCTTTCATTTTGGAAATAAACAAGGACCATGAAGAGGGTATAATAAACAAGGAAATTAAGTACATAGTGTAACTTTGAAGAGTATACTTTGGAAGAAGAAGGTTACCTGAATTGTTAAGAAGGGCCCCCTTCCAAGCTACCATCTTTCTTTGGAATGTTTCTAATAAGTTAGACCACACAAAATTATCAACCTTGTTTATGGTGAGAGGAATTCCTAAGTAGGTCAAGGGGGGGGAAAGGATTTGGCAGTTAAGAATCCTGAAGATCCTATTTAGGAGTTGATGGGAAACATTAAAAAAAAACACTTTTAGCAATATTAATGCATTATCTAGAGGCCAAAGGAAACCTTTTAAGAATATGGATCCATCCATTGACCTCCACCATCGTGGCTTCCCCTAAAAGAATTGTGTCATCCATGAAATGTTGATGAGAAATCGATTGAGAAATAGATGAGGGAGAAAATCCACCTAAAGTAGGTCATTCAAAACACATTTCATGGTGTTGCAACCAAGGACTTCATCCATCAAATTAAAGAGACAAGGGGACAAGGGATCCCCTTTCCATATTCCACTATATGTCATTAAAAACCCTTATGGAGTACCATTAAGGACCACTAAGAACATGGGGGAAGTAACATATCCTTGAATAAGCTTTAATATTTTTCCAAAGAACCTGAATATTTGTAGGACATCAAACAAAAATTCTAGGACAATTTAACATAGGCTTTGGAGATGTCCATCTTGAGGGACATACTTTCATTTTTTCTCTTACTCATGGAATGAAGAGTTTCATGGACCAACATGACAACAACAATAAGTTCATGGCTTGGTACAAAGCCTTTGTGGTAAGGATGTATTAGCTTATCAAGAGAAGGTTTAATATGATTGACCAATAGTTTAGAGCAGATTTTATAGACATTTGATGTTACAAAGGTTGATAGGGAAAAAAATGGACAGCTTATTGGCACCAGAATGTTTGAGGATGAGAATAATGAAAGTGTTATTGAACTCCTTGAGAATCTTACTAGAGGAGAGGATTTCCTTAATAGCCAAGGTAACATCATGACCAATGATATCCCTATACATTTGAAAGAATAATGGAAGGAAACCACCAAGGATCAAGGCCTTGAAAAGGCTAAGAGAAAAGAAAAGCTCCATGATCTCATCAACCAAAACACACATTTCCATGAAAATAACATCCTATGGGGACATAGAGAGAGGAATAACCTCCAAAATATCATCAACTAGATGAACAATCATGGTCAAATTGAGCAGGTTATGAAAGAAATTGACACCAACCTGAGAAATATCCTCCTTAGAAGTCAAAGAAGAATCACCCATAGAGATTAATTCAGCAATCAATTTTTTCTTTGAATGTCTAAAGATAGTCATATGAAAACCTGGTATTCTTGTCCCCCTAATGGAGCCATTAATTTCTAGCCCTCTACTTCCAATAAATATCTTCCTTCTCAACAATGTTGTGAAGGTCACTTAACAAAGTCTTTTCCATATCAACCAAATCGAATGGCACTCCCAATTCTATATGAAATTTTAAACCTTTCTAACCAACTTCTTAAGGGATTTTTTTGAGCAAATATATTACCAAAAAAATTCTTACTCCAACATTTCAAGCTATCTTTGATGACTTTTAGTTTGAAGACGAGTCTAAACATAGAAGAACCACAAACCCTAATAATCCACAATCCAATAGGAGCTCTTTAATACAAGGGTGATGTGACCAAATCCATTCAAACTGAAAGGGGAACTTGGCCTTAGGAGTAGGGGTGTTCTAATGGAGCTATAAAGGATTTTGATCAGAGCCAGTCCTCGAGAGAGAATAAAGAGAGAGTGGAAGACACATCCCAATTGGAGGACACTAGAAAAATATCAAGTTTGACCTGAATAAGACTATATTTGACCCTTTTGTGGACCAACTGAAAGAGAAATCTTCAAGCTCTAAGTCAGACATAACACCATCTAAAAATAAGTTATTAAGATCCAACATATTGTTAGTCATCGTCATATTACCTACAATCTTCTTGGAGGGGAAGAGAGGAGTGTTAAAGTCACCCAACACCATCCAGTGACTTTGTAGGAAAGATATTTGGCATCCCAATGGATTAGCCCAAATATTTCTTCTCAAGACAACATTATTAGGTGCATATATATTGGAAAGAATCCACTCATGAAGATCAAAAATTTGAGAGAAATGAACATTAAAGAACTTTCTATTCTTAAAAATTAGAGAAATATTAAGGGTTTCTACATCGTAACCAAACCACCAGAGGCCCCCTCAGCATCAACTACCTTGTAGAGGGTATTGGGCCAAATGCATTTACTTGATTTATCAAAGTTAGAAATAGTTATCTTAGTTTCTTAAATAAGTAAAATGTCAGGCTAGAATTCTTTAATGAGATCCCTAAGAATGTGCTTCTTATGAAGGCTTTTACCTCCTCAAATGTTCCAAGAGAGAATCAAAATTTATTATTTCTTCTAGAGCCAATATACTCCAAGGTCACCTAGTTCCCATTAGTAATATCCCTAACTATATAATTCTTCTATTTAGTAGTTTTGTAGATTTTTGACTAGCTTTAGAATGGGTCCTAACATTTATCGACTTCCTTAAACCCACCATCCTGGAAGAGGATGTCGATTTGATAACAACTGGGTGGAAAACCCCTTAAGTGAGGCCATTAGAGCCATCTGTAGTGTAGAAAATTTCATCCATTACATTTTCACACTTTTTTGGGCCCTCCTTGCTGAAATTGGGCTTCTATATGCCTTATTTGGTCCTATTTTGAATCCACAAGCCTTATTTAATGCTTCTTTCCAAGGATAATCCATAAACATATGTAATGACCAATCATAATTTAATGATTTTGGTCTATGTGGCCTTGATTTTGTGATATGGGACTCATAAGCCACCTTGGGCATATGGGTCCCACCTAAGTTTCAGGGTCCTAAACCTAAATTTACCATAAAATACAACATTTCTTAAAAAATGTGTCCTAAGCTTAGCTTATTGGGACTCATATGCCACAACTGGTGTATGAGTCCCACTTTTCTTGGACCTAATTTTGAACTCAATTCATGGCATTATTTTATTCTCCTACATCTAATGTCATCTTGTAGTGTTGTAATATCGAGAAATTTTGCATAAACAAGTATAAATTATACAAGGTTATTTCACATATTTTTCTCCTTGCAAACTTACAAGTCATCTATAAATTCAAGTATTCAAGAACTATGGAAAATTTAAGGTTACAAGTGCATTCAAGAGTATTCAAGAGTGATAATCAAGCACTTTGGAGCATCAATCAAGAATCAAGAATCATGTCAAAGTCATAATGCATCATGTTTGTTTATGAGCTAACACTTGTGATGTAGGTATCTCATGATTTAAGCAAGCATTAAAGTCGAGATCTACAACTTTCAAGCAAGATTCAAGATCCAAATTCATGTTATCCATTACATAGAAGTTTGTAGCCTTTCATTCAAGGGTTTGGTGAGTCGCAACATCACATATTGTGCATTCATCATTCTTTCTTTCTATTTCATTTCATTTCAATGTTTGATTACCAAAACAAGGTTTGACCAAGGAAAACCCCTACCCACTAATAAAATATTTTTTTCCCCCTCTTTGATGTTTGATTTGAAAATATAGGTTCAATATCCATTGAAGAGATAGACTGGAGAAAAAATTTTAAGTTGAAAAAGTTATGAAATTTGTAACCTTGTTTGCAAGATCACACAAAGTCATCTACAGGGCAGAATTCAGTGTTTCAGAACCAAAGATTTGGTAGGAGGGAAGCTATAGGAAAGCAATAAAGGACATTATAGTTTTGTAGCAACCTTGATACTAGGACTAAATCAACACTTGTGGTGTATGAGTCCTAGTATAGATATTTTCAGACATTTTCTATAGATCCTGATTGAGCAGTTCCAAATTCTATTTTTGGTTTGAAACCATAATATGGAACTAAATCACCCCTAATAGTTTATGAGTCCCAGTGTGCATTAAAAATGAATATTTCCAAGATTTTATACCTTCATAAAAACCTCTTCATATGTTAGGTTCACTTCTATACTTTCTCAATTTATTGTTTTGATTTGAATTCATTTCTACATTATTTACTTGAATCCTGCATATCATTTACATTTCTTATCTTTCCAAGCCCTAGCTTGGTGGTGAACTGTGTTTTAGCCTTTAACCACACCCTAGGACACCTTATTATAGATCTATTTCCCAAATTTCATCCATTTATTGTGATCTCTAAGGTATCCTTGAATCAAACTTGGGGAAATTTGTTGCTATATGTACTAAAACATAGGACGACAATTTTCAATGTATCATTTTGTATGTACATTCTTCTCTATGTAGTAAACTTTTATCTTTTCTTTGTCTTGTGATTTTATTTTGCGGATGATGCAAGGTGTCAAGAAATTTAGGTCTCTTTCATTTTCACCCGAAAGGATTTTTCTCTTTATTCGCTCTCTTTGTGTCATTCTTCATGTTCCATGAGTATTTGGGGAAAGATGACATTTCTAAGCTCTTTAAACAACATTGTGGCAAAGACATACTGACCCCAAATCTATGGATCCCTTATGCAATTTTGGGATTTGATTTTGGGTTCAACTCCTTTCCATGACGTATCTTCATTTGGAGACATATGACTTGGCATAGGGCTTTCCAAATAAGATCTCATGCTCTTTTTATTATTAGCATTTATCATTTACTACTTTAAAGTAATTGCTAATAGCATGGTGTTTAGCAATTTCTTTAAAGTGGAGGCATACATTGGCATTATTCTTTTGCAATTCATGTTTCATAGTGTCTAGCCTTCTTACTTCATGCGATGCATCTTTCTCTTTTTGGGAATATTGGGTGTGATTTCCTTCAAGAGCATAATCTCTCTTAGCATATCATATTCCTCTTAGTGGCTTGATGGGACACATGCATCCCCTAAGTTGTAAATCTTCTATTCTTCTATTGGTCCTCTCTTTAGGACATTAGGCACAATGTCCCCTAAGTTAAGACCTTACATGAACTAAGAAAAACTCCTTTGAATGTACCTTACACTCCTTTGCAATATCTATTGTATGGCCACCTTGCATAACACACTTTTCTTAGCTGTGGTGCCATCTTGTTTGTTCATGGGTGTCAAGCATATGAAGCTTTTCTTGCCTCATGGAGCTCGAAGTTCATTTTTGTGTGGCGCCTTATCAAATTTATTAGGAGGTATAGCTTTGGTACAGTTGTGCGTATGAGAGGAAAACTTAGGTGTGACTTTCCCATAGCCACTTGCTTGTTTGTTTGAGCACATACCAGCTACATTTGTATGTGTATCACTAGGGGCTCACCTAATGGATGGCCTGAGGTTCCACTAGCCCTTGTGAGTGTGCATTTGGTTTGCATAGTGGCCATCATTTTCCACTTGTAAACATTTTTCGATAGACAACTTAGATCTAATCCATAGTGTGCAGGACAAATGGTCGACACTTAATCCACCCAGTTTAGTATTTATTTTCTTTTCTCTTTGTCATTGGTAGTGTATGCTTGTTCCTTTTTGTTGCTCCTTATATCATTTCCAGGTGTGTTCTTTTGTGCGTATGTTAGCTCACCATAGTATCTTGATCTTGGGGGCTTGCGTAACCCTCTTGATCATTATCATACTATCCTACTAGCATTAGTACATTTAGACCCCTCTTGATGTGAGTTTGTCTAATTTAGTGTTAGTTTGAAGCAAGTTCCTCCTCTCACTAAAGTGGGGGCTAAATGTAGTGTAAAAAAATGTTGTCCTTTACACTTTCACACTTGTTTGCACCCTCCTTGCTTAAATTAGGATTCTTTATGTGTTAGTTGGTCCTATTTTGCATCTGCAAGCCTTAGTTAATGCATCTTGTCGAGGATAATCCTGAAACTGGAACCTCGGAAAATGCGGGTGAACAACAATTTTTTGGTGCCTATGTACTTCTCTACACTCTTAGGATATTTCGCCTAAAAGGAGAGATAGAACCCCAAAATTGAGGTGGTTCACTCAAATAAAGGATTGTATGATGTGATTAAGACTAAATGCAATGATGTGAATGCAACTAAATGATGTAATTGACTAGTTATAAATGCAAAAATAATGGGTAAAAGTACAAACCTGTGTCACAATTTATAAAGGACTCGGCCAACATGAGAAAAAGTTCTCAACTTCAATCACATAAAAGTGGTATTTATGTTTTGAATTTTAAAATGATGTAAACTAATAAAATGTAGAACTTTTGTTGAATTTATTCCTGTAATTTTTCATTTTTATTTTTTTTAAATTGATATATTTTTATCAATTTAAAAGCAGATTTTGTTATACTGAAAATTTCAAGAAAAAGCGACATTTAGTTGACGCCAAAAAACATACAGAAAAAAAAATCATTTTCTCCTTCCTTTTTTTCCTTGATAACTGACTTCAATATCTAGGGCATGGAAAAAAAATGAAATTTTGTTGTATATTTTTCTCGTAATAACATTTTAAAGTCAAAATTACCCAAATTTGGTAGTTTTTAGTTGACATCAACTATTGTTTGTTTTTTTTTCATTTTCAAAAAAAAAAAATATACCCTTTTGAAGAGGATTCTCTCCTTTAGGGCATCATATGTTTTGCAATTTTTTTTATGATGATTTACTATTTTTTATTTAATTTCAACTGAGCCTCTTTTTGAATTTGAAAAACCTACTTGCAATATTTTCAAATATTTATATACTAAAATTAATCAAATATATATATATATATATATTGGATTTAGCATTGTGAGCTCTACAAAAGGGTTTTTTTATTTTTTATTTTTTTAAAATAATTTATTGAAGAAATATTTAGTAGAAGTTGAAAATTTCTAAAAATTTGATAAAATGGCGACTTTTTTGCCATGTCACTTGCCATGTGGATGGATTCGGCCGAATCCAAATTGGCCGAATACTATTCGACTGGATGGTATTTGACCGAAACTATGATTTATTCAAATTTTATTTTTTTATTGTTTCCATTCTCGTCACATTTCTTTCTATTTCATTGATTGTTTACTGAAACATAAAATGGCCGATCTTTTGATTTTTTGAATATGTTTTTTAGATTTTTCCCATTTTTCATCTAGTTTTTATTGAAATAACTATTTAAGTCAGCTTTTACTAGTCTTTTTTTGGCTTTTTCCATTTTTTATCCACTTTTTTAATGAACTATTTCTATTATGATTTACTTTTTGCTCTTAAATAACTATTTAATACTAAACAACAAGATACTTTTCTAATCATTTGCATTTGTCACAGAGTTGAATAGGAAAATCAAGCATCTAATACATAAGATTTGGTAAATTTTTTTAATTTATTTTTTGTTCTGATGTTTATATGTTTGTTTCTAGATTATTTTATGTTCATGCTTATATTTTCATTGTGCTTTACTATGAATTTTTGTAGCTAATGCTTGCACTAACAAGTGGTGTAGTTGTCGACTGTTGAAGACTAATATTGAAAAACTACTAATCTATGGTTTTTCAAGATGTTTGGCCAAAGAATTTTTTATTTTTGAAACCAATTGTCTTTAAGCTTAGAACACATTTCAATTGGTGCATTAAAACAAACAATTGTCTTCCGCCATATAGATTTAACTAGGGGATGAATGAACATTGTTTGTTATGTTTGAGATGGTAGGGAGTATGCTCTCATCCTATGCAAACTTGGTGATCAAAAACCAGACCCATTGTCTATTTGTTTAATCCTTTAGAGCACCTGCCTTGGTGGGAAAAAGTACTCACCCCAAGGGAAGGACTGATGAGCTCAAAATATGCTCATAATTTGAGTATTATGATGTATTTTTAATACCCTTACTCTTATTGCTAATGGTTGTTTTAACTCTTTGATTAAAGACTTTTTATCTAAAATTGGGTAGTATCCTATAGCCACACATTCCTATATTCCTATAGCTTAACATCTTTATGTGTCCATATTAATTGCCCTGTTTGACCTCCCGAATGACTAATATAATGCATATGGTTTTTGAATAATGAAATAGATTTAATATGTGATTAATGAATGTATATCGTGTTGTTTTCCATGCGTGCTTTCTTTCACTTCTGTCACCTTGTGTATCACAGGTTGTTGAAGGAAGCATGAACGAGTCAAGCGCAACAGATCTCGGCCCTGTAGTAAAGTCCATTTCCTCCATGGCGTCGAGGAAGTTGTTCCAGTGAAGACTCTCTGACCAGGTCGTTGGGAAGAAATCTAAATGATCATTAATATGGGAAGAGTGGAATGCTAAATTCTCTCTGAATCGTGTTAGACGAATATGTCTTCATTTATGAGAAGTTATTCCTCAGTTTCTGGATGCATTTATGTCCACATCTTTCTCTATTAGAGTTAGGTAGTTAGTTGCTTTTCTGATATAAATAAGTGTTCCTCCTATGCGAGTGAGCAAACATAGCATGTAAAAGTTAGTATTATAATGAGAGATAGTGTTTTGTGTTAGTTTTCTTATAAGCAGACAAATCAATGTATATGATTCCAAGTTTATGAATAAAAACTGATGAAGTTCTGAGTTCAATTCTTGCATAAACTAGCTGATGCTTGCTAAGGGGGCCCACTTAGTGAATATCTGTAGTTAGTTAGTTGTTTATCTTCTGTTGATTATGAGTTAGATTTTATTCTTGAAAGTTTCAGCGCAAACTCAGTCTTATATTGTTCCTGCAGCATCGGGAATCCATCCCTGTGTTTGTTCCTATAGCATAAGGCCAATTCATAGTTTGTTTCTTAGTAATAGTTGTCATGATTTCTACTTTGATTAAGTTATGCTTAAGTTAGGAAGATTCTGCATTACATTCCTGCAACATAAGTAGAATTCCTTCCATGCATTTATTTCTAGTAAATTGCGACTGGAACTGGTTCTTAGTGCACATACAGTGCCGCTCCATTTCAAGTATACGTTCCCTGGTTTGACAATGTAAATGAACAACCATAAGAAGATATTAGTCACCTGCTAGAATGTCCAATTCCTAGGTTAGGATTTTCTATGACTTTTATATCCTTTTGTGGACCCGACCATTTTTGGCACCGTTGCATGTGCATAATAAGGAAGGCACTTTCCTGATTTTCATCCATCACCACCATTCATTCCATCTTCTTCCACATCACCCATTCATGTCATCCATCCTTTCGTACCGCCCTCATTTATGGTTTCAATTCCAGCCGTCATTTCATGCTGAGCTGTGATCTTTCCCAGCATGTACGAGCACTTATTACAAGGTACGCGCTATCTTTTATTGTCACATCGTTTATTTATTTAATTTATCCATTAATTGCTATGTACATATTAGTGATTATTTCCTGATCTTTGCCTATCCTTTCGCACATGTGTGGATAGATGTCAAATTTTTAGTAGGGGGTGGGATAATCCATTTCAAACTTTTTCCACTCCCACTGTCACAACTGTTAGGATATTTTTATTTTCTTGTACTTACCAAATATGACTGTGTGTCTTTATCCTAAACAACAATTAACTGCTTGATTTGGGTAGTTCTTAACAATCATTTCATGCAATTATCCTTTGAGTCATTCTTGGAAAAATAGAGAAAAGTGACAACAAGACAGAAAGAAGCAGAGCAAAAAGCAGAAGAAGCTTTTTGAATATTCAGAAGAAGTTTGAGTTTCAGGAATCTTAGCAGGGATAATTTGTGAATATGGGTGGCCAGTTAGTAAGACATGAGCTTGTAGCTCATGAGATTTTGACACAAAATCCTCAAACGGTTCAGGCATTCAACAATTGTGTTGGCTAAATTATTTTATAAGGTTAGATTCCTTTAATGAGGAAGCTATAGGTGAATTTTTGAGAACTCTTTCAGAGGGAGAAGTTACAATGCGGGGTTTGATAGTAGCCGTTACAGAAGAGCGGATTGCAGAAGTAACTGGGCTTCCGGTGGTAGGAGAAATTTTTTCTTTAGATGCTATCTCTGCTAGGGCAGAATTCACAATACCAACAAATGGACCCTTGGAGGTCTCCAAACAAGGATGCAAATGAGTGTCACTGCCTCCTCCATACCTAGAATATGTTGCCTTCATAATCAGGTACTTGACTTGTGAGGGACATTTTTCCTATTTGCATTCCTATAATTTTAAATTGTTGAGTCATATGAGGCATAGTTTAGTTGTCAATGTCCTAATTTTTTTGTTAAACCTTTTGAAACAATGTGCCCATGAAACTTAGAGGGGTAGGGACAACTCTTTCGCCCATCATGCCCTCATTAAACTCTTGATCGAGCGTTCCCTGAGGGATGTATCACCCCTTTCTTGGCAAGAATTTGTTGCCCAAAAGGGTCTGCAACTTCTAGAGCCTCCTAGAGCACTCCCTGCACAGCCCAAGAAAAAGAAAAAGAGAGTAGAATCTACAAGTAGGGAAGCAGAGCAAGAATCATCTACTCCTACAACACAAAGTCTTGCAGCCTCCGCACCAGACCCCTCTACCCATGTACAAACCAGGTCTGTTGTTAGAAATGAAAAGGGGAAAATGAAGATCAGAGAGTCTTCTAGGGCAGAACAAACCCCAGAATCTGACCCTCATGCTCAAAAGAGAAAATGTTCTACTCCACTGTCTCCTGTAGCATCTTCACCTGTAGCAGTTTGTCCTGCAACAATGCATGTTGCCACTACAATTTCACTATCATCTTCTCCTGCTGACTCTGAATCCTCTAGGAAGGATAGAAAAAGGAAAGCCATGAAAGTGTCTCCTACAGCTGAAACATTGCCAAGAAGAGTTTCATCAAGGAAACAGCGTAAAGTTACCTCAACCTCTGTTCAACCTGAAGTTATAGTAATTTATGAGGAATTTGAGGAATTCAGTCAAGATGTTTCTCAGAATGTATCTGAGAATGTTCCACAAAGTCCATCTGTTATTCCTGAGGAAGCACAACAAGGTAGTGGTAATACAAAGGGGATGCCAAGTCTTGATGACTTGGCTGAAGCAGCTAGGCAAGTTTCAAAAGAAACACAATCTCTTCCAGCGCAGCAACAGGAGTCCGACCTGTAGCAAGAGGAAGATCATCCTGAACAATTAGAAGTGTCCAATGACATCCCATTACCCCCTGCAACTTGTCAGGCATTGGTTGTTTATAAAAGAACATTGTTGATTGAATTTTTGGAATATCTTAGGACTACATGGCGGCCTGTTACATTTCAAACTTTTAGTTTCCACCATTTAGCTAAAACTAAAATTCAACAAAGTCTTTGGGAGGAAGAAAAGAAGTAATTGAAAAGAAAAATTGAAAGGCAAAAATAGGAAATTCAGGAAATGAAAGATAAAATGGATGAAATGATGAAGGTAACTGGTAAAATCATGGAATGTAGACCACCACCTAGGGTGTATGCCAGTTGCCTTAAAGAGAAATTCCTTTGGTTTCAATTGATGAGAATTTGAAGGAATTTAGACCCTGCTATTCACACAACCAAGGAATTTTATGATACGTATCAAGTAGCACCTAATTGGCTGATAAATTATTTATGTGAATTTTATTTGCATGGTTTGTTAATTCCCTCTAAAATAGAGTGGAATCAACTTCTCTACATTGGTGACATTCATCTGAGGTCACTCATGTCTTGGGCAGCCAATGAAACTAATTATGGATGACAATTAGAGGCTTATAAAGAAGCTGAAAGGAATGAACCTATTCCACTGCGACCTGAAAGCTTAGATCCCTATACAAGTCTAAGAACTTGGCTTACTGTTGCATATGGATTCAATGATCAAGTAGTTAGAATGAAAATATTTGATATTAGGAAGCAGGTGTATGATGAATTCAAAGACCAACCATATCTGTTTTGGAAGCTTTCATCTTCCAGAATTGAGACAAGATGGGAAAAACTTACTGTTGGTCTAAGGAAATCTGAGCCTCATAACCCTCTGAACTTTAAAGCAGCCATTAGAAGGACAAAGAAGTACATGCAGCTTGGTCTACAAAAGAGGTTTGAGTTATGGTTACCATTGACATTTTGACCTCCAGTTCTGATGTGGCCACTTTACCCTTATCGGGCTATAGATGTTAATGAGAATACAAAAACCTACAGGTATGAGAGATGGCAAAATTTCGGAGGTTTCTACTACAAATTTGGAACTTCATTACAGGGCCATGCGACTCCTACTGATTTTAGAGAAACAACCAGGAAGCTTAATGCTGGAGGACCATGATTAGGATAAGTAGGGGGCAAATGATGAGCTTGAAATATGCTCATAATTTGAGTATTATGATGTATTTTTAATACCCTTGCTCTCTTATTTGCTAATGGATTTGTTTTAAAATCTTTGATTAAAGACTTTTTATCTAAAGAAATGGGTAGTATCCTATAGC